>JAAIIK010000077.1:2343762-2354757 GCA_014706435.1 Silurus glanis
TATATATATATATATATATATTTACAAAAATGTTCTTTTAAATTGTTTGTCCAAACAGCTATACAGTACTTAATTATGCAGGTCAGTATAAAAAGATAAAAATTGGTGGACACCTGACCTTTAAAATAATCCGAATTCACATTTAGTCCAGATTTGCTGTTTTAATATCTTCTAAGAAGATGTTCTATCAGATTGTGGAGTGCAGTTGTGGAGATGATGTGTGTTATGAAACTCGGATACTGATGTAGGTGTGGAGGTGAAGAGGCCTGAGGTGGAGTCACTGTTCACATTCATCCCAGTGGTGTTCAGCAGGGTTGAGGTCAGAGCCCACTCAAGATCTTCCAGTCTAACCAATGTAAAGCATATCATGGAGCTGGTTTGTGCGCAGGACATTGTGATGTTGGAACAATTTTGGGTCTTGCAAGTGAAGGGAAAATGTCCTGATCCAAATCATCTCATACAATTGGGTGTTTCTGAACAACTGAAAATTCTTATGTCCATATAGTGTATTTAGTGTATATAAAGTATAACCCCGAGACTCCTGCACATCGTGGGTACAGACCATCACCTTTGCCATGTGTCCATTACGCTTTGCTTCATCATTTTTTTATGGCCTCTAAGATGCCAGAGGAATTAAATCAACATATTTTGCAGATGGAATCAAGTCAACATACAGTATTTGCAGACTTAAGGAGCAGAACTTGCCCAGAAGGCATTATGGGCTGATGCAATTTCAAGACAGCAAAAAATGGAAGATGGAGCTGTTTTCAGGAGTTTAGCAATAAGATTGGTAATTATTTACAATAAATCTATCTATCTATCTATCTATCTATCTATCTATCTATCTATCTATCTATCAAGAAATTAATGGTCTAGAAAATGTATTGAAGTTTTTTTTTTTTTTTACAGAAACAGACAGAATATTAAAAAAATAGATAAATCCAGAAGAAGAAAAAAAAACATTAAAGAAAGGTTATAAATTTATTTGGATTTTATCACGTGAAATAAGTATTTGATCTCACTACCGACCAGCAAGAATCCTGACCCCCACAGACCCAAATGAGTCCTGTCCTTTTAGAAAAGTCCTCTTTATATCCACTCATTATGTGTATAAAAGACACGTGTCACAGAATCAACCTCTTTCATTCAAACCTCTCCACCACCAAAAGCCCAAAGAGCTGTCAAAGGACTGTAGATTGTAGACCAGGGACAAGATTATTTACCCCACTGTATGTATATATACGTATATATCACATCATATCATGCTAGAGGGATGATAGCTAATTGGATAAGGCATTGGCCTTTGGATCACGAGATCAAATCCCAAGGCTCTTAAGTTCAAGCCCCTCAATTGCTCATTTGTAAGTTGCTCTGGATGAATGCATCTTCCATATGCCATTAACGTAAATCACCGCTATGCAAATCTTTCGTAGATAAAAACGTAACGAGAAGACGAAGGCCCCCCTTCCTCCGAAATCGTCCCTCTGACAGCCCAAACACAAAAGTGTACACCTTTTCTGACCCCTCGGATAACAGAGAAAACACTACCTCTCAGAAACGCACACAAACGCACACCCACACAAACATATCGACTTCGAAAAAGAGAGAGAGAGAGAGAGAGAGAGAGAGAGAGCAGCTCTGGAACGGTGTAAGTGCTTTTATTGCAAACGGAAAACAGATCAAAGTGTGGATCAACTTACACTCGGTCTGTTTTTCTAAGCTATTGACTCCATCATTGAACTACCTGTTCACTCACCCACGCTCGCATGTAAATGGAGCCTAATGGCTCATTGTGGTCAAAATGAACCAATTCGAAAACACGTGAAGCTCTGGCTTTTATACATTTTTTTCGTTTTCCCTGCACTCTGCTTGTCGTATCATGTCTACCAATACACCGGTGATTCCTCCTGGTGTTATCGCAAAATCCGTTTTATTCGATTTTTCTAGAGTATTTATCATGGATTTGTTGTTGGTTCTCAGAAAAACACTCGCAGCATCACCAAACGTAGATGATGCATCAAGCGATGGAATCGATCTCATCATCAGAACGGACAGTACGCATCATTCAATTCTGGGCGAGAAATTTCAAATAAGACGCAATCCCTCTGGAAATGTCATCCTCTTTTCGGAATTTTCAGCCCTCTTCATGTCCATATTGCACCAGGATTTGTATACGCGTAATTGAAAGCAGGATTGCTGAATTGATTAGCATTCTTAGACTGATTGGTTTATTCATTCGTTCAATACCGAGGTTGGCGCACTAGAGATACCTGAGATTTTTTTTTTTTTCCTGAGCAGCTTAATGCCAGCTGCCAGAATGTCAGGAGGACTCTGCCAATTATTACATAAGGCACCTTGCCATAAAAATAGCAGACACTTAAAAAAAAAACAGAATGTCAAAAAAAAAGAGGAAGAAGAAGTGCTTCAGAAAAAGAATACCTTAAATAAACAACCTTGCATACCTACAGATTCAAGTATATATAATATACAGAGCGGGTGGAATATAACTAGACATTAGAAATTGGTAATAAAGTCCATATTTCTAATACAAATGTATTCAAACATATTGTACATGTACTTTATTACATAGGAAAATGAAAGCGAATCTTTACATTTCAACGTAGGCACCAGTGGCGTCGCACGGAAATGGAACGTCTTCTGAAGGAAGTCGTTCGTGATATTTCTGAGAGCCTCCTGAATCTATTCTGTGATTCATTTCCAAGTCTTACGATGTGGAAGGCTTTGTACTGTACACCTCCTTTGTGTAGCTTCGCAGGAGAAAATACGATCGCCAATAAGGTCGTTAAGTTCGATAGCCATTAAATATTGACTAGGTAATTTTCACCTACCCTGTATATATATACACTGGTGATCAAAATTAGAGAACAATTTATAAACAATTGAACAATTCTGAAATAATGTCATCTTCACTGCTCAACAGTTGAGGGAGTTTTTGTCCTGTCTATACCATGCTACCAGAACACCTTTTCCACAAAATAACTAAGGCATTTCCAAAAAAAAATATTAATTTTCAGAAAACACACTGATCAAAATTAGAGAACACTTTCAGATACCTCCCAGTTATTGGTGTTAATCTGGTACCTGGTGCTAATTTCCTTGATTATCTGTCAACCCCTATTTAACTGGCAGCCTACCTTCCAGTTTCACTGACTCTGCAAGATGGTGGGCCGTTCTAATGTGACTGAAAGCCTCCGGCAGCAGGTTGTCCAGATGAAGGCCAAAGGGATGACCCTATCAGCCATAGCAAGACAAGTTGGTCGTTCCAAATCTGTGATTTCAAGAATGTTGAATCTTTACAACATCACAAACTCATTCAAGTCCGCCAAGAAGGCTGGTCGTCCACGGAAGACAAATACAAGAGAGGACAGGATACTACGGAGGGTCTCAATGGGCAATCATTTCCACACTGCAGCTGGAATTGCTCACCAGTTCAGCGCTGAACAGGGTAAGGATCTGTCTCGTCATACAGTGTCTCGACGTTTGAACTGAAAGCCCACTCTGCAGTGACCAAACCTCTCATTAGCAGAAAGAATCAAAAGGCTAGACTAAGCATGTTGTGTGGACAGAGGAGAACTGGTCCAAAGTTCACTTCAGTGATGAAAGCAAGTTTAATTTATTTGGGTCCGATGGGAAACATTATGTTCGGCGACAAACTGGAGAAAGACTGAACCCAAAGTGTGTAAAGAAGTCAGTGAAAAGTGGAGGAGGAAGTGTCATGGTTTGGGGCATGTTTTCTGCAGCAGGAGTTGGGCCTCTTATACAGCTACATGGCAGAGTGAATGCAAATGTTTATCAGAACCTTCTTCAACAACATATGGTTCCTTTCCTGCGTTCATCACCCAATCAGCCCGCAGTGTTCATGCAGGACAACGCTCCATGTCACACAGCAAAACGGGTAAAGCAGTTCCTTGAAACTGAAAACATTGAAATAATGACCTGGCCTGCCCAGAGTCCTGATCTCAACCCAATAGAGAACCTCTGGAAAATCCTTGGCGACAAAGTTATGGCCAAGAAACCCACTACAGTCACCGAACTGTGGAGGAGACTGGAAGAAGAGTGGACCAAAATCACACCAGAGCAGTGTGAGAGACTAGTGCTGTCCTGTGGCCGCAGATGTGCTGAAGTCATTCAGAGCAGAGGCCTGTACACTTCCTACTAATTGCTGACTGTTGTAACCTTCAGAAAATATTGTTGTAATCTTTTTCCATGCTACAGTCATTGTTGTTCTCTAATTTTGATCAGTGTGTTTTCTGCAAAATAATGTTTTTTTTGGAAATGCCTTAGTTAATTTGTGGAAAAGGTGTTCTGGTAGCATGGTATAGACAGGACAAAAACTCCCTCAACTGTTGAGCAGTGAAGATGACATTATTTCAGAATTGTTCAATTGTTTATAAATTGTTCTCTAATTTTGATCTCCAGTGTATATATATTTATTCTATATAATTATCAGTAACTGCACTATGCTTTTATCTTTTCTTAAAAGTGACCAAAAAAATGTAGATCGATTTCCCCGATGTCCCGAGAGTCACATAGAATGCAGATTAACATGGCAGAGGTAGAGCTGTATCTTTCTGTAGACAGAAAAGGAAAAGAGCGTCTGGTTTTTTTGGCTTGTTTGTGAAAGAGCCATGCATCAGAAACCAGATTGCACTTCAGTAAATAGATGATTTGCCGTCTGTCTGAACTGAAAAAGTCAACGCAAAGGATCTGTACCATATCGACTTGAATCACATCGTATCTTTTGCATTGCATCATTAATTGTGATGTATACGTCAATCTTCGTGCACAAAGGCATCGTCGTGAGGGAAGAGGTTTGGATCCACTAGTTTCATTTTATTGGAAAATATTATTCTACTACATTCAAACACATCCTACACAATTGTATGCCTCCAACGGTAACTGTTTTGGAAAGAAGCACTTCTGGCTGGAAAGCTCAGTCGTCCCAGTGCATTTGTCAATGTAGTGTATATATATTTTTCATCATAGCATATAAAACATATAATCACATTTGAAAATCTGTTTAAGTCCCATTGACCTAAATGCCTTCCAACCTTCCTTCCTTCCTTCCTTTATCCCCACATTGAGAACCGCGAGCGGTTGTTTTCTCTCACTAGCTTCTTTAAAGTGTGCTTCCAAAATGACAGTGATTATCAGATCGTAGCCTGAAGAAGCCTATCATTTGATGCTTATGTGCCTTTTTTCTGTCTATCTTCTTTTTCTTTTTTCCTTTATTTCAAAAGGCCTTGATTAGTCATTAAGGGGCGTCTTTTTATAATGTTGTCTCGGCTCGAGATTGACTTGAAGCATCTTACTTCTTTGACAGCCTTGACAGCTCTATTTGCTTTCCTACAACATTGCTGTATGAATCTGAATCGTACAGGCGAAAGGCGTAAAGGGACCTGTACAGGGTCAAAGGTCATAAAAGACTCCCTTGGTTTCTCCTCGATGAGTCATCCACTAGGAGTAATTGACTTCCCTAAACAATTGTCTTCCTGTCAAACAAAATGGCTTGTCCATTGTGTCCCTGGAGAATTTCGCCGGTCCATAATCGATGGCGCTCATGCGACGGAAAACATCTCTTTGTCCTTCAGGTGGTGATGAATGTTAATGAAAGTGCAGGGAAAGATGTCATGAGCCGATGTTTGATCCTATTTGTTTCGAGGGTTTGCGTGTCTGTGAAGTTCCAAGCTGCTTGTTATAGATATTTATTTGTTCCTATGCACATTTTACAATGTTTGGCTTATTAAACTCGAGCGATTGATGCTGTTTTAATGTAATTGATTTAAAATACGACTTTACGCAAATATCATGGAATAAAAGGGTAACGTCGACTAGGCAAGCTATTCCACTTATCGCATGTTTTAAACCTGAAGTCATTATGCATCAAGGCATTTCTTTTTTTTGATCTTTGGGCGCTATCATCAAGACATTTTTCTCTCGGCTGTGAATGAAAGAAATCCCAAAAATCCCTTTAGTCGATTGAAATCTTGCCGTGGTAAATGAGGGGCAGGGCTGTATCCTGAGGAGGTTAATGCTCCCAGTAGAGCCAGCCTTGGTGAACAGATCTGAGCCAATCAGTCAACCGCCAGAGGAATCTTAAAGACTCTTGTAAAAAGTATAATACTGCCCCAATAATCATTATTAAAGCCCACCACTGTAGTAGGCCTTGTAGGTTGTGTCTTTGGATCAGAAGGTCACAAGTTTAAATCCCAGCACCACCAAGCTGCCACTGCTGGGCCCTTGAGCAAAACTCTTAACCCTCAACTGCTCAGTTGTAAGTCTCTTGTTTACAGGTGGTGTCTGCAGGTTGTAGCTCAGTGCTACAAAGATGTTGAACTCTTAATCAGAAGGTCACAATTTCAAATCCCAGTAAAACCAAGCTGCCATTGCTGAGCCCTTGAGCAAGGCCCTTAACCTTCAGCTGCTTAGTTGTAAGTCGCTCTGGCCATAAAATGTAATGTGAATGCAGGCAAGTCCCTGATGACTGGGGCCCCCTTCATATCCCAGGAAGATCTGGCCCTCATACACACCACGGCTCTGGGAGCAAACTTTGGTGGTCGTCTTCTACTCAAGTTTCCACCATGTCATTATGAGGTCTAAATTGAGTCTGGCTAAGCTTTGGATATACCAGATATACCCGTAAATACAAGAGAACCAAGAAAACAAGCTGATCTTAAGGACACTGGGTCTGAATGGACTTGTTCTTCATGGCAGGAAGGCTGTCAGTGCCTGCTAACCCTGAGACTCTGTAACCTTTAGGTTTGTGATACACCTCAACATTGAATGGATTTCTGGGGCAAGTCTAGGAGACTAGCATACTGGAATGGTGAATACAATTTAAAATAAAATCAGGACTATAAGGGATTACAGGGGAATTTCATCCATAAGCCATCCAGGAAGTTTCTGAAATTAGCATTGCAATATACAGGATGTAGAACTCTTCAGTTCCCAACTAATATTTGGCCCAGTGAAATTGCTTACTCTTGACTTTAATATGCTAGTCATGGAAATATGCTAGTCATGGAAATATGCTAGTCATGAAAATGTGCTAGCCTAGCCAAAATGCATTTTTGTAAATTTGAAGATTCCGTGCCCTGGCTTCTAGGGGAGGTACCGACAGAACACAGGGTATCTCGTCTGCCGAGTGTGAAATGGGTGGGATGAAAATAAGCACCTCCAATTCCGAGGCAACCCGCAGCGCAAACAATACACGCGCCGCGATTCTGAAATCGATTTCTATCCATTGTTTCCACTTTATTTCACACTTTTTCTTTTCTATTTCCAGAACCACAAAACAAACAAAAAAAACACAGATTGAAGTCATCTGTGTTAATTAATCTTGGGAAATACAGTGTGCACTGAATCCGATCCAATTAGATGCAGGCTGGAACACATGTGGCACGGCTCATCGTTCGTCAGAAAACAACGGTGTCTCTGATTGAAATGGCAGCCCTGCGAACGTACGGTTCGAACCCCCTATAAAGACTGTTTGACACTTCCGAAAAACTGAGAAATTATTCATCCTTTTGCAGGTAAAAATGTGGCCAGATGGGAGGGTGGGATCCTGCTGTGAATGTTAAAACCCTGGACCATGATCTTCGAATTGTGCCGTGATGCATGTACAGAAAATTGTGAGCAATATGCTGTTCTTTAAATGAAAATACAGTTAAAGGCAAATGATATCAATCACAGCTCAGTGGGAATATACTTTTCCCATTCAGATAAAAAGGGGTGGGGCTTAAGCAGGGAATATACACACAGACCAAACATTTTTGTGTAGTTTTATGTAACGAAACTGTGCATACCTGCTATATTGGGTTTTTAGACACCCAACCAAAAGATTTGTAGAAACGCATTTATAACCTATTTGCTGTTACCCCACTCTTCTGGGAAGATTCAAATTTTGGAGTGTGCTTATGGAGATTTGTTTATCTGATGTACTGATGAGGACGTCTGGGTTGCATTTGAATCAGCATTTCAATTCATCCCAAAGGGGTTCAATAGAATCGAGATCAGAGCTTTATAATAGGTCACTCAAGATCTTCCATTCCAACCCATATCTTCATGGAGCTGGATTTGTGCACGGTTCATTGTCTACTAGTTCAACCGTTGGTCACTTTTCATGCTACCACCAAATCGAAAGACAATTTGTACGCAATTTGTGTGCCAACGTTGTTTGGGAAGAACCCATATGTGGTTGGAAAAGTCCTAAGTATCAATATGTTTGTCCATATAGTTACATATTACACTCGAGATAAAGCACGTTTTTGGAGCGTTCATGTAGCCATCTCGGGGTCTGCTTCTATCACGCAGCGATCGCACGCTTACCTTCAGGCAGGCATGTACAATTAGATTCAACTCAGTGAGCTCAGCGCGTCCGCTCTAACAGCCCGAATCATCCAGGAACAGAAACAACAAATCGAAACTTTGTTTATGTACTTTCACCAGTTGTTGTTTTTTATAGGCATGTGCTGTTTGTTATAATTACGAAGCACACTGCGTGACACGGATCTAATGAACTGGGCTGGGTAAGGCATGTTGGCATTGGACGATGATGGCACCTACGCAATCGAAGGATAGGATGTGACAATAAAACCGTGCACGTGTGGCAAATAAATAGAGCCGGGATGCATTGTGCTTTGGCAGTTGTGGTTTTTATGTGCACTGAATAAAGTACGAGGTGGCAGAGGAAGAAAATATGGAAAACCATGAACACTGTAAAAGCATGGACACTAGGTGTTAAAGCATGCATTAGGTGTTAAAGCATGCATTAGGTGTAAAAGCATCTGCATTAGGTGTAAAAGCATGGGCATTAGGTGAAATACGGCTAAGAAAAAGAAGTTAAATTGGGTTGCTAAGTTTGCAAAAGGAGCTTGAGGTCGGCGTACATAAACAAAAAACTAGCCTATATGTAAGGCTAATCTGCAAATACCAACAAACAATATTTGTCATAACTATTTAATTCTTCCTCGAATCCTACAATCATTTTTTGCTTTTTTTTGCCTTCATGGTATATACGTTTTTTTTTGTTTGTTTTTTTTTTTTTGCAAAATGTCCCATTGATCAATAATTGTATGTTGCATTTTTTATAGCTAGTTACTTGTGAACTTGTGACCTTCTGATCCATAGTCCAATGTTTTAATCATTTCCCTATCCAAAATTTTTTGAAAGGTTTTGCAGAACCTGCCAGAAAAGCTGACAATGCCCATCTTTAAACCTCTCTATGATGAAAATACCCAAGACCAAAGAATGACTGATTTACATCGAAGGTCGTCCTTCACCAAGGCTTAAAATCATCCAATGTATATCAAATTAAGGAAAGAGATACCAAGATAATGTGATGGCAAAGGAGGTTTTTTTAGATTCCTAAGTCTATTATTAAACCTTTTCAGCTTGTACTTCCAAAACACTGTCCTGCTAATCAAAATGGCCTTTACCTCAAACACTGGCGATGCATGCCAATGTGAATTACTGTCATTACTGCAGCACATATTTAAGAATTATTTTTGAAACTTTTTTCACTAGTTGCCATAGAGCATAGAATCAAAAATCTTGACTTTAATTATGGTAAATTTTTTTGCTATAGTTTTTCCCTGGTCATTCTTTATGTAAACAAAAACAGCACCAGCCTTTATTTTTGATATATACTGTATATACTACGTCTTTTCATGACGTATATAAGTTTGTTATAAAATTGGGGTTTCAGCCATAGATTTAGGGTCCCTGCTCCAGGGGCGTCGTACCATTGCTGGGTGTTGAGGACCTTTCTCAAGACATATGTATGAAGTTTTTGTTTAAAGAAAGAGTTATGCTACTTCTATATGCAGTCTATTGGAGTTGTGTAAACCCGGTCGTCTTACACACTCGGGTACTTTTTTTCCTCCTGGCAGAAATGCGCAGACTTGGCTGCTAGATGGTCTTTGGCGTCACGCCACGGTAGTGTGGTAGAGAGGAGATTTTCCTCCTTGCTTAATTGCAAATGATTTAAAATCTGTCTGTGCTTTGGCTTGGTCATAGTTAAACAGCCAAAATAATCATAAACACCAATGTACATTTAGTCGTTTGGCAGCTGCTTTGATGCAAAGCGACTTCGAATTGAGTGCACAGTGCAGAAGTTAAAAGCGTTCCTCAAGTGGCCGACCTTGGCGCTCTGGAAAAGATGAAGTTCTACTAACGTTGAACTTTTTTTCCCCATTTTGTTACTTACTTTGAAACAATTTGGTTCCACCCCACTTTCGCTTGAACCTTGGCAATTGGTGGACGTGTATAAAATACTGCATTTGTTCATTTAAGTGTTTTATTTATAAGTCACAAACTGTAATGTTAAGTAACAAGTTAACATCATGGTTGGCTCTTTATCTACCTGGGATCCATGATTACATGACAATCCAATCATCTACCACAGCAGAATATTCTTAGCATGATCAGTGTGAACCGACTGCACCCACTCGATCCACAAAAGACTGAAACTATACAAAAGCAATTAAAAGAGTGGGATGCCACTTAGAAATCAGCCCGAGATAACCGGTTGTGTTAATCTGCACAGGCTATTTGCATAATATTACTGTAGCTAACATCATAGCGTAGTATCCCAAAATGCACCTTTTGTCACTTTGTCTAACCAACAACCGCCTACTTTCACAGAAAGAGAGATTGTTTGAATCACGCGGCGGGCGATTAACTACAGGCCTGTTGGCAAACATTGTAATTTAATGACCGGCTATTTTAATAGGAACACCTGTCAACATGTCCACCACTTGATTTACCACTTAATTAAATTATTATAGTGCAAAATATTAAAAACATGGACAATAGGTGGCAAACGAGACACTAGTTTAAAAAAATACATAGTCATTCGGTGTAAAACATGGACAATAGGTTTAAAAGGATGGACACTAGGTGTAAAAACATGGACACTGGGTGTAAAGACATGGACACTGGGTGTAAAAGCATGGACACTAGGTGTAAAAACAT
>JAAIIK010000077.1:2356097-2378011 GCA_014706435.1 Silurus glanis
AGGAGAACCCAAACATTTCCAGCATGTAGATTAGGAGCTAGGTGATGTGATTTAGTGGAACATCATCTCAGGAAAACCCAAACATTTCCAGCATGTATATTAGGAGCTAAGAGCTATGATCTAGTGGAACATCATCTTAGGAGAACCCAAACCTTTTCCAGCATAACCTTGCTTTTGAGGCACAAGCCATCTTTCCATGGGTCGGAGTGGAAGATCTTGAGTGGTCTGCTTATAGAGCTCCGATCTCAACCCTATTGAACACTTGGGCTCAATCAGAACGTTGACTCCACTCCAGGCCTCCTCACCTACAGGACTTTACTGACTGGCTGAATACATCTCTACAAACACACATGAAAATCGAGTGGAACATCTTTCTAGAGGAGTTCTAGAATATGATTATATTAGAAGATAGGCACTGAAAGCACATACCAATCTTATGTTTAGGTGTCCTCAAACCTTACATGAACATCATTAGGGAATAATCTGTTCAGCATCTTGATGGTTGTGCAAGGAGTGATTTAAAGTTGAAGATAAGATCCATTCCCTGCTGTGAGCAGCTGCATTTTCTTGTATATTGTTCTTGATGGTTTCCTGGTTCTCCTACAGCATACGATACAATGTTGTTTGTTTTTTCGTGCTGAGGCTAATTTAACTGGATTCCCCCCGGAGACACACGTTGTTTTGAGTCGGTATTGAATCCACACAAGTATGTTAGTTTTTATTCTTGGGTTGGGTTGCCAGTTATGGTTCAGTGGTCACAAATAACCATGTGTTCCGCCAGCCAGTGTCTGTTTGCTTCAAGGCATAATTAGTCCAGTCTGATTTCTTTATATATACATTTATATATACAGTATTGCTCTCTCTCTCTCTCTCTCTCTCTCTCTCTCTCTCTCTCTCTCTATCTATATATATATATATATATATATATATATATATATATATATATATATATATATATATACAATTCAGCAACCATTCTATTATATGTTCTCAAATCAAAATACTAAACAAATGGATATATTTCAGTCAATATGCAGTTAATATGCTAGTACAAATGTACTGTCCTCTAAAAAGCACTCTACAGCCATTATTGCCTAAATACCTGGCAACAAAAGATCTCATTATGGAGACAAAGAAGAGGATCCCAGCAACAACCTGTGCAGCTCTGGCGAATTTAATGCCAAGAAGGATTAAGGCTGCGCTGTATAACAATTAACAATGATGCTAACACAATATATTGACCTTTTGGACGCAGTTTTGGTACGTTCGCTTAGGGTGTACTCACTTTTGGGAGATACTGTGTGTATGTGTTTATGTGTAGTGCGTAGTTTATAGAACTGGGAAATGGGGTTGATTGGGTGGTGAAATTTGTGGCGGTCATATTTGACATTTTCTCAGGTGTATTTTTTTCAGGTCTATGGTTTGCCCTTGGAATTGGCAGGTCTACGGTTTGTCCTCGATGATGAACATCTCTTTGATCATCGAGTGGCTTGAGAGCGTTTGTGTGATGCGATGTGACACTCTTAAAGCATCTACAATGAAACGTGGTTTTATGACTCCGAGGTTTGTAGCATCACAGATTTTATTTGAAATGTATTTTGTAGGTTTAAAACATAAAACCAGCAAATGGAAATGCAATGATCGAGAGTATTCTAGTATTTATGGCTATACGATAATATTCCATGTGGTAGCATTAAAATTCGACTTGATCTTGGAGACACAAATCTATTCCAGCATAATGATTAGGAGCTACAACATGATCTATCTTCCCAGAAGAATGGAGGTTATTATAACAGGAAATGGAGACAAAATTTGGATTAGGACGTTTAAAAAAAAAAAAAAAAGCACAAATCCATATAGTGTAAGACATTTTGAATCGTAGTAAAAGTTCTTATTTATATCTTTTTATCTGTGAACCCGTATTACAGAGACGAAGGTAATGCTTAACAGATATACAGTATCCTTGAGGAAACCTGGGGTTTTTTTCTCTAGAAAAATTCAGTTTTTTTTGGCAATTGATTTTTCCCTGTGAGCTAATTGGATTTCGTCCTACAAAGGGACCATGTGTCTCTATACCACCCCGTCCTCTTCATCTGCCTCTTTCAAACCAACTGCCTGCATTTCTTTCCTCAACACCTCCACAAACCTTCTCCTCGACCTTCCTGTTTTCCTCCATCCTCGACGTTCTTCTACAAGTACCCCCATGTCGCTCCTCTGAGCACGACCGAACCGTCTCAATCGCGCCTTTCTCACATTGTCCCTTTGATAAACTCATTTCTAATCCTGTCCATCATCATCAGTCTTGATGAAAACCGTAGCATCTTCGACTCTTCCACCCCGAGCTCCACGCCAATCATCAAAACGCGACAAAACAGGAAGGAAAATATTACAAAAGTAAAAGGAACGAAAAAAAAAAGCAAAAAGAATCTAACAATGTTAGACTGGCGATATTATTGTTCCTCTATTGATCAAAATGCTGTTGCGTGTTTAATATAGCAGGGGTTTTTTTTTTTTCATTTTCAAAATCCATTTGAAAATAAAAAGAAATGCAGAGGGGGAAAAAAAAATATCTCTTCTGGTGAGGGCAGAGAAAACCTGAACTTTCCCAGGAGAGTTGGCAAGTGTGTTTGTGTGATGTATAGCTATTGCCAGGAACCCACTGTAGCAGCATACCTGCGGTGACGGTCACTCAGGTTTCAATCCGTGGCCCAATTACTCATTTGCACTTTGATTTATGAGGCCGGCACACGGACTGTTCACTCATTTCCTTAAACACTAGTGCACTTTACACGCTACAAAGACGTATACCCTAGACTTTTTTTTTTTTTTTTGCAACCCGGTAGATATTAAGTATAGCGGAGACTTGAGACTTTGGAGCTCGGACTGTGCACGGGAAAGGAATTGGTACAAAACAGCTTTAGAACTGCATTAGAGCAGACGTCGAACAGTAGAATGTATAGCTCTATAGCAGGAGATCTTCCATTCCAAGAAATGTAAAGCATATCTCTTCACGGAGCTTCTTGGGACACGTTATAGTCTCTTAAAGGGGATACAATTAAAGTGGACCCGTCTCCGAAGACATCGTCCGAAGTTCAAATTCGTGGGTTCATTTTGAAAAAAAAGCACATACGACTTCCGCTGTCCCAATAAATCGAGGTCAATTTTATTAACATCTTTTCAGTTTATGCTCCTGATTATGATGATTTAGTAGAGAATCTATAGATAATGTAACGATTAATCTATAGACCCAGTGCATCCAACTAAAACCAAAGGTCCAGATCAACCATCCCTGTCCTTCCAGGACTAAAACAAGACCAATAAACCCCTAAACGTTTGGTGATTTGTTGACCGCTATAAATGAGTCCGTGCTAAATGGCGTTTATTTGTAGAGCTACTTAACCTCACCACTCTTCACTAGTGCCACGGTGCTCATCTGTCAGGTGACTAATTAAACAAAAGTGGGTAACTACAATGAAAAATCTATACACTCAACATTTCTCTCTGGAGCTTTGCACTAGTATCTGGTTTGACATGTGATTGGAGGAACCACAAGAAATCTTCTGCATAGATCTTATTGGCCCTGGACTCGAGTTATAGACTCAGCAAACACTATATGGACAAAAGATTTGGGACGTTTTCCAGACATATGTGGATGGAGACCCGAAAGTGTGCACAAAGCCAGCTCCAGAAGATCTTGAGTGGCCTGCTATAGAATGCTGACCTTAATTCTATTACAAAAAGTTTGGATGAACTGGATAACTGCTCAGTTGCAAGTTGCTCTGGAGAAGGGCTTTGGGGGTGTTGTCTGCTAGGAGGTGGTAGCTTAGTGGTTAGAGACTTTGGATCTGAAGGTTAATGAGTTTATATCCCAGCACCACCAAGCTGCCATTCTACAGGGCCCCTGGTCACTGTCCCTAAACCTTCATCTGCTTATTTGTAAGTCGCTCTGGATTTCTGTCTTAATTTAGTTGTTAAGGCATTGAACTTTGGATCCAAAGGTCATGAGTTTAAATCCCAGCCACTCCTGGGCCCCGAGGTGGTAGCTCATTGTTTAAGGCATTGGACTTTGGATCGGAAGGTCACAGGTGCAAATCCCACCACCACCGAGATGCCACTACTGGGCCCTTGAGCAAAGTGTCTGCCAATTGCCATAAATGTAAACGTGTTGCCTGTTGGGAGGTGGTAGCTCAGTGGGTAAGGCATTGAACTTTGCCTCCAGAGGTTGTACATTTAAATCCCAGACCACCAAGCTGCCAATCCTTAAGCAAGGCACTTAAAACGCAACTGCTCAATTGTACGTTGCTCTGGATCAGCCTTGGGGGCCTTGTTTGCAAGGAGATGTGGTAGCTTAGTACTGGCACTGGACTTTGGATCAGAAGGTCATGAGTTCAAATCTTATCCACACCAAGCTGGATAAGATTCTGGGCTCCTGAGCAAGCCGCCCAGAATAGAAGGAAAGAAAGAAAGATTCTTTATACTTGTTACATGTTACTATACAGCACAGTCAAATTCTGCCTTCACATATTCCAGCGATGTTAGGAAGCAGGGTCAGACATGATACAGCGCCCCTGCAGCACAAAGGGTTAAGAGCCGTTCTCAAGGGCCCCAAGTGTGGCAGCTTGGCGATAAGAGGGCTTGAACCCCTGACCTTCAGATCAGTAAACCAGAGCCTATGCTAAGCTTATTATAAGAGCACAAGGTTCGTTTATTTTTACACGCCATTAACGCTTTCGAGATTAACAAGAGGTCTTGCGTGGGACTCGACGAATTTGTATGCAGTTCGATCCACATTTGCCTAATCGTGCATTATGCATGCTTATCTATTCATAAGATGATTAAGGATGTTCAATCTCGGCAAGTTACTGCGGACCCGCGGGCCGTAATTCCCCAAAGCGAGTGAGCACTCACGCAAGTCAAATTATCTGAAAAGTTACAAAAGGTTATGACAAGCCGTCTTTTTTTATCATATAGAATTCAATATGGAAAAATCAGGTAAAGGAGAAATCGAATGGTTTGAATGGATCTGTATAATCCATGAGAATTCCATAAAAGTAAATGGGGAAGAAGAAAACCTATGAACGAACGGAGAATGTCGGGCCTCATTTCCTTTCTTCATGATCTCACCTTTTAATAAATGACACTCCGACACGTCACAGACACGAGCAGCTCTGATGATGAAATGCGGCAAAGCGCTAGACCAAACCGGCTAAATTTGTTACTGTTTTACCGGCTAGTATTCCTCCAAACCCCGTCTAGAGCTGCAATTCTACCTTGATGTTGCATGTAAAGCGAATGATCGGGGGGAAAAAAAAAGTTAAATTAGAGTACAGATGTGGGGGGAGATGGCAAAAGGCTCATGGATGGGAATTTTTTGGGTGCGCAGTGGGAAGCAGAATGAAAGCGAATGTGCAGCAAACCTTTTCATTTCATCATTATCTCGACTGTAATGTGGGTTTGGATCCATGTGGAGTCTCAACAGGCTGCAGGAATGGAATTTAGATCGATGAGGCTGATGCTTGTTTTTTGGCATGTACTCGTGTGTAGAAATATACACTGTACGAGCAAAAGTATTGGGACAACCGATTTTTCCAGCCATGTGTTGTTTTTGTTCTTGGAGGCACCCAATTGTATATGTTTTTGGATGCAGAAGAATGAAATTTACCCTTTAGCAGACCCAAACTTGATACAGCAGAGGATGAGGTGCACAAAGTCAGCTCAGGGAAGATCTGCTTTTTATGGGTTGCTATAGAGCTCCAACCCTATTAAACACCTTTGGGTTGAACACCCCTGGTCTCCTCACCTCACTTCTATAGAGATATGCAAAATCATCTTCCCTGAAGCGTGGAGGTTATTATGACAGCAAATGGAGACTAAAAAATGGGATGTTCGAACAGCGGTGCACAAAAATAAAAAAAAATAAAAAACGATGTGAAGGAAATCAGTGTCAGTTTGTATCGACTTGTTCATTTACATTTGCAAAACCCTGTACAACACGTGTCCAACGTGACAGGGAGAGTAAAAAAAAAAAACTGAAAAAAAAAAAAAAAACCCTAAACAGACTGACTTGGCAACATTTACCAAAATGTCTCCTGAGGATACTTCAATTAAGCTTCTTTTTAATTACGGCTGGCTAAATCTGGCAACCCATTCACGATATAATGTCTAAAGCAGGTCCTAAATGAACCTATAAATAAATGGCCCGTTTTTGGATGGCTTTTGTCATGTTCGACAAATAATAAAGATTTATTTTTATTATTTTTTAAGAATGAATGCCTGTAAAAAAACAAAACAACCAAAAAACAAGAAGAGGGCGCTCTGAGTGCGAAACAAATAACATTGAGATCGAGGAAGCGCTGAGCGAAGCGCTTACTATTTTATTACGCGGCCTTTATCAGCCCGTGCTTCGGCGAAACACCGCACCAATCCATTTCACCTTGCGTAGGGCATCTTTCTCCCAACAGGCAGCGCCATGCCACTACATTGCCACATCACCCCCGAGGTGTTTAACCTCCTTAACAGACGAAAGTGGCGAAAACACAAAGGGGTCCAGTTTGGTTCAGTGTCCAATAAAAGCATTCGAGAACGTTTTCTTTGTCGTGTTATTACGTGGCACATGCATAACCACCTCTAATGGTAGAAACGAAAGGATATAAATAGGTTTCAGCTTCTATCGTAAAAGTATCATTCCACTGAGATATTAATACGATTTATTTTTTTGCTGCACATTTATAATGTTTTTTTTTTTTTTCACCATTAAACAGTACTGTATTCCTCGCCGTTTCCTGAGTCATGCTTTGGCACAATGGCACCAACTTGTCAGCTGTTGACTATTTAATAGCGAAGAAAGTGGCAAGAACATCGTAGCGTAAACACGACACCGTGCCAAAGATCCCTTCTCTAGTAGGACGGCTTTATTTAAACCTCGCCTGAAACACGAACTTCACAATGCAGCACTGGCACACTGTTTCACTGTTTTGATCTGTTGGTAATGTACTAATCGAGTGAGTCTCGGTAATGTCGCGTCTCATCGCAAGGGAATGATGTCATTACACCGTACCTACTGTATGGACACGAGAGTCATCCAGTGGATTATACCTTTTTTTGGAACGTTTTTATTGGCTGTCATTAAACGCACTGGGAGTTTCTCAGAAGGGACATTTCACACCACAGTGGTGGAGGAGAAATTTCTTTTCCACCATTGTGAATTGTCTATACTGTATATACATTAAATTGGCAAATGTTTGCGGACACCTGGTCATAAGTATGGTACGTATTTTTGTGTATAGTTAATGTCTTTATTTATTTATTTTATTTTTAAATTTTTTTTATTTGTATTTTTTATAGTTTCTTTTATTTTTTTAATCCAGCATTTGTTTTTTGTTTTTTTTTGTTATATATATCATTTTAAAGCACCAGCAGGCCATGACAAATTCCTTGTACATGCAACCCATGATCTGAGTTTTGCTGACCTTCAATCAATTCATATCTTTTTTTTTTTTTTTTTTTTTTTTTAAAGGATTATAGGATACCAGGTCCAGTTCTTCTGATCCTGAATCAGTAACAATGTCCATATCTAGATCTACAGACCATGACTCATATCCTGGCTAAGCTTGAAAGGTTGACTCAATGTTCCAAGGTTGCCATGAGCTGGTACTGACTGATACCCTGAGCAACACCCCGCCCCCACATTTAGAATGGCGCTCTGAACAATGCCAGAGACATATTTAGAAAATTTCATTAAAAATTATTATCATTATTTTACTCATATCTGTATTTGATGAAGAACGTCGGCTTTTTTTCCACAAAAAAATTTACCCTTAGTTATTAACAGAGGTCGAGGCACCGATAGTTGGCTATCAATCGGCTGGAACAATCGGCTGTCAGCAAAAATCCATACCGATAGTTTATCTGGCTTCCGGTCCGCTGTCATTACAAGAGCGGCCTCTAGAGGCGAATCACTGGCACCACGTGTATGTTTTTACACGCAAGACTGCATGCTGCATGGAGAGCGTTATATTTATTCTTTAAAATGTATTAATTATATATATATATATATATATATATATATATATATATATATATATATATATATAAATGAATATAATAAATAAATACGGTATTTTTGTTGTAAATAAAGTTCAGTACTATTTTACATAGAGTGTTATGTAATGCTTATACGGTGTCAATCACAAAAAAAGTTCGGAGACCCCTGGTTTAAGCGATGAATCACCTATCAAGAAGAAAATCAATTTGAATAACATAGCTGAAGTATTCACATATAAATTATAATTCTTAAAAAAAAAAAAAGAATAACAAACAAGTTACTAGGTCAAGCAGATGCTGGACTGTGGCTATTATTCTTCACGACAACCAATCCTCCATTTTCTTGCTAAAGCATTCCTTTTTTTTTTTCCCAAAACAGAACAATACCCTGTCACTTGACTGGCGGCTTCCATAAGCAGCGCAGCCAATGAAGAGTGGAGCGGCGAAAGAACTCACCTGCCAACCAATTTCCTCGATTCATCAATCTCCCCTGGCCATCTTATCCACACAGGAAATCAAAAGGACCTGGTAAAAAATATTGCACATCAGAAAACTCTCCTTAGCAACGTATTGCTCACCGGTAAGTGGGAAAGACATCGATCCATTGACAACTTGTTCCGACACTAGACACAATGGCACAGTAAATCTAATTGAGGGTGAACTGCCGGAGGAAACGACTCGACCGGGTTGCAGTTGTAATGGACAGCCGAGGCCTGACCGTAGCAGCATTGCTGAAGGGACAATCGGAGCATTTAGACAGGAAGCAAATATCGATTGCAGAACCCAGGATTTTGACGTGAAGTCAAAAATTTTAGATTACAAGTCGCATAAACGTGTAGGAAGGTATCCAAGAAGGTTGAACGAGTCGTTGTGGCATCTCTATGGTAGAGTCCAAAAAAGATCTGGAGTAAATAGTTTCAATCAACAAGTGTTTTAGCCTTTAGTCTGTCGATCTTTGGATAAAATGTGGAACCATGGAAGATGTTCCATTAGATGTTGGGAGATGTTGTGGAGATTTTTTGCTCATTCAGCCATAAGGGTGTCAACTCAGATATTGATGGGTGAGGTGGGGTGAGGTGAGGTGGCCTGGGGTGCTGCCATGGTTCCAATTTAAAAAGAGTTGAGCTCTAAAGAAGGTCGTTGAAGATCTTCCACTCCAACCTATGTAACCCATATCTTCATGGAAATCAGTTTTCTGCAATATGTTTCTCTCCTGATTCAAGTGAAGGGATAATTTCATACATCGTACCTCTGACACTGTAGATTAAATTCAGAGGCGGTAAGTAGTTTTTCAAATTTTGAATTATTAAAATCTTATGAAGTATGTTTTATTTGCAGTATTGTATTTAACTACATTAAAAAAAAAAATTTGTATTCGTAAAAATAAATAAATAAAAATAATGCAAGGGGCTAAAAAAAATCGCACTTTGGAAACTACTGCACTGATTGGTTGTTGGACAGAGAGATGGACAGGACAGACAGCGAATAGAAAGTTGTTCAATGCGTTCATTTTCTGTCTGAATTCTGAATCTGCATTTTTGTACTTTCTCTCATTATCATAAATGACTAAAACACGAGTTTTTTTTTTTTTTTTTGCTGCGAATTTGCATAACACAAATTAGACTCAAGGACTATAGTTGGTTTTTTTTGTTGTTGTTTTTTTATTGCACATTAATTTATAAAGATGCTCCTTTAATTAAAAACAGCTAGAGATTTATTAGCCCTTGTCCTTTCTAAACTGCACTAGAATCCCCCCATCTATCCCCCGCTTTAAAAATAAAAAAGTAACTCCTAATTTTTACTTTAAATTTGGCATGAGCTTCTTTTTACTTTTACTTGAGTAGAATATTTCATTGCTCTTTCCACCCCTAGTGGTAAAAAATGGCGTCTTTGCTTAAAGCATATAAAATCCCACGTATATTGCGAGGAAGAAATAAGTAAATTAAGTCGCCACTAATAAATTACAAACGTTTCCTACAGTTACCTACATGCATCTTCAAGTTTCAACAATCGATATAATGTTATATGCAAAGAAATAAGAATCATTAAGAAAAAAGAAAAAAAAAAATCCATCGACCGTTTTAATTGCTCGGTTCAACTATCCCGTGATCACACGCTTGTCGGCCACATCGATCTTCCTCATCTGACCACACAAATCAATCGGGCACGCTCGACGATCCACTGTTCTAATGAGGCTTTCCAGCCTCATCTTCAAAGTCTTCGGCTCCTGTTCGAGGAATTAAGCTACTCTAAGATATAAGTCGGCTGAAAGAACGGATCGATCCTCGGTCCTCCGGTGTTTTCTTTGAAAATCCTCCTCTCGCCAGCGTTCCCGATCATTTCCATTCTTCGTGAAGGCACTAAGCATTGTGTTAAGAAAAAAAAAAAAATTCAATATGCACATGGCTTCAGAGGTTTTTTTTTTCATCAGCAAGGTAGAGAAAGTGTAGCAGAAATAAAAGGGCGGGACTTAAAAATGAGGGTAGAATCAAACATTTTTTTGGACTGATTAAAAAAAAAAGATCCAGAAATCCAGATGTTCTTCTAACTCTAGAAATCTACAATTATATTTGGATCCTCCAGTCTTCTGAGCTGTTCCACTAGATTTTGGAACGTGCTTTCCATTGGATGTTACACTAGATTTGGTCATAAAATCAGGTACTGATGTAGGTGAGGAGGCCTGGGGTGCAATTATTCCTTCCAGGAGGGTTTAGAGCTCTATAGCAGGAGATCTTCTACTCCAACGGATGTACTGTAAAGCATATCTTATACAAATGGTACCCGCTGTGAACACTGGACCACAAGATCCTATTGAACATCTAATTCCATATTTAGTCCCCAATTGGCTTTACTTCACTCTTCTGGGAAGATGTTCCACCAGATTTTGGGGTGTGATCATAGAGATTTGGGATCATTCAGCCAGGTTCTGATGTAGGTGAGGTGAGATGGTAGCTCTCTTTTAACTGGGGTGCCATCAGAATTCCAGTTCATCCCAAAGGTTTTTAATAGGGTTGATGCCGGTGGTATTGCAGGCCACTCAAGATCTTTCACTCCAACCCATATAAAGCATATCTTCATTAGATTAGATTGGTAGACAGGAGCATCGTCCTGCTGGAACATGTTTGGGTCTGAGTTCAAACAACGGGAAAATGTCATGTTCCCATACCCAAAAACATCCATCCAATTTTATGGTAACATTTTATGAAACCACATATGGCTGGAAAAATCTGGGAATATCTTTATCCATTAATAATGTGTTCCATTGCTTTATATCGTTTTTAATGTATTTATTTAATCGTGACGTTTGTTTCGTCTCACGCGTAGCACCAGCATATGGCTTAATTGCACTGGTAATTCCTCCACGTCTAGTTTACTTCCTCCGAGTCCCGAACACTCCTTCCGACTCGATTTCGCTCTCCCTTCGACTCCGTTTTCCCGCTGCTCCAGTCGCACAAGCGAGGACGAGCAATTAAAAGCTTCTAATTGTTTGTAGATTGAACATGTGGGCAGCATCACTGATACTCGAGACGTTACTCAGTAGGTATAACAAGAAACCGTTCACTTTCATCCTTTTCTCTCTCTCTCTCTCTCTCTTTCTCTCTTTCTTTCTCTACGCATTTCCAATTTACAGACATTTTTCCCCCCTTGCACGGCTGAACGATATCCGTCGTGACTTATCGCAAATTTATCTTCCCGGGAATTAATTTTCCGCAGTGTAATGTTTTAATGAGGTTTTTTTTTTTCTTCTTTTTTTTTCTTTTTTTTTATTGCATATCGATTGCAAATGGATATCTTTTCGAGCCAAGGTCTCGTACTGAATAAAGCGGCGGAATGCTTCTGTGAAAACGGGGCCTGTCTGTCTTTTTAAAGGGGATTCTCTGTGTGTGTGAGTGTGTGTGTGTGTGTGTGTGCATTTGAAAGCCTTTATCTGGATTAATCAATGCACGAAATAGATCGAGTTTGCATAGGAATAAACACATTATCGAGGCAAGAGTCGGAAATGTAATCACCGTGCGCGGACGGCGGATGCGATGGGGGTGGAGAGGTGAGAATAACCCAAACAATGTGTGCTCAGGCACGATTACTGTGATATTAATATGACCAGCGGTATTAGAATCAAGCAAAACGGCCTGCCGTCTTATACTAAATAAAAATATAGTTCGGCCTCCGTTCGGCTCACGATCTTTTAATCGCGCCGCCAGTTTAGGTCGGTATGCAGCGCCGGATGTGCGTCTCGGTATTCCGGAGGTTGAAACAAAGCCACAGAGAGTGGGATTTCATTTGGGAGACTATCATCCAGATTAGCAGGAATTCGTCCTGAATGTAGAGAAATCAAGTGACACTGAGTGCTAGTAATAAGGTTCTTCTGGGGTGCCGTCAGCATTCCTACTCGTCCCGAAGGTGTTCAACAGGGTCGACGTCAGTGGTATTGCAGGCAACTCAAGACCTTCCACTCCAACCCCTTTAAAGTATATCTTCATGGAGCTGGAGCAGGTTTGGGTCTCCTAGTCCCAAAAGGAACATTTCATGCCACCCATCCAAACATACACTCAATTATACAACCCTTTCGCGGAAGAACCGCGTGGCTGGAAAAGTCTTTCTGGAAATACCTCTGTTTATATAGTGTACTAATAATGCATAGTATTGCTTTATATCTTTTTAACATATTTACTTCATCGTTACATGTTTGACCAACTCTCGCGGTAAAACAGATGAACGAAGAGTCTCACAATAGCTGTGTAATAGTACCAGACCGCCCTCCATAGCGCTGCCCTTTCTGTGCAGTTTAAGTCCAAATCGTGGGTCCTCAAGTGGTTGAAAATGCTACCAAGAAGCCTGGAAAGAATAGCAATAAAGCTAAAAAGGCAATTAAGGAGAGATACTTGTTTGAAGATGTCAGTTTTGGATCAGCCATATGTAGCTCTTCCTGTTACCACAATCTTCGAGGTACACGAGTGTAAGAGACGTCTTTGGATGTGGTAGCGTGAAATTCTCTGTCTGTCTGCCTGTCTGTCTGTCTGTCTGCCTGTCTGTCTGCCTGTCTGTCTGTCTGTCTGTCTGTCTGTCTGTCTACCCACCCAATTGAACACCATCAGAATGAAAATAAAGCTCTAACTTCACCCGAGGCTCCTGACTTCCTCACCTGAGGATCCCAGACATTGCTAACTGGCTGTATGAGCACCAATGGCTGTATGAACGCTCCATATGTGGACTAGTGAAACATCATCTCATAAGAATGGACGTTATTACAATAGCGATAAATGAGGAAATATTGTGGAATGAGATGTTCAAAAAAAATACACACCGATCTTATGATCGGGTGTCCACAAACTGCTTCTGGTCTACCACTACTCAAAAGATTTTACACTTGTGGTCTGTCCGGAAAGATCTCAACCCTTAGTTTACTTTTTGGTCCCATCCTGTTGGTGCTGTTGTGCTTGATTGAAATAATCGGATGCCAATCCTCTTTCCGCCTTTTCCTGGTTCTCGTTTTAGCAGCGTTCGGTGCTATTATCTAGAACCGTACACTATTCTCTAGACCAGGGCCAGAAAAATGAAACAAAACTCAGAACCCAGGTGTGTAACACGTCGTGATCCTTCCCTCAATACTATCCACATAATAACAAAATTCAAGTACGTCCTTTAATAGACTCTCCTTTAATACATAAGTATCCTAGCGTGTTGGCGCTTCATCAGAAGTGTACTATAGAAGAGGACTGAGGGAGGTTTTATACCCTCTTCAGTCTAATCTCTGCTGCTTAGAGAGATCATTTGCCATTCCCAGGTGCACAATCTCCAAGCACAGAAAGAGTAGATATCCGAGAGGTCCATTGATTTGTCAAGACGTCCATTCCAGTAGTCGATGAATTTGATGTTGTGTAGAACTTCACGGACCTTCTTGCAGATCTCCATCTCATACTGTATTTGCCAAGAAAGCCTATCGGATATGTTCAATACCCGCAAAGCGTTGTTCCGACCTCCTGGGTGTTTCTCTAACAGGCTTCGAAACGGTTCCTTTACCCAAAAGCGGCAATGCAGCGGTCCTCCAGACAACGGTGGTACCAGATGGATGTAAAACAAAGCGCATCTCAGTAGGATATTCTGGAGCGGGGACTATGGTTGGCTTTTATTTCGTGTGTGAGTCATTGCACGCTAAGGGCTCAGTTTTTCGTGGTCGTGCTGCCTGTCCAAAACCAACAAACAAAAAGATTTGGTGGCAGATTTTTGGTATAATGTGTGGATGAGTGCGCTACTACAATATTCAAGTAGAACTGATTTGGCTCAGAATTTGTTTAAAACCTCACACTGCTTTGGTACAGTGCAAAAGCAAAAAAAAAAATGCTTGCATGTAAGAAGCAAAATAGCGACGCACTAACGCTAACCTGCAAATTGCACCGCGGTAATGACTCGAGCCCCCGAAGGTGTATCCATGATGAAATGCTTTCCAGTGTTCAAATCAGGATAGAAAAATCGTGCTTTTTATGAAACTAGTTCGAAAATCCTATTAAAGCTACTAAATGGGGGTCCGGCAATGCCTGCAAGACAGTCAATAACACCGAATATCAAACTCGAGTTGAGCTACAAAGAGAACTAATAATCAGAAAGACCTGACATGGTCAAGCACTTCCAGAAATGATTCTCAAACCATCATAATATGAGACAAAGTCAATGTTAGCATTACATACGTACTGCTCGGAATACCTCCGATTGTACTCGGTCAGCTCCTTTTGGAAAAAATGCAACCCTCAGTCAAATACTTCATGAAAAGGATTTCTAAGCGACAGATTTTTTGTGTTTGTTTTAACCAGAGGTAGAAATCCCAGCACTGTCAGCATGGCTAGAAATTCCAGGCTTTTGCAGTTACTCAACCTCAGTTACATCATTCCAGTTTGAAAAAAGTCCAAAGATCCTCTGGACAACTTATTTTTAGTTCGCACCTCCCCTGTGGTATTTTCTAACCCATTATTATGGTTTTAAATTCGTAAAAATGAAGTAAAACAAATCAATAGCTGAATTTAATCCTAATCCTGATAAGGCAGTTACTAAAGATGATTTTTTTTTTCCTCTGATCCCAATTAATACAATTCTAATAATAATTTACTTCCATTATAAAATGGAATATTGTATTATGTCAATTCATGTACATTTATTTGACTTTTATTCTGGGATTCATTCGAACAGTTGACGGCAATTGTAGCGGAAATGTTTTGCATCGAGTCTCCGTCATTAAACAGTCGATAATCATGAAACTATAATAATCTCAGGCATCATCCAGATGAAGACGAGTGAGTCTGGTTCCTCTCAAGGTTCATCCTCATGAAGTTTCAGGGACCACCATCACGTCTGGATAAATATATATATATATATATATATATATATATATACACTTCAATGGAGACCTTTGTAATTCTCAACACCTTCCACATAAATCCAATAAAATACCAGTGGTGGACCATAACAAAGTAAATGGAATTCTATACTTAAGTACCTTTTTCATGTATCTGTACTTTACTGAAGTATTTCAATTTGAGGAGACTTTTACTTTAATTTCACTACATTTCAAAGTCAAATATTTGACTTTTTACTCGACTACATTTTGCGAAATCAGTCGTTCCTTTTTAATTACGAGTGTTTATTTACTGTTTTGAACTTGTTTTGATTGGTGGCATTTCGGTGGTATCTACTGATCACCAACCTACAGGTCAACAACAGCAGGCAGAACATTTAGAGAGGAACAAATGATGGAAGAATCTCCAGACTCAAACTCGCCCCAAAACCAGTTGCCTTATTAGCCTATTTTTTATTTTTTTTTTTTAGTAGTTGAAAAGGTTTTGGGCTCATGATGATTTTAATAGAAAGCAATCAGTAGTTGAGTCATTAATATCATTCTATTAATAGATCAGTGTGCTGAGAGTCACATTCGAGTCTTTTCACATAAACTGAGGTGATTAAGTCAAAGAGTCTTGTGACTAAAATGATAACAGGAACATTATAGTCGTAATAAATCGTAGCACTTTGGATACTTAAATGCATTTGAAGGCAAAATACTTTTGCTCTTTTACTCAAGTGAACGTTTAAAGCGACACTTTTATTGGAATCATATTTTACCGAGAGGATCTGTTTTTACTCAAATACATGCCCCTGAAAAATTCATCATTTCATCCCATTTAATCGGATTCAATTGGTCCAACTACAGACCCTGAGATGCCCAAGAAGCCATCAGTACACACACACACACACACACACACACACACACACACACACACACACACTGCACTAGAAAGTAGAGCTGAACTAGAAGGATGAATGGCATTCTTCCAGAAGGCATTCCTTTCAATAAGCATTGTTAAATCTGTTCAGTGAGCCCTCACGCTGTAAGATGGGACATTATCATCCAGGAGGAGACTACTCCCATCGAGATAGCAGTGTTTGCTTCTGGGTGGTTGTTCCTTATCCTGATTTTCCCAAGCTGAATCTGCCGAAAATGTCCGCCGGACACAATTGTATCAGATGTCTTGGAATGTTGATGAGGAATGTTGAGATGATGTTGGAATGTAGCATGAAATTTCCCCTGCACTTGAACCAGGAGACCCAAGCCTGTCCCAGCAATATGAAGCTCTCGTTTACATGGGTTGACGTGGAAGATCTTGAGTGACCTGCTAGAAAGCTTTGACCTTAACCTTATTGAACACCGTTGGAATGAATTGGAACGCCACCCCAGGCCTCCTCACCTTCTCACCTCCATCAGGACCTGACTTTCTTAAGTGGCTGATAAGCAAAAATCTCCACAAGCACAATCCAGAATCTAGTGAAACATCTTCCCTGAAGAGTGGCGCGTTTTATCCATATGGTGTCGATTTTCTATCATGGAGCGGCCGTAGCTGTGACAAGTCGAGTGATTAGGTTATATTCGAGATGTGTCTATTTATATCAATTTAATAAACAACAATATGAAATGATTATAATTATAATAATTATACTGATTACATACTGGTTTGTGGCATGTCACGATGTTCTCTGCAATTATAGTAACAACCTCGAAGCTAAACAGATCGTGTCCTCGCATTTTCGTGTTCGGAAAAGATAAATTCGGAACGTTCATACGTTTAATTCGTCTTAGGAATACATTGTGGCTGGGGCATGTCCTGAAAACGATGTGTATGCTGGGGCAGGATTCCCATCAGGGAAAAACAAAGACAGTTATATCCACCGCTTCCAGACACGAATTCCGTAATCCGTCCACGGAAAAACACCAAAACGTGCCTTAAAGGTTTTAAGTTTTAAGGCGCCAATACTGCGACTAATTCTCAGTCATGTTTTTTCAGTATAAATAAAAAAAAAATCCGTAGGTATTTTTGAGGCAAAAAAACACAAAGAATTAATACCAGTTTGAAAACGTAAAAAAAAAAAAAAAAAACGAAATGCCGCATTGCTACCACTAGCGGTATTATTAAACCAATTTATCATGCTGTAGCTCAGGGTGAACCTCCATCTCGATGCCAGGGATGTAAAAAAGCAGTTTATTTGAACAGTTTGCTCGGTAGAAAGAAATCCAGACGAGGTCTTCGAATACCTGCCTTGAATGAGATGTTTTTCTCAGACTCAAATGAGCAGCTAATCTGAAGCTGCTTAGAAACTAATTAGTATTGTTAAATGTTTTTTTTTTTCCACTGTGAGTTATATAATACATAATAAGTCAAGACATAAGAATGTTCGGTAATTCTGTTTAAGCAAATCCACACCCACACGGCATCATATAAAGGATTCTCCATACTACAGTAACTTCATGAACATTAATATTCTATATATTGCCAGTCAGAACCTTCTAATACCTCCCACTGCTTTATAACACACATGGTCCAAGATTTTCACGCAGTAATTACGAAATCTCTGCAAAGTCGCTGTACACGAGGGACCTTGTTCTTTTGAGCCCCGTGGCACATTTGCAAAATTAGCCAGAACATGCTTGAAATCTGCTCCAACTATTTTTTAATCCGTTTTCGGCACAAATCCGTGGACTGTAGCGACAATCCACTGTATAAACAATCCACTGCTGATCCTGGTGTTTTATTTATTTATTTATTTATTTATTTTTTAAGACGCTAAATGTCAGTCAGCAGTGTGAATTTCAGTGCTGTCAATTTTGCATACTGCAAGGATTTCAGTCGTGCGACAAGGGACAGATGGTGTAAATGGGCAAGCGGGCTTTGCTGAAGAAATAAAAGTCGTCAATATTAAAAAAAATTGCACTTTTGGCGTCCGGATTAGATGTTTTCTTTTATTTGTTTCTTTCTCTTTTATTGTTTAGCAAATTAAAGCACTTTGTTAGTGTTATTATTCTCAACAGCACCACCGGTGGTTGCAACTGGAATTGGCAGAAAAATTTGCGCTCAAATCTCCGTTTGTGAACGGTTTACGAGTTCTTTAATACGAGTTTAAGATTGATTTTTATAATCTGTAATCTGTAAATGGGAGGTGGGTAGCTCAGCTGGGTTACTGATCGGAAGGTCAGGGTTGGCACCCTTGGGCCCCGGAGCAAGGCCCTCAACCCTCAGTGCTCCAGGGATTCTGTATCATTGCTGACTCTGTGCTCTGTTTCTAGCTTATCTCTGGGATATCTCTGTGCTGTGATGCGGCGGTCCCCAACCTTTTTTTTGGCGCCACGCACCGGTTTAATGTGGGACAATATTTTCACGGAGGGGCCTTTAAGGTGTGGTGGATAAATACAACAAAATAAAATGATACGACCATAAAAACTGGTATTTTCTAAATATAATAATAAACGTGAATCCACTGTGTTGTTTTTTTGTTCATTTTGCTCGCTTGGGGGTTTGAATTTAGCAGTAATGTATTGTGTGTTAGCAGCCGGAGCCCCTTTAAGAAGGTAGCAGATGGAGGTAAGTCATGTGACCGAGGCATCATGACATGCATCAAGAGTGAGTCATAGACAGATGTATTGGAGAGAATCCGGTCATTTTCCAAAATAAAACCGTTCAGAATCAGATAATGAATAAAACGGAAATACTGTAAGTTATGTATTCTTTCTGTGTGGCCCGGTACCAATTGACCTACGGACCGGTCCGCGGCCCGGGGGTTGGGGACCAGTGCTGTAATGTACATCTGAAACATATGAAGCTTCTTTTTTCTTTCTTTCGTTTTTTTTTTCTTTCTATTTCACATGCAGTGCAAATAAAACGAAATTGCAATGCATGGTATTTAGAAATTTCCCCACTGTGGGACGAATAAAGGTTTATCTTATTTAAAAATGAGGCTGGGGATATTTACTTTCCATTCCAGACGGGTAGATGTTCTGCTAGTTTCAAGAGATCGTGTCATGGTTCAATAAGGTTCTGTAGCCATGTAAAGCAAATCTTCATGGAGCCTGGTTTTGTGCACCGGAGCATTGTCATGCTGGAACAGGTTTGGGTCTCAGTTCAGAGAGAAAACGTCATACAAAGACATTCTATACAATTGTGTGCAGATTTGTGGTAACCGTTTGGAAGAACGACCTCGTACGGCTAAACGTATAGCGTATGCGTAACGCTTTGCCGTACCTCGTTCTTACGTCTTCAAGGTTTTTTTTTTATTACTGCAATCACACAATTTCACAGAAAAGCAAAACAATCGAGCCTTTTGTTACGTAACTATATCCAATTACGCTTTTATACATACTTTTACACCACATACATTTATTCATATATTCATTTATTCATTCGGATGCATCCAAGGCCACCGAACAAAGACTGAAGGAAAACGTCACCAAAAAATATAAAAAATACCCCACACATGAGGGAGATTAAGAACTGTTGAGGACGAGAAAAGCATTCCATCATCTACATTACGAAACTGTTGGAGAAAGCGTGAGTGGCTGAAAGCATTTGCGAAGCTGTCATCAAGACAAATAGCAGCTGTTTTAAAGAAAATAAAGAATAAAAAGCACGAGATTTGGCTGAAATACCAATATTTTTGTTTCGGTGCTCAATACAACATGTAATTTTATAGTTTCGATCTGAGTATGATTTTGACAAGTGGAAAAGTGGGAGAGTAAAACAAGCGAAAAAAATATATGAAACTTTATTTTAAACAAATGCTAAAAAAAAATAAATCATTCATTCTTATTAAAACTCATATGCAATTATTGCAAATGTTTTTTGTTTGTTTTTGTTTTCCCCATTTTATATTTTTCGAATAAGACTTACGACTTAATGTATTTTTGTACCTAAACACGTATTACATTTTTCTATTCTCTTCATTTCTTAGCTTTTGTCTCTTTTCTCTTTTAGCATAAACTCCATGTTGCTTGAAGATGCCGCTTTAACGGATCGGATTGCGATGTTGCCTCCAGGAGGCGCACAATAGCATCTGCATTTTTCGCGATTGGAGAGCGCACCAGTCAGAGCTTACTGTAGCATCTGTAGCAAACTGCACAAGCTCGAATGCGGTTTTAATTGCTGTTTCGCCTGACGGAGGAGAAGAGATCGATTCGGTCACACTTTCACATTCACAAGACGGACATCGTGAGGAATGGTCGGCCAAAACAGTTAAGCGTTTTTTTAATAAACCGTTTATACTTTTGCGTTTTCTTTCCTGTCGAATTTGCACAAAAACACACAATTTGCCTTTGTTTCAAATCCCCAGGAAAACCGTACGGGGAAAAAAATGCGTAAAAATGCAAGGGGTCGTTTTATGAGGTCAATACTGATGCGCCCGTTAGAGATCATGCATGCGAGCGGTGCAGCTGTGGCTCCAGTGAAAGGAGACGTGTTTAAGAGGAGGATTGATTGAAAGGCTATGTGCAGTGTGAAATGCGCGGCCCAGTACCGATTTTCAATCGGCAGGAATTTTTCTTGGTGTGCATATAGAGAAGAATGATAAATAATGAATAGAATAATAAATACACACGCACATATGACTATGCACTTGTGCTGAGAGAATAATAGAAATCCTCCTGCTACTTTGTGTCCCATGGGATCCCAGTCCCAATGCACACCTCGAGTCTTATCCAGGTCCCCCGTTTTGGCAAGCTTCCTCCACAACAAAATTAACTGAAATAAATAAATAAATAAAAAGTGTACCTTCTGTTTATTTACTAAACAGCCAAAAGTACTGAGACTCCGGACTTTTCCAGCCACATATATATAAATATATATCCGCTAATGCGGCCCTGCTAGAAGTGATTTGACTTTTTTTTTTTTTAAGTGAACGCGACCTCGTTTGGAAATTCTGAGATACATATTGTTTTACGAAATCTGCTCAAGTGCTCTGTGGACTCCCGTAAAATTGATCAAGACACTTTGACAGTTTGTTTTGTGTAATTACTGTCTTGCCTAACAACCACAGCAGCAACTGCAAAGTGAAATTCTGACACATGACACTGCTTCAAGCTGTTTTATATTGAGGAAATACAGCATTCAGTATAAAACCAGGAGCAGGATAACTGCTGAGATACAGAGCTGTTTGTGTGTCATCCGGCAACACGTCATACGAGTGTACACTTAAACACCTCGTCAGGGATGGATAATCAGTCTGTACAGACAGCCAGGAGGATGGAGAAATGAAAAAAAAAAAGATAGATAGACAGAGAGATGGACAGATGGAGAGATAGATAGTCAGATGGAGAGATAAATGGATGATGAATAAGTAAGCAAAATATACAGAAAGACAGACAGATTAATAAATGAATAGATAGACAGATAGACAGACAGACAAGATGGAGGGATGGATGGATAAATAAGTTAGATAGATGGAACAGATAGTTGGATGGAGAGATAGATGGATGATGGATAAATAGAAATATTAGAAAGACATACAGATTCACAAATTTAGATAGATAGATAGATAGATAGATAGATAGATAGATAGATAGATAG
>JAAIIK010000077.1:2378390-2389948 GCA_014706435.1 Silurus glanis
ATCTATCTATCTATCTATCTATCTATCTATCTATCTATCTATCTATCTACCTACCTACCTACCTACCTACCTACCTACCCACCCAACCCCATCCATTTTGTGAAATATACAGTATTTCACAAAAGTGTTGCAGTGTGTGCCGTACGGTCTGAGCACTGACGAGTGGACCTTCTGCTTCTGCAATCTCTCGGATTCGACTTGTTTGACGGACCCTTGCGAGGTCTGTTCCAAGTGGAACCCGTCTTGGAAAACCTCTGTATGACCCTGACCACTGTACTGTAACTCAGTTTCAGGGTGATACAGATTGTTCCGATTGTTCTTACAGCCTCTGCATCTTTGCGGAAAACAACAATTCTAATTCTCACATCGTCAGAGAGTCTTTACCATGAGGTCAATGTTGATGAGAGAATTGGACTCAAAACACCAAACTTTAATACAAGATACACAAATTTCTATGGTCCTGTCAATCAGACATGAACATGATGAATAATACGTGTGGTTTTGCACGTTCGGCTGTTACCATTGAGGGCGTACTCCCTTTTGTTGCCAGTTGTTTAGACAATAACGGCTGTATGCTAAGTTATTTTCCGGGGACTGTAAATCTATACAAGCTGCACCTTGACTACTCTAAAATATAGCTCTAAAATATATATACAAGTTTCAATTCTATAGTATTGTCTCCTGAGAAGATATTAAAATGGTCGCTGAATTGTGAGGGGCGCACTCACTTTTGTGAGATACTGTATATGAATTCACATAATACAACTCATTGCATGCATTCTGCATTTTACATCACTGTATATTCCAGATTCAGATACTAAAAAAAATAATGCGTAAAGAACAAAATCGTTCCCTTCGTAGCTCTGAATTCTTCTGGCCCTGGGTTCCAGCTGCTGTCTGTGCCGTTTCATCTTCAGAACAACGAGTCCGTATCTAATCACCTATATTCGAGGGACTGCTTTTCACTTAACCACCTTCATCGAAACGGGATTGGTTCAGAATCCACGGCTGTGGCGCCCGTCAGCTGCGCTCGTCTCGAACTGCCCGCGATCCCCTGCCGCCCGAGTGCACAACGCGCTACGCTAAGCGCTCATGCTTAGCCTGATGCGTCAGTCTCATTGTGTCTAAATCATCCAATTATTAGTAGAGAAAATCAAGGGAAGGGTGTTTGAGTGGAACGTAAAAAAAAAAAAGAAAAAAAAAAGGCAGCAACTATACAAACAGTGCAAACCAGGATCACATTCGATGTCCATCACGCTATCTGCTTCGCACGACGCTAAATGTCATGAAGTGAAGGCAGCAGTGCGAGGATTATTACGACGCGGCTGTTTCTTCGGCTGATATTTCGGTGGGTTTCTGAAACGGTACGACACGCTGGGATCTCGAAACGATGGAGAGACCGAAGGAGGGCGGGTGTAATAACCTCGTTTCAGATCGGTTCCACGGGTCCTCTTGTTCGCACGCTGCTAAACAAACAATGACGGATTGATTGTGAGCTCGCAGCTTTAATTCTGCTTTAGGGACAACGGCGTGTGAAGTGCGTGAAGGGAATAGACCGCTATGAAGTGCCATAGAAATGGAGTTGATCGACCCCGGTGAGATGATCGGCGTGACTTCCAATCAGTGATCCGAATGGAGAGGAAACCGGTCGTTAGGATTTTATGGAATTTAAATTCGATTTTTACGTAACAATGGGACACGAAACTAGAAAATCGTAACGAATTGTTGCTCATGTGTTGGCTACTGTGTTCTCTTTACCCAAGCTGAACGATCTGCTATGTTTGCAGCACAGTTGTATAGGATGTCTTTGGATGTACAAGCTTTAAACCCTCCGTTCACTCGAGCTAGGAGACCGAAACCTGTTCTAGCATGACAATGCTCCTGTGCACAAAGAAATATGAAATATGAAAATATGAAATAAATATGATGCTATGCAATTCAATATGGTGCAGACAGTTCACTTTTATATCTCTGGTTCAGATGATATAAAAAAAAAAAAAAAAAAAGGAATAAAAAACCAGATGTTCTTTTCTTGTTTCTTCCTCCAGGAAGATGCAGCTCTACCTCTGCCATGTTAATCTGTATTCCGTGTGACTCTCAGGACACGCCTCGGTCTCCGTCGAGGAACAGATTAGTGAGGAGAAATCAATCTACTTAGGAAATATTGGTCACAGAATTATTGGTCACTTTGAAATAACAAGCGTATAGAGCATCTCGTAAGAATTATATACGGATAAATCTGTTTATACCGACGCTAATATGTCAAAAATTGTGCTAAAAATGGCAATATGGCGATGCGAATCGCTGAGTCTTACCATCCCTAATGTGGAGGTGTATGGACCTTGTCTATATGGTCTAGTCATATTGGATTCATGCTTTTCTTTCGGCTTCGCCCGTTAGGGGGCGCCACAGCGGATCATCCGCATGTTTGATTTGGCACATGTTTTTACGCTGGATGCCCTTCCTAACGCAACCCTCCCCATTTATCTGGGCTTGGGACCGGCACTAAGAGTGGCTGGGGTTGGTTCCCTGACCGGGGGTTGGACCCGGGCCGCAGCGGTGAGAGCGCCACATCCTAACCACTAGACCACCAGGGAACCAAGGATTCATGCTTTTGTTGGGGTATATATTCGTTGTTCATTGTGGAACTGTGCCATCTGTCTCCTGTCCTTGTGCATCACTTAACAACTCAATTCGAGTAGAGACTGTGCGACGGATTCGAAGGAGGCTCCTCTTCCACATCGTATAGCATTCAGACAAAACCTCTGCGACGTCTGTTTCCACTCGTTCGCGAAGCACTGCGGGGATAATTTACTTAGCAGCCTCCCCACACACAGCTCTATCAGACTTACCCAAACTGCACAGTGGGCAACTCCTACAGCTCGTAGGCATATGCTAGGAAAAAGTCTCTGTCACAGCAGGAAGGCAACTACACGTATGCTAACACCTTAGGATTGCAAGAAAAATACAAAGAAAATTATTATACTTTTTGAAAAATGAATATTTTTATTGATTTGCGCAGCATGACACCTCTAGAGTATGTAGACGTCAAAGAATCGCTATTCGACTATTCACTTTTCTAGCATTACAAATTTAAAGCGTACTCCGCTAATAAGGACGTTTTGCTCTCGTCGGTCAGAAAAATATACCGAGAATATGCAATACGCACACCAGGTTTGTGGACACCTTCTTTCCTGTACATCCTATTCCACATTTAGTGCCCATTTCCTGTTGGTATAACCTTAAACTCATCTGGGAAGACGTTCCACTAGATTTTAAAGTGCGCTGAACCTTGAGGTTCCATTACAGACGATGAAATGGCGCGTTTTCTTTCAACATGATTTGGATTGGTTGTGTATCTAAGGCCAAATCGCACCGTTCCCGCCAGAGGCAACCATGTTTTAAGCAACATTATCCTCGTACACAGTGAATTCAATGATGCCATTAATCATGATGATGTAGGCAAAAAAGGGCTTTTATTTGTACTCGTACAAAAGATTGTTTGAAAGAAACAATAGCCTGTTTCCGCACAATGATGAGTGATTGATTGGACTTTTGCCCATTTTCATGAAAGAACAAAGCCTATGGGGTTGACTGTAGGATAATAGATTAGATTACATTACATTCAAGTATATTATCATTGTGCAGAGTACAAGTACAGGGCCAATGAACTGTTAGGATCTAATTAGAAGTGAAAATAAAAATGTATAAAGTATAAATAAATTCATCTAATACATTCCTGACTGAAGGTGTTCTGATAATCCCAGGCGTGTTAAAGAATGGCGATCAGTAGGGGGCAGTATAACGAATTTGTTAATAATTTAACATCATTTAGCAAAGCAGAGCAATTTATAGTACCGTATTGTATAAACTATAGAGTATAAATTTGCCTGCCCCACAAAACATTTGATATTTTTACAATATCGTACAATTTTTAAATCGTAAGTCGATCCCGACATAGTCGGCAGACACAAAGCAAGGGGCTACGGCCTCCTCCAAAGAGCATGGCACCGGTATTGGAGGTGGTCTACTTTTCCGTGGCCCACCTTGTATATATACTGATCAGGCATAACCATTATAAAATGATGACGTGAATAACACTTCATCACTTCATCATGACACCTGTTACTGGGTGGATATATTTATTAGGCAGCAGGAAGTGAATATATTTCAAATTTGATGCGTTCGAAGTAGGAAAAATGGGCGAGTGTAAGGATTTAAACGAGTCTGACCAATTGTGACGGCTAGACGACTGGGTCGGAGCATCGTCAAAACTGCAGCTCTTGTGAGTTGGTGGTCTGCAGTGGTCAGTATCTATGAAAAGTGCTCCAAGAAAGGAACAGCGGTGAACCGGCGACGGGGTCGTGGGCGGCCGAGGCTCAATGATGCACGTGAGGAGCAAAGGCTGGTCCGTGTGGTCCGATCCAACAGACGAGCTGCTGTAGCTCAAACCGCTGAAGAGGCTCATGCTGTTAATGCTCGACAACTTGGCAGCAAAAGGGGGATCAAAATAATAGTAAGCAGGTGGTCCAAATGTTATGCTTGATCAGTGGCTATAAAGTTATGCCTGGTCGGTGTATAATTATGTGTATATATGATGGATAAGTGTGCTGTCTGAAAACCGTGTTTACTGTTTTCCGCACGAGCCTAAGGGCACCGTCTCGTTCATCAGATTCAGTCGCGTTGTCTTTTAATAAACAATGACAAAACTATCCATGCACACGCAGCTAGACACATAACCGAATTCCAAAACTGCTGACAATCGCATTCGTTCTTCGAATTCAATCTGGACGCGGATGGATGGTGTAAGATTGACTATAGTTTTTACTCTGTGTGAAATCGGAGCCGGCAGGAATCATTTTCTGGGAAATGTAACCATTTTTATGAACTTTGCAAGGGAACAGACTAACAGATGGTCATTTTAACTTCACGGGAGGAATCGAAGCCAAGCATCTGGGCTGGATAACAGCATGCGATCAAAAGGGAGGCGAAAGGAACTCTCGGATCCTGCGACGGCGAAAAAATATTGCAATTAGGTTATAAAATGTGATTCCCAAAAGCCGTTCTGACGAAACTGGAATATCTGTTTGAGCTCGTTTAACCACACTATCTGCAATGATCTGGTATTAGCGATGTGCCCTCGCTGAACAAATGACAACTTTGTAGACATATAATTCTGATGTCAAACATACAGTGTGGATCGAATGACCTTTACATTGTAAAGCCTCTGTTAATCACACAGCTGTACACCAGGTTCACAACGTTTTTGATTCAGTTTCTAACCCATGCACATGAGGACTGCAATCACGTCGTTCACTCGAGGCACAGTGAGAGTTCCCAAAAGTTTGTGGACACCCAACCATAAGATTAGTGTTTGCTTTTTGAACTTTTTTTTGTTTTTAACATCAAAAATTAACTCTCTTGAGTGTGCTTGTGGAGATTTGTGCTTATTCAGCCAGTTAGTAAAGTCAGGTACTGATGTGATGTGAGATGAGGAGGCCTGGCGTGCAATCAACATTCTAATTTATCTCAAAGGTGTTTAAAAAGGGTTTAAAGCTCTATAGCAGAAGATCTTCCACAACAACCCATATACTGTAAAGAGCATATCTCTGTGCACAAGGGCATTGCCATGCTGGAACTGGTTTGGGTCTCCTAGTTCAAGTGAAGGGAAAGTTTTGTGGGACAGTTTGGGGAAGAACCATACAGTATATGGCTGGAAAGGTCTGGTGTTCCAATGCTTTTGTCCATATAAAAAAAAAAAAAAAAAAATCAACGCAAACTCTCAACCTTCTAAGAAGCGATTTATTTTCTTTATATTTACACAATGCTTGTGCTCGATTTAAAATGATGCTCTCACAAATATTTTCTTTGCACTCGTCCTTTTGTTTTCTCGCACTTCTATGCTAAAACTGTAAGACAAGTCAGAATGGGGTTCCGGGCTTTCAGCCAATGAAATCATGATTACTCAGTACTCAAGATAAAACGAACGAGCCAAAGTAAAAATGCTAATTATTGGGAGATCTGGGTGAAATTTCAGACTGTCCTATCGATTAGAAAGCTGATCCACTCAAAAAACAAAAAAAAACGGTCATACGTTTAACACTTTTCGATCTATTAGACATTCCACCAAGTTACCGGTCTATGCGATTTATCTTTACATATATCGTACACTGATGATTATTTGTTGGGTTTCAAATGTCCAGGATCGTTCCAGTGGCAAAATGAACAACTTGTTCCAGCTTTCATGGCATATTGTGTTAGCTCTCATCCAGCGTTTTGAGATAGAAATAGAAAAAATAGAAATACCAGTGATTGGTATTAAGGATGTTTGGACCAAAATAAGCAAAGGGCCAAATCACAGCAATTAATGCCTAATCAATCTTAATTAGTTTGACATTTTTGTTCAATAAAATGCTTAAGTAAGGGTACAGCAAATATTAAACCGTCAAGAGGAAATAAAAAGGGGAAAAAAAAACCAGTAACGAGGCATAATCATTTACAAGTGTGTGCAGAAGTGTATGTACATATATTAAATTAATATTTACATATGACATATTAGTATGAGGTACTTTTTATACAAATATGGACGATACGAGGAGAATGTATATCGTACAGTAGGTGTGCAAAAATACACGTACTATATCTAATGAAAGATATAAATGAGAGACTTGGTGTCAACAGTACAGGCTGGTGGGGGCAGTGTGATGCTGCGCGTAAGATTTCATGGTATACGTTAGATACCGCTGTAGATGTACATAGATTTATAAATGAGATCATTGGAAGTCGCTCTGGATAAATGTGTCTGCCAAATGCCATAAATGCAAAGGAAGAAAAAACGGCTGTTTATATCAAGTCAAATCAAAACGCAGTAACTCTACAGTGTAAATATTCCACAAGCGGATCCAGCATCTTGTAAAACCCAACCCAGGTGAACTCATGACGTCTTGAAGGCCTGAGTGGGTGCCGTAGTAGAGTGTTCTAATGAAACTGTAATTAATTGAGTAAGCAGCTGTGCAATAACAACCATTTAAACTGTGCAATAACCTCATGCAGTTTGTTTGTTTATTCGACGGTGTGACTTATTGTTGGTTTGTCTTTCGCATTAATGCATTTGTTTTTGCTGCTGTAACACGGAAATTTCTCCACTCTCGGATAAATAAAGCTTTATCTTATCCTAACTAAGCCAATAGAAAGTCTCTTGGTCCACCAGATCGCTTCTGAAGACCTTTGATATAGATCGTACTAGTGAAATGAGCACCATTTGTCCTAAGATTATTGTTATTCAACCGATCGCTATCGTTGATAGTCCTTTATTTGTGGGAGATATTTGGGGTTTTATTAAGAATATTTAACCAGCATCAAACCAGTTCACGGTTCTTCGCGTCCGGGAGCTTAAAGTTTCGAAATATCGTGTTTTGTCTTATTCACAGATTTCCGAATGCTCCGAAAAAGCAGGTGCTAAAATGTTTATTCAACTGAATCAACACACACACAGAGCGAGCAAGAGCGAGAGATGAAGAGAGACGGCTTTGAATTTGAAAATCTGAAGATCCTTTTGGAAAAGGGCAAAGCACACAACAGTGTAATATGATGTGATTTAAATGGATTCCGCTTCCCTTATGTCAAGGCTAAGTGCTGGAGCTGTATGCACACTCTGGAAGACCCAGGAGCAATGCAAACGAAATCTGAAGGATTTCATTATCACTCACTCCTCACGGATGAGCTCATACCTGACAAATATTTGCACATTCGCCTTGCAACAGTGTCTGCAGTTGTGTGTGTTTGCGGGGGGGTGTCTGTATGCGCGCGTGCGTGTGTGTGTGTGTGTGTGTGTGTAGCGACTTACTAATCAAAGATAAATGCGATAAAACAGACGTCGCCCAGCCTGAATGTAATTACGTAGTATCGTTCATGTGGTAACTTACATTTTATGGAAATGGTTTGCGTTAAATTTGCATATATATATAAAATCAGAAAAAGTGTTTTATTTTTACCATATTTTCCCCCAATATACTGCGAGTCATATGCGTCATTTGAGCGTCTCATTCCACAGTCAGTCCCCAGTTGCTGTCAGAAGAACCTCCACTCTTCTAGATGTTCTACTACATTTTGGATTCATATAAACTCAGGTCCTGATCTGGTCGAGGAGGTGAGGAGGCCTGGGGTGCAGTACCAAAGGTGTTGAATAGGGTTCATAGTTCCATAGCAGGAGATCTTCTACTCCAACCCATATAAAAGCAGATCTTCATGGAGCTGGATTTGGAACAAGTTTACAGGGTTGGGTCTCCTAATAAATGAAGAGAAATATATGTCCTATATACATTGTGTATATGTTTGTGCATATAAGTGTGTGTATATATATTTCCAATCAAAGTCCAATCTACCAAAACCCCATCTTATGGGTTATGGTCTGATGATGAACCTTTTGGCTATTATACCAAAATATATGTTTGGCACCCCTATGGTGAAGCATGGAGGCAGCAGGATCTCGCTTTTGGGGCTGCTTTTCTGGATTAAGTTGGACTTAAATCAGAATGGAGAGGCGAATAAATCGATCCAAATACCCCATGATTTTCAAATAAAACCTTGATATATATACAGTATATATATATATATACATTGACTGCCAATATACAGTATTTTCACAATGAATCTGGATAAAGAGAAATTTCACTTTGTTTGTCCGACAATGACTCAAAGCCTACCTCAGATTCAACAATAGGATCGGCTTCACCAAAAAAAAAAAAAGATCAAAGTTTTGGAATGGCCCCAGCCAGAGCCCTGATCTAAATTCAATACAAATCTGCGAGGTAACCTGAAAAGCTTCGCGAACAATAGACGCTCAGTCAATTGAACAGAATTGATTTTATTTTTTGGCAGAAACTCTGCCGAAGCGATCGACTCTCATCTGAAAAGATTGAATGGCGTGATGAAATCTACAGGTACTTCAACTCAAATGTACCCGGGTTGCATGGGGAAAAATGAAGCGAAGGGAAATAAAAACGCTCGATCCAAAAACCATTCTATACAACTTCGTGCTAACACCTTGGGGGAGAGGAACCGTGTCGATGGAAAAGTCGGGTGTTTCAATACTTCATGTAGGCAACCATGATTTTCCTCAAATGTGGAGGCTCTCGCTATGTCACACTCATTTCTGGTGACCTGCCTCCTCAATCCAAATGGCGTCGGTGTCTCTGGTGGACATCCAACTAGACCAGATTTCATTGTAAACTTGTATTGAGAGTTCACATCAATATGTCTCTTGCTACAGACACTGAAAAATAACATTTTCACAATTTATTAAGCCAAAGGAATCAAAGTGGCAATACTTCTTCCTGTAGAGAAATCACCGTGGTGTTGCTCCTGTCCTTTGGGCTGTTGGGGATGGGAATTGCACATCTTAGTGTTGTATTTTATTCAGGATTACTCAGACTCACCAGAGCACAGGAAGTGCTCCAAAGCAACAGTCATTCTAGTGCATCATACAGTGTGTCTTACAAACAAGCACGAGTTTATGTTTAGCCTGGGTTTGATGATGTTTCATGCGCAGAGCTTCACCAGTCAGTCAACTTGCTTTTTAAGAATCATAAAAGCTCAGTATATGGACAAAGATAATGGGACACGAGTTTTTCATGTGTAGTTTACAGTGGTGGTATCTACTCAGCACGAACATACAGCATCAGTTCAACAGCCAGATGAACTTTTTGAGAGGAATAAATGATGGAAGAATCTCCTGACTCTAACTCATTTTTTAATAGATGTCAATCGGTGTTTGACTCATTAGTATCTTCTTCTTCTTCTTCTTTCGGCTGCTCCCATTAGGGGGCGCCACAGCGGATCATCTGTCTCCATACCCCCTGTCCTCTACATCTGCCTCTTTCAACCCAACTACCTGCATGTCTTCCCTCACCACATCCATAAACCTCCTCCTTGGTCTTCCTCTTTTCCTCCTTCCTGTCGGCTCCATCCCCAGCATTCTTCTACCAATATACCCCATGTTCCTTCTCTGCACATGTCCAAACCATCTCAATCTCACCTCCCTCGCTTTGTCTCCAAAACGCCCAACATGCGCTGTCCTGCTAATAGTATCATTCTGTTAATAGATTATATGGTAGGTGTTTTTGGATGAAACGGCATGACATTTTCCCTTCGAAACCAGTAGACCCAAACTTGATCCTGCATGACATGTGCACAAAGCCAGCCGTGGAAGAATGAAGCTCTTGGAAGATGAATTGGAACACTGGCTGCACCTCAGTTTAACATCTTCCCAAAAACAGGAAATTATTATAACAGCAAATATGGAAAGGGACGTTCAAAAACGTATTTCTGTATTCTTCTGTGCTGGACGCCTGCTTTTTATTTCGACCTTTATTCCCTTTCCGTACATTTTCTGCCTGAAAGAGCCACAAATTCAGAGAATGAGAATACACTCTGTATCTGTATGCGAGGGGGCTGTACGAGACTCCCTCAAAGCTTTGTACTTCACTGCGCTGTTGCATTTCTGCCAGCAGCTCATGCATTTGGCCCGTTCCAGCTCCCAGCTTCTCTAATCTGTGTTCCAACGCAGTAAGGCACCCCTTCTTTCTCTTTTCTTTCGCAGGACTGGGTCCCACACAAGAACGTTTCCTTGGAGGGCTCGAGGCATCGCTAATGCCATTAGGTTGCCGTTGTGTCCATGCCACAGATGTTCAGGTCCTAAGCGGTTATATTAACTAATGACGGGTCATTATGCATGTCCAGTAACACGATCACAAGTCATGGCAAAAAATTATTAATAAATCAGATAAAACCACTGCCTATGATGTGTAGCTTAGACAAAAAATATATATTGATGATTTACAGAAAAAAATGGGATTACAGTGTTCTACCAGTGGTCCTGAATCCACTTCTACAGATCATAGGAAGAGAAAAACATGGACAATATGACATCTTTTATAAGCTACACATGTGAGGTCATGGGAAAAGTCTATCATTTCCAAAGTACGTCATCCAGAGCAAAAGAAATTCGAACTTTAGCATCACGTTATTGCAATAAATATTTATTTTACTTATTTAATATGCACCAAGGCTTCTGTTCAACTGGCTGATCTAAGACAGGACAGACCGAAGGAGAAGATGCTTCTGATCATAGTGATACATTGGTTATAACGGTCCAGCCAATGGTTCAGGATGTCGTGGTAGCGTAGGCATCATGGTGTAGGGTGAAATTTAATATAATTAGATGAAATCTCGATGGCAACAAAATGCTTGCGCGATTCGTTGCAATACAACCGATTAATTCGGCTGTATAGAGACGGTTTTTACTTCTTTATAAATATTTGAATACAATACATTTTCAATGAAAAAGAATTGTCAGTAACTGGAGGCTGTTTGTAGACGAAGCAACGGGATTTGAAATGCATGCATTTGCAAAAAAGTCCTATACTTTACATTGACTTTGCGTGCATGTATAGATAGATTTATAGATTATTGCATATATAGATAGATAGATAGATAGATAGATAGATAGATAGATAGATAGATAGATAGATAGATAGATAGATAGATAGATAGATAGA
>JAAIIK010000077.1:2399781-2410891 GCA_014706435.1 Silurus glanis
TCTGTCTGTCTGTCTGTCTGTCTGTCGATCTGTCTGTCTGTCTGTCTGTCTGTCATCTATATATATTGCCACAATAACAAACTAATGTGTTTCGCTGATTTTCCCGGTCGTTAAAGACATACGTCACCAGATGTAGACAATGAAAGTAAAGAACGCGGTGACGTGTATCTTTAACTCCGCCTCTTTTTTGACATCGTAGGACACTTCAGCCAATAAGCAAGCGGAGAAACTATGCATACTACAGAACTGTATACTGTACAGAACATAAATGCACTATAAATGTGATTCAGTAAACTGTATTTCTACGAATTTACACAATTCCTCTCGCTATATTCTTGGAAATGTTTTTTGTGTGTGTTTAAAGTGAGTGGGAGCATGATTTACGGCTTAAACGATTAAAAAAAAAGCCGTTTATCACGGTTAACGGGGGATTACTGTATATATACACACACACCTATTAAGTACATATACAGTGAGATGAGTATAAACCTGTATCTTGAAACTACGACTTTTCTTGAATCTGTATATGCTTCTGTTTTTACAAAATCCAGAACCTTTTCTTGCGTTCTACCCTTGAAATAAGTTGGCAAAATCTAGAGATATGCCTGTAATCTTGGCAATTTTTTGGAGGTTGAAAGCACACAATAGTACTCGGAGAACCAACCCTGTTCCAGCATGACAGTGCCTCTTGTGTACAAAGCAAGCTCCATGAAGATATGCTTTACATGGATTAAAGAGAAATATCTCCTGCTCTAGAGCTATAAACCCAATTGACTCCAAAATCTAGAACATCTTCCCACAATAGCGGAGCTTATTATAACAGTAAATGGGGACTAAATGTGGAACTGGATGGTCAAACAGCACATACAAATCGAACGGTCAGGTGTCCACAAACGTTTTTTTTTATATAGTGTATTTACTAACTGAGTACATGTATTGTGTAATGAAAAAAGGCTCTATTTGGGAATATCTAGAAACTATAAGAGACTTTTCTTGAATCTGTATATATGCGATATAACCTTTGCTGGCCTTCCAGAAAATGATGACCATATCTGGAAACGTATTCACATAATTTCAATTCTAATCATATATATTTATATACATTTAATATAACCATTAGTTGTGTCATGGGAAAAGATATCACTTACAAAATGACCTACAAGATATAAGGGGCTCAATACCGAACCTTTATTATTGCTTAGTTTTAATTTTGGTTTATGTTTTTTTGCTTTTATGTACCATATGGGAAGTAAGCATGTGTGGATGTAATGGCATTGTCGATATCCAGTCCACAGTCGATTCAAAAATTCTTTATTTATAAATCCATTCTGTTTATTACAAATACAATATAAAGTATAATGAAATGGCTAGCGATCTATGGTCAAAGCCATACAGTATAATGCACTAGGAATTTCAGGAAAAGCCAAATTCCAGGATGAAATCCATGTATTATATTACACAGGTCTTTCCCTTGAAAAACAAATGCAGACGATACACATGCGAGGTAAATTCTAAAAAAATTAATAAAAAAAGAGCAATTACGAGGAGCAGGTGCAAGCATTGAATGAGGACATGGACAATCAGAGGGACCTATGAATATTCTGCCGGGCTTCATAGAAGAGATATCACGAAGCAGGAAAGGATTTATGTGTAATTTGCAATACGGTGTGACAGCCAAATCCGGGATGTTCAAGCTCAGCTTAGTCGGAGTCAAGCTTTCCTAAAGTAGCTGAAATTTGTGGGGCAATAATGCGTGCAGGACTCAAGCCAAGTTCTTGAGACTTATTACACTTATAAAATGCACAAGTTTTATGCTGATGACTTACATTTGTCCGAGTAGCATCCAAATTAGATCTTCTTTTATGTATAGGGACGCCTGAATTTTCCAAACTGTTAGCACCAAGTTCAAGGCAGATGATTGTATAAAAGTATAAAGATTTCATATTTTTTAAACTCCCCAAACCTGCTTCAGCTTTATAATGTCCTCTTCCCAAAAAAGTGGAGGTTTAACAGCAATATGGGAGGTGGTAGCTCAGTGGTTAAGGCATTGGACTTCGGATCGAAAGGTCACAGGTTCAAATTCCACCACCACCAAGCTGCCACTGCTGGGCCCTTGAGCAAGGCCCTTCACCCTCCATTGCTCAGTTGTATGCCGCTCTGGATAAGGGCGTCTGCCAAATGCCATCTGCCATAAATGTAAAATGGGTACTAAATATGGAATAATTGGGTCACTTATAAAAGTATACTGTAACCCTTGGTGTAAACTCTCAAGTTCTATACAGTAAAGTTGCCAAGTCTTTCTTATCTCAACGGAATTTTCCTTTACAAGTCTTTAAAATACACACATCTGACGTGTGCTTGGTTGTAAGTTTCTCCAGAAAAGTTCGCTGTCCAGTGGCATTCTGATCAAATATGACAATTATGGTAACACCCCTCCCCCCTCTCTCTTTTTTTTCCATACAGATCTCCTCCTCTGTGCATCCATTCATCATAAAGGGGGCTGAAGTCATCATAATGGCTACCTGAGTAAATAAAGCCTGCCTCATCAACACGCCAGCCCCATTCCACTGGGGCTATAAATCATTGGCATGATGCACTGCAAGGAGGAGCCGGAGAGAAAGAAATAAAGAGAGAAAGAGAGAAAGAGAGAGAGAGAGAGAGAGAGAGATAGGTGTTTTTATATCCGGTACTGTAAGCACTTTTTTTTCCCCCCAAAAAAAAAAAAAAAATCATGAAAGGAAATGCAAATCATCTGCTTTTATTACCGTTCATCGTGTTTTAATTTTGCTAGAACACCACTTTTTCCCCAACTCAAAAAAAAATGCAACCACAAAAGAGTTTTTCTTTTAACGCTTCGCCTCATGAATGAAAAATTCAGCACAAAACTGGTTGTTCGGTTGAAAAACGAATTTATCCGCCTAACTTCTATGAACTTGTGAAAGTCTCAGATTCCTGGTTGATAGAAGTTCTCATCTTGTATTGCAATATTTACTAAAGGGTCAGCGTGGGGAGCTTTTGGAGATGCTTTTCTGTCCAGCACGGTTGTAAAGAGTGGTGATGAGTTACTGTGGACTTTCCTCATACTCAACGTTCTTTATGATCAACAAGGCATTTCCACCTGTGGAACATTTTTTTTATAGAAAAATCCTTGTCACCGAGATCATATTTTGACCCCATTCTTATATATGAAGTGGACATTAACTGAAGCTCTTGACCTGTATCCGAACGATTTCACGATTTGCACTGGATCCCGATTGGCTGATTGGATAATCACATGAATGAACAGGGCTGCAGGTGTCCCTATTAACCTGGTCAATGAATCAATGTCTTCTGCTGTCCTGGCAAAAAAAAAAACATAACCACCGAAAGGATTGCGCTGAGATGATGAAACGCTTTCCCCTCACAGCACCATGGTCACGCCGCCAGTCCCAGACGCTATTTGATCCTACAAAAGAAACCTATTTCTGCTCACAACATTGACAGAGACAAATCGCAGGCAAAGGTGGCATTGAATACAACTCCATCCCATTCCAGACTAAACCATCTCATACAGAGGAAAACACAGGCACACAGGAGAGACATGGTACACAGTACACATTTATATATATATATACAGTGAGGAAAATAAGTATTTGAACACCCTGCTATTTTGCAAGTTCTCCCACTTAGAAATCATGGAAGGGTCTGAAATTGTCATCGTAGGTGCATGTCCACTGTGAGAGACATAATCTAAAAAAAAAAAAATCCAGAAATCACAATGTATGATTTTTAAACTATTTATTTGTATGATACAGCTGCAAATAAGTATTTGAACACCTGAGAAAGTCAATGTTAATATTTGGTACAGGAGCCTTTGTTTGCAATTACAGAGGTCAAACGTTTCCTGTAGTTTTTCACCAGGTTTGCACACACTGCAGGAGGGATTTTGGCCCACTCCTCCACACAGATCTTCTCTAGATCAGTCAGGTTTCTGGCCTGTCGCTGAGAAACACGGAGTTTGAGCTCCCTCCAAAGATTCTCTATTGGGTTTAGGTCTGGAGACTGGCTAGGCCACGCCAGAACCTTGATATACTTCTTACAGAGCCACTCCTTGGTTATCCTGGCTGTGTGCTTTGGGTCATTGTCATGTTGGAAGACCCAGCCTCGACCCATCTTCAATGCTCTAACTGAGGGAAGGAGGTTGTTCCCCAAAATCTCACAATACATGGCCCCGGTCATCCTCTCCTTAATACAGTGCAGTCGCCCTGTCCCATGTGCAGAAAAACACCCCCAAAGCATGATGCTACCACCCCCATGCTTCACAGTAGGGATGGTGTTCTTGGGATGGTACTCATCATTCTTCTTCCTCCAAACACGTTTAGTGGAATTATGACCCAAAAGTTCTATTTTGGTCTCATCTGACCACATGACTTTCTCCCATGACTCCTCTGGATCATCCAAATGGTCATTGGCAAACTTAAGATGTGCCTGGACATGTGCTGGTTTAAGCAGGGGAACCTTCCGTGCCATGCATGATTTCAAACCATGACGTCTTAGTGTATTACCAACAGTAACCTTGGAAACGGTGGTCCCAGCACTTTTCAGGTCATTGACCAGCTCCTCCCGTGTAGTTCTGGGCTGATTTCTCACCTTCCTTAGGATCATTGAGACCCCACGAGGTGAGATCTTGCATGGAGCCCCAGTCCGAGGGAGATTGACAGTCATGTTTAGCTTCTTCCATTTTCTAATGATTGCTTCAACAGTGGACCTTTTTTCACCAAGCTGCTTGGCAATTTCCCTGTAGCCCTTTCCAGCCTTGTGGAGGTGTACAATTTTGTCTCTAGTGTCTTTGGACAGCTCTTTGGTCTTGGCCATGTTAGTAGTTGGATTCTTACTGATTGTATGGGGTGGACAGGTGTCTTTATGCAGCTAACGACCTCAAACAGGTGCATATAATTTAGGATAATAAATGTAGTGGAGGTGGACATTTTAAAGGCAGACTAACAGGTCTTTGAGGGTCAGAATTCTAGCTGATAGACAGGTGTTCAAATACTTATTTGCAGCTGTATCATACAAATAAATAGTTAAAAAATCATACATTGTGTTTTCTGGATTTTTTTTTTAGATTATGTCTCTCACAGTGGACATGCACCTACGATGACAATTTCAGACCCCTCCATGATTTCTAAGTGGGAGAGCAAAATAGCAGGGTGTTCAAATACTTATTTTCCTCACTGTATATATATATATACATAATGTACTCATATCTAGACAAAAGTTTACTATATGATTTGTTTGTGCTTCTCAAACATCTCATTCCAGGTTTAGTCCCCATTTGCAGTTATAATAAGCTTTATATTTCTCTTCAGAAGATGTTTTTGGGGAGATATGTGCCTAATCAGTCAGTTAGCAAAGGTTGAGATTGAGATGAGGAGCCCTGGGGTGCCAGGTTTCTAATTCATCCCAAAGGTCTTCAATAGGGTTTATAGATCTATAGCAGGATATCTTCCACAAGTGGAGGGAAACTTTCATGCATCCTGTACAATCATGTGCCTACAGGTTTATATAAAAAGTTTGGGAAAGAACCACATATGGATGAAAAAAATCCGATTATTTTCAAGTCGAGCAGGATCCAAAATAATACCGCAGTTAAGACCAGAAAATGTGCACAAAACAAAAAAAAAAACACGGCAATAGATGCGAGCATATGGTGCATTGCCGTGCCACAGACATTTACACGGACACAAGTTCCACATAAAACGAGCTTAAATATACGGTTCAACTCTTTACCCTGTGAAACACGAGCTCGCTTAATATTCATAGGATAAAAGCAAACGCTAGAAACGATAGCAGAAAAAAATGCATCCTTTATATGAGTTTTTTTTTTTTTTTTTTTTTTTTAATCCTTACGTAAAAAATGATTGTGAGATGTTCAGGTTTTTTGGGGGAAAAAATGCAATCTTAAGACCTTGAGGGAAAAAAAAAAAAATAAATACTGGAGTCAGATATAGAAGGAGAACATTATGGGTCGTGGGTTTAGATGCCAATCCTTTCAGCAGAGGGAGCTTATGTACCAGGAAAATCTAGCAGCGCGTGATAACAAATAAATGTTTTTACACCTTGTGTGGGCAAGCAGGCTTTGGGTCACGCAGGCAGTGAATTCAACACACACATGCATGCTTTTGATGGGAGACCAAAAAAAAAAAACAACTCACTACACACTCAGTCAAACGTCATATTAAGTAAGAGCCTGAAGACTATAGCTATTCGCTTGACAGCCAAAATATATATCTATCTCTCCTGTTTTGCTCTTCTTTTCTTTTCTTCCATCCATTAGATGTCAAAGGCACAACCCAGAGCCCAGAGAGGACTTTAGAGTGCTGTACAAAAAGGTTTTTCAGTCCCATCGTTGTTAAGTACTGGGGATGACACAGATATCATGCTCCAGTTATCAAAGCTGACCACAAAGGGAAGGAGCAGTGGAGCAGCTGCATTTAGACCGGCGTAAAGGTAGCTTTTAAGCGGACTCGCTGAAGGCTACTCAAACCCAAGAGATATAGATGCATCACAAAAAAAAAAAACGAAAGACAAAAAAATTGCATTTCGTTGCATGAAAAGTTCTCAAATACTCTACCATCCACAACCCGATCACAAAGCATGACGAAATGTAACCATGGCAAAAAAATCAATGCTGTTTGCATGACATTATCGATAACAACTTAAGGAAAGCACAAGGATCAGTAATCAAAACACCTCCCGGCATTCACGATAAGATTCGAAGCCGATATCAGGAGTGAGAACCCTTCATAAAAGAACCATTAGTTTCAGGTACAATGTGTGCAGCTTTATCAGAAAATTGCCTTATACATTTTTTTTTTCTTTTTCACAGACCATCTTTCAGAATCCTCCACAGGTCCTCTGGACGCTTTTTCCACACTTTTTATTCGTTATTTATTTATAAATTTTTTTTGCATGTAAAGCCGAGCAGTCTGGCGTCTGTTATGTAAACGTTGTCTGTTGTGTAATATATTTCTTGATTTTTTTTTTTATGACATTTTAATTTTTTTCTATAGCATTTCATATTTTTTATGGGAAAAATAGGGTGCTGAAACTTTTGCACAAGAACTTGGTGGTCCATGGTAAACCCGGCAGTCTGACATCTTTGTCACATAAACACTGTGAAAGAAAATGAGAGTTGAATTGAAAGCACTGGTAATCAACCCTGCTATAACTTTCTACAATCGCAGAAGACCACATTAGGTTGCAGTGCCATCAGTGAACAGAAATCTGAGGCTACAGTGGGAAAGGACTCACTGAAAACGGAGGTGAAGATTGGAAAAAAAACTGATATTTATTCATTAAAAGCACTGCTAGTACTCAGTTGGTCTAATTCAGGATTAAAGATGTATATTAAATGAATCCTTGATTAAATGACTATATAGTATATAGTGCGCTGTCTGTGGTGCTGAAAAATATCCTATTTCAGGAAGTTAGCAAGATGCATTTAAACCATTTCAACTTTTAGCCATCCTATTATTGAACTTAACACACAGCTAATGCAGGTTTTACAGGATCGGGATCGAGGGCTTAAACTTTCTTTTCAAGCTGAGGACTTCAGAAGTCTGCTGCGTTTTCCGAAGCTGACTTCAAGAGACAGCGGGGCAACCAGCAGAAGGGCGAAAGTGCAATATGGAGGTTACAGAAGCAGGTGCTGGTTTCTCAGCATTCCGTTTCCACTAATCATAATCTCACCTTGTGAATGCTGGTGGCCAAATGACTCTTGGATGACCTTGTGGTCAAATCCAGGATTCCTGCTTGAAGCAGTTCAAAGTAGGTGAGAGGAAATAAAAGAAGAAAGAGAAGTGTATTTTAGGAAAACAATTGGGCTGCTACGCTATTTAGACAAAATGGACAAAATTTTGTCGACACCTGATCTTTCGGTTGGTATGTGGAACACAGTTGCACTTAGAGTCCTCACGTTTTCATTAATAGTAGGGCATGTCGGTCGTCTTTTACCGCATCTGCCTTTCTTTCTTTCTCTCTCTCTCTCTCTTTCTCTCTCTCTAGCTAATCCCCCCCGTCTCATCTCATCTCATCTCATCCCACTCACCACTTCATCCTGTATAATGGACCCTCCAGTCATTTGCAATGCTAAGCATCGTGTCCGGAGCACCGAAGAGGAATCGTACGCAATCTTTTCTATAATATGCAGACGAATCATTTTCGCTCGCGGTATAAAGCAGCATAATAAGCAATTTACTTTAAAATGTTTGAGATTCCTCTTATGTACGGCCGGCATTACGTACGTCGCCTTTCCTCACCTCGTCTCACGTCCATTCCTTTACATTTCTAACCAATCTCCAAACTGAGTGATGAGAAGAGGGATTAATAATAAGGGAAAAAGAGAGAGAGACGCTAGAAAATGCTAAACGAGATCGTTCAGTAGCGAACAGACGACATTTAAGATCAACTATTATACGTATTTAACAATAAGTAACGATGAATAATTATTGGTAATCGGGACTTTTTGCACAAGAACAGAATTCGTCTCGTCTCATGCATCATAACGTCGCTTTATACGTTCGGTTCTTCAACCAGGGCAATTCATCACATCTTCTCACATAATGGCTACTAACGAGAACAATTAATTACGTTACACAGTAGAGCTTCAGCTGAAGTAAAAGGCAATCATGTGACCTTCTGTCTCCTTATTGCAGAAGGTAAAGAAATTGTGATTCATTATGTACAATATAATATTGTTTTATACTTATGGAATATAACAAAACTATCTTCTGACCAACATGTTTACATTGTTCCTCTTCTTTTTTTTTTCTTCTGCTTCTTCTTGTTCTTTTTCCTCTTCTTCCTCTACTTCTTCTACTACTTTTTCCTCATCTTTATCTTCTTTAATTCCCTTATTCCTTCCTGTCCTCTTCTTCCACTTCTCTCCTTCTTCCTCTTGTTTATTTTCTTCTTCTTTGTCTTTACCTTTTTCCACTTCTTCTTCTTCTTCTTTTTCCACTTCTTTTTCTTCTTCTCCTTTTTCCTCTCCTTCTTTCCTCATATTTATCTTCTTTTTTTCTAATTCTTTCCTTTTCTTCTTCTTCCACTTCTTCTTTATCCTTTTCTCCAACTTTTTCCTCTTCTTCCACTTCTTCTTGTTTTTCTTCCACTTCTTCCACATTTTCTACCTCTTCTTCCTTGTCTTTATCTTCTTTTCCATCTTTTTCCTCTTCTTCTTCTTTTTCTTCCTCTTCTTCATATTCCTCTTCTTTCCTCTTCTTTCACTTCTTCTTCCTCTTCTGAGTCTTATTATTCTTTGTTTCTTTTTCTAATTCTTATTTGTTTTCCTATTCCTCTTTTTCTTCTTCTTCTACTTCTTTTTTTCTTCATCTTTCTCTTCTTCTTCTGTCTCTACTTTTTCTTCTTCGCGTTTTGCTTATTCTTCTTATTCTTCGCATTCCTCTTCTTCCTCTTTATATTATTCCTCGTTTTCCTTTTCTTCTACATTTTTTGATGTTATTTTCTTTTTTGTTTTTCTACTTCATTTCCTATCAGTCACTTCACAACATCACATGATCTTTGCACCCCGTTCACATTCATACATCATGAGCATTGTTATTTCGTGTTTTTCTCATTTGAGGGAAACGTTTGAGGAACACGTTTAAGGGACACATCAGACATTTGTAAAAAAAAAAATAATAATAAAAAATAATAAATAATAAAAATTACTCCTAAAAAAAAAAGTCCTCTACACTGTTCGAGCAAAAGTAATGGGACACCTTCGTTGTTGGGACTTTTCCAGCCGAATGTGTTTTTTCAAAAAAACGTCTTTGCATCCTTGATAGCATGAAACTTTTATAAACTAGGAGACCCAAACATGCTCCAGCATGACAGTGTCCTTGTGCACAAAGCCAGCTTCATGAAGATATGGTTTCCATAGGTTTGAGTGGCCTGCTAGCGAGCTCTTACCTTCAAAATATGAACAAAAGCATTGGGACTCCTACATTTTCCAGCCATGTGTGGTTCCTTACCAAACTGTTACCACACAATTGGGGGCAAAACTGCATGAATTTTCTTCCCTTCACTTAAACCTGCTCCAGAAATATATTCTTGAAATGGAGTGGACTGGAGGATCTTCTTTTCTAGAGCCCTTAGACCTATTGAACGCCTTTGGGACGAATGTACATAAGTGTTGACTGCACTCCAGACCTCCTCACCTTCTCCTACACCAACACCTGACTTTCCTTCACCCTCATGGCTAAATGAAATCCCACAAATCTCCTGACTCCAAACTCCAGTAGAACGTCTTCCCAGAAAAAATGGAAGTTATTATAACAGGAAATGGGGCTTGAATGTGGAATGAAATGTTCGAAAAGTACATCAGACTTCGGCTTCTGGAGTTTCGAATGAAGAGATTGTTCTTTATAAACACAATCGAATAACAGAACATCATACATCATGTGCTCCTGCAACATCTAACTGATAATCCACAGAAAATAAAAGGTGTTTTTGTTTTATTTTTTATTCTTTTTTTTTTACACAAACATTTACTATCTTGGACATTTATTTTCTGAACAGTTACACAAATCCGATAAGACTCACAGGGACCCCCTCAACACACACACACACACACACACACACACACACACACACACACACACATACAAACACACATACCCCATTCCCTCAAAACCTTCTATTACTTCACGAGTTTCAAGGATGTTGATCCTGAGATTAATATCAATTACAGTCGCATTAAATCGAACCTCGTTTCCCCAAAGCACCGCATGCGCACTGTTTTTTAAACTCATAAAAATTCGAATTTATAAATACCTGCAGGATTTATTTATTTATTACTCATTTATTTTAAAGAGTGAATGCATTAGTCACATTCTCTCATCTCCACTCATAAAAATTGGGTTACGGTTCTTCCGTTCCTTCTTCTCCTTTTTTCTTATACCTCATCTGATTCCTCTTTTCTTCTTCTTCTTTTTCTTCCTTTTTACTCTATTATTTTTCCTTCTTTTTCTCCTTCCTCTTCCTCTTCTTCTTCTTCCTCCTATTCTTCATCTTTCCTATTATTATTATTATTATTATTATTATTATTATTATTATTGTTATTATTATT
>JAAIIK010000077.1:2410901-2428809 GCA_014706435.1 Silurus glanis
TTATTATTATTATTATTATTATTATTATTATTATTGTTATTATTATTATTATTATTATTATTATTATTATTCCTCCTATTCTTCCTCTTTTTCTCCTTTTTCTCCACCTTATTTTTTTTCTTCTTCCTCCTCCTCCTCCTTTTCTTCTGTCATCATTTTATGTTCCCCTTTTTCCTCCCATTCTTTTGCTATTTCTTCTTCTTCTTTTTTTTATTGTGCCTCTTTCGTTTCTTTGTCTTCCTCCTCCTCGCCTTCCCCTTCTTCCTCCCATTCTTTTTCTTTTCTTTCTTCGCCTCCTTCTTTCTCTCATTTTTCTACTTTCCCCCGTTCTCATTTTTCCACTTTTTTTCCTCTTCCTCAATCTCTTTTTATTCTTCTTCCACTTTTTCTTCTTCTTATTTTAAATTGCTTTATTCATTTCATTGAAACCTTCCAACATGAATGGTACTTTTTTCCAGACAGCATAATGGTGAAGAAGGAGTGTGTGTGTGTGTGTGTGTGTGTGTGTGTGTGTGGTCAGCCACAATGCTGGTGGCTTTGCAGATGCATGGTGTGTGTGTAGAGACCCTGATGATCTTCTCATCTGTCTCTTTCCCATCCCATGTAGGGTCTCGCGATCCAAAATGGCGCAAAATCCCAAACCGGACAATTATTCATGTGTTTGTTTGATTTGATTTTAAAGCTAAAATGTTATTGAACACATAGAAATTGCTTTTTGCCAGTTTTTTGTTTTGTTCCTCATCTTGAAATTTGCTTCTGCTGGTGATGGAGCTCATGATTTGCTTCTATAGTTGCACGTTTTCCGTTTGTGTGTTTGTTGTTGGCGGTTAAAATGACCCTCTGATATGGCAGGTGATGTGTAGGTCCACGGTAGACGAATATCCGTGCAGATAAAAATAACGTCTTTTTTTATTTATTCTTGCTTGTTCCCCATTTCTACTGTTGGTAGGGTGTGTATTTTTAGAATAAAAAAAAAAAGGAAAGCAAACGTTTCTCACTGGGTGAAAATGTTACTCAGGCGAAATACCACAGGGATTAACTCACCATGGTAACTTCAGGCTGAAGTTTCCAGCTCCCACATACATCCATAACTGTGACCAAAATAGACCTTATTCTTTTCAGGCTGATTGAAATGCTTCTCGCTCCGTATGCAGCTCTTTTCATGCGTCTCTTCTTGCTAGTGCTTGATCCTTGACCTTCGAATTCATCTACAGAAGAATCGAGTACATACCTGCGGTTTACATCAGTAATAATCGTGGACGTAGGAATAATCGTAGTTCGCAGATGTGAATACATTTGCTAGATGTTCTTTGATGTAGGACAAAAAAGTGGTTATTCCATATTAAAAAAAAAAACTCAAACAAAACTTTTGCTATTTGATTCAACCGAATAACTGAAAGAAAACATTCTGTTGCGTAAAACTTCAATCAATGTAAGATTTATGTTTCTTTTAATGAGACGTCTGCACCTGTCTACAGGTCGTCTGGGACACTCTTCATGAGCAAAATGCTCTCGCTGTGTTCGGTTTAAAGGTTGACCTCTCCAGAATTGATGGTTCAACTCTTTCCATAGATTGGATTGGACAGGATTAAGATCAGGGCTCATAGACATCCACTTCAGCGTTTCCCTTCAGGCTGCTGTATATTCGTTGTATAGTTTGTGTCATTATCCTTTTGGAGGACTCATGTGGGATGTTTTACTCTAAACCAGCTTGGTTTAACCAGTAGCCTTGAGATTTGTCGGACACGATTATGCGACAAATTGCGGCGTGCCGGTACGTTTGCATTGAAGCGAAGGAGCACAGAGGGTTAAAGGCCTTGCTCAAGGGCCCAAAAGTGGCAGCTATGTGATACCGGGGCTTGAACCCCCGACCTTTTGATCAGACACCTTATCCACTGAGCTCCCACTCCCCCAAAAAGAGCTGCATTGCATAATACAATTTAAAGCTTTCTGACTTCAGAAACCGTCTTCAATTGGATTCCTCTTGACCATGAAAGAAAAAAAAAAATTCAACCACACTGAACGTATAATTGGCGGTCCGTGGATGGACACCAGTGGTCCTCATCTACAGGAGGAATCTGTTTATAGTCCTAGAGGAATTTGAAATGTCACAGGAAATCTGAAAAAAAAGAAAAAAAAAAAGAAAAAGAAGTCGGACATCGATTTGGGGAATTCCCAAGAGGCTCAAAAGCAAGGGCAAAAGTTTGTGGACACCTGACAATTCGTCAAAACATTTCGACCCTATTTGCACACATCCTTCTCTTTTCGAGAAAGATGTTCTACCGGATTTTACGGGTTTGTAGAGATCGTGCTCCTGTGTAGTGAAGTTTTTTGGGTACATGGCAAGATGTCATTATTTTTTTTCTTTCCACTGCAGGAAATTGCTTCATCCAAAAAAGACAAAAAAACGCTTACAATAGCGCTTTGTGGTGTCTGTCAAAAAAAAAAAAAAAAAAAAGAAGCCTTCATGCTAGTTCAGTTTTCAACATTTAAAAATAGCACCATGCTAAATGCCCTGCTGGGGCAATTATTCCAGAGAAAAAAAAATGCAACAGACAGATTCATGCAAAACAAAATAAATCCATATAATGAGTATGAATGGTACAGTCCAAAACTGTAGCATGCCCCAAGAACTAAAGGCGTCTGAATCGAAAAGTATTGATATTTCAAGTCAAATGTTTCCTTTTTTTTTCAATAAAAAAAAAAATCAATCCTAATATATAATTTAGCAGTGGCACCGTGGGGCAGTGGGTATTATTGCCGCAGGGTTCAGGGTCCCAATTTTGATCCTTTCTATTTCTTTGCTGGTTCCTTGGGTTCTCTGGTGTCCTTCCATCTCCATGTAACATGGCAACAGGTGGACTGGGATAAGATAAATTGCTCTTAAAGTGTGTGTATGGTGTCCTACAAAAAACTGCTCCATTAAGACCCAAACCCACTCACAGGGGTCATGAAGATCAATCAGATTCTGCTCCAAAATGCTGCTTGTATTATTTCTCCTCAAATGCTGAGGTAAAGCTGCTTATTTATTAGATCATTTGCAGAAAACAAAAACATTTCTTTTTTTGTTTGTTGTTTGTGAATGTATATTTTTGCGTGTCGTTTTTATTCGATTGAAACGTTTTCGTTTGTGGCTTTTTATTTCTTCGTTTGTGGATTTTTTTTTATGTTTGTTTGTCCTAACTTCATTTGTATGTTGTGTTTGTGGCTTTTTTGTTTGTTTATTGTGTCTTATTTTTTGTTGCCGTTCATTTGTTTGTCGGATTATTTTGTTTGTTTGTTGTAGATTTCTTTTAACAATTTGCTGTTTGGGACTTTTTTTTTTTTTTTTTTTTTTGTAGGTTGCTTATTATTTCCTATTTTGTTTGATTTTTCTGTTTGTTTTTGTCGCTTTGTATCTGTTTATCTGTAGTATCATTTTTATTTGTTTGTGTGTTGCTTTGGAATGATTTGCTTGTTTCGTTTGTTGTGACCAAAAAAATCGCTTGTGGCTCATTTATTTTGTCATGTTTTTAATTTGATTGTTTGTATATGTTTGTGTTTTGTATATGTTTATTGTTTTTTTTTTGTTTGTTTTTTTGTAGACTGTTTTTATTTGTTTGCGGATTTTTATTCGTTTGTGTTTGTATTTATTTGTTTGTGGCTTTTTTATTTATTTGTTGTAGCTTTATTTGTTTTTGTTTTAGTATTTATTTGTTCCTGGCTTTTTACTTTTATTTGTCTCAATTTGTTTTAATCTCTGTTTACAAAAACTCATCAAAAGATAAATTGTGCAGGAGTAAGGTTTTTTTTTTTTTTTTTTTTTTTTTTTTTTTTTTTTTTTTTTTTTTTATGAATCGTGTATCATCAGTGAATCCAGTCTAAAACATGCTCCTGCATTAATACAACATCTTCAGTAAATAAGCAGCGTGGCTCCTTGTAGAAAAGTTCGAATTTGGGTAGCATTTAATTAGAACATGGAAAAATCTGACCTATGGGATAGACTTCAGCAGCAAATTGGCTTGTGGTGAGAAAGAATGTGTTGTAATGATCATGCTGAAGTGAAGTGCTGCTTCCTCTGATATGATGCATGGTGCTGTTGCTTGCGCGGAACCGACAACTGGGTTCAAAGAAAAGGCGCTAATGCATTCTCAAAAATTCACAAAAGTCACTGAAGGCACTTCAGTACAGAAGCTGAAGTGGTTCAAGTAAAGTGGAAGTTTTTTTCTTGAAGAAATCATCTTTGGTCACCTGTAAAGTTTTGCTGAAAATTGTTTACAATATAGAGACAACTGTTCATCTATTTCAAAATACTACACTCATCAAGAATGCAGAGAAATTGTGGGGGGTTTTTTTTGTTGTTGTTGAGAATAATGGTGATCAGTGATTGGTTGTTGGGGGAAACAGCCATGGTTGTTGATTGGTTGGAAGTGGGGCAATGGTTATCACTGATTGGTTATTGGATACAATGGTGATCAATGATTGTTTTTGATGGGGGGGCGAACAATGGTGATCGGTGATTGGTTTGGGTGTGGCAATGGTTATCACTGATTGGTTGTTGGATACAATGATTATCAATGATAGTTTTTTAATGGGGGGGGGGGGCGTAATGGTGATCAGTGATTGGTTGTTTGGATGATTTTAACAATGGTTGTTTTTTTGGGGAATAATAGTAAGAAGTGTTTGTTAAAAAAAATGGTGGTCAGTGATTGGTTGTTGGGAACTAGTTACCGGATGAAGGGACCAATGGTGATCAGAAAATGCTTTTTGGAGGGCAATCATTGATGATCAGTAATTGTATATTAGGGGCAAACATTTGATTATTGGGAACAATGATGATCAGTGACTTGTTTGGTGAGAACTAGTGACTGGTTGCTGGGAAAAATGGTGATCACTGATTGGTTGTGGGGAACTGGCTACTAGATGTTGGGAAGAATGGTGATCAGTGATTTTTTTGGGGGAGCAAATAATGGTTATAAGTGATTGATTGTTGGAAACAATGGTGACCAGTAATTGTTTTTTGGGATCAGTGGTGATCAGTGATTGGTTACTGGGAACTAGTTATTGGATGTTGGAAGCAATTATTTTGGTGATAATTTTTTTTTTTTTTTGGGGGGGGGGGGGGGGGGGGGGGGCTAAACAATGGTTATCAGTGATTGGATTTTGGGAAATAGTGATTTGGGAACCAGTGCCAATAGTAATCAATGAATGGTTATTAAGGGGGAAAATATTATTGGTGAAGTTTGTTGAATGACTTTTTCTTGTCAATGTCAATTTTGCTACAGTCTGCATTTGTTAATGCAAACCCTAGATAGCAAAAATGGCATTCTTTGTATAGCAACCATGTTTTGAGGAGAGGCCTTGCATATATGCAATATCCTGAGCAAGATAACCTTGTTACCCAGCTTCTATAACCGCATGGGAAAATGTGTTTGCACAGGGGCCAAAGGAAACGTTCTTAGTTGACAGCTACTATTTGAATATATTTAATGAGACATCCTCATCTGAATCCTGAGTAAAGTAATTAATACGGTATAAATTGAGCTTTGGTCAACTGAAACCTACAATATGCTGTTACCTATAAAAAGCCCAACCTGGAAGCTCATTTATTATTTAACCAGATGAAAAATTTTTCATTTTTTATTTTATTTTTTATATCTTTGCCAGGCACTTTTATGCAAAAGCACATACAAGGGAAAAAGAATACATTTGAGGCACGGAGCTGAGCAGTTGGAAGTTAAGTGGCTTTGAGATTCTGCAAACATGTGTATCAGCACTTTTAAACACTGCTAGTGACAAAGTTTTCCAGATTAAATTTTTATCCAAACAATGTAGCAGTCAGAAAGCAGAATCCAATCCTGCAGGAAAGCTTTTAAGGGTTAAGGGTTTTGCTCAATTGAGCTCTGGATTGTTCTAGGATTTGAATTCATAACTTTGTGGTTTTGTTCAGCACTGTTTACATCCACTAGGACTGAACACATTGGATTATTTGATCGTTTCAGTTGTTTAGGCTCGAAGGTCAGTTTGTTTGTTCAAAACATGCAATGTCCTGCTAATGGGACTGTTTTCCAATGGTGAAGTGATCAATTAATGTGTGAATCCATGAACTGTTCGTTCATTCATCATTTGTAACTTCTTTATCCTAAGATGGTGGTACATCCACCGTCTGTTCCAGGAAAATTAGGTGGGAAGTACACAAGGATGGAACGCAAGTACATCTCTTAGAAATATTTGTATTTACAGCATAGAGTAAGTTTTTTGCTTTATTGGGAACAGTACTAATTAGTGATTGGTTGCCGGTATCAGTAGTGATCAGTGTTGATCAGTGATTGGTTGATGGGTACAATGGTGTTCAATGATTGGTTGTTCTGAACATGTGTGTTCAGTGATTGGTTGTTGAGCAGAAGGCTGATAAATTTTCGGTTGTTGGGAACAGTAATAATTAGTGATTAGATGTTTGGAACAAGGATGATCAGTGACTGGTTGTTCAGAACAAGAGTAATCAGTGATTGGTTGTTGGGTACAATGGTTTCAAATGATTGGATGTTAACAACAAGGGAAATTAGTGATGGTCAATTGAATGCTACTAATTGGATCCTTGGACCAATGATGATTGATTGATTGATTGATTGATTGATTGATTGATTGATTGATTGATTGGTTGGTTGATTGATTGATTGATTGATCAAATGGTACAAGGGTGATTAGTGATTGGTTGTTGGAAACAATGGTAATCAGTGATTGGTTTTTGGGTACAATGGTTACTAATAATTGATTGTTAGCAAAAATGATGTTACTAATTGGATTTTAGGAACAATCGAAATCAGTGATCAGATGTTAGGAACAAGGGTGATTAGTGATTGGTTGTTGGGAACAATAGTTTACAATAATTGGCTGTTAGGAATATGTGCGATTAGTGATTGGTTGTTGAGCAGAAGGGTGATCAATGATTGGTTGTTGGGAACACTGATGATCAGTAATTGGATGTTAGGAACAATGGTAATCAGTGATTGCCAATTGAATGCTACTAATTTTATCCTTGGAGCAATGATGATTAGTGTTAGTCTTAAACTTGCTCCTGAGGCTCCAGTGACCACTGTTCCTGCCCCTCTCCCCTCCGTGGATCTTCCCACTTCGTCCAGGCCTGCCTCTGGATAGTGTTCTCGTCGACTGGAGGCCACTCTGTGCAGCTTGGGACGGTTTCTCATCAACGCCTTGGGTGGTTCCATGAAATTCCGTAGTAAGAACGGGCGCTTTGAGGATGGATTGGACTGTAGTTAATGTCAACAGTTTCCTACACTGACTCAGGAATACAGTTCACTTCTGATCATCATCACTGCACCCCGCAACATCGTATATCTGCTACAAACGGACATTCGGTGTAACCCAGATGAGGATGGGTTCCCTCTTGAGTCTGGTTCCTCTCAAGGTTTCTTCCTTATGCCATCTCGGGGAGTTTTTCCTTGCCACAGTCGCCACCGGCTTGCTTATCAGGGACAAACTTACTTATAAAGAACATATTCACTTTTAATCACCACATTATCTGTGTAAAGCTGCTTTGAGACAATGTTCATTGTAAAAAGCGCTATACAAATAATGATGAATTGAATTGAATTGAAATTGAGTGTTTGCTGGGTACAAGGGTGATTAGTGATTGGATGTTGAAAACAGGGGGATCAGTGATTGGTTGTTGGAATGTTAATCAGCAATTGATTTTTTAGTACAATCTTCTTCTTCTTTCGGCTGCTCCCATTAGGGGTCGCCACAGCGGATCATCCGTCTCCATACCACCCTGTCCTCTACATCTGCCTCTTTCACACCAACTACCTGCATGTCTTCCCTCACCACATCCATGAACCTCCTCCTTGGTCTTCCTCTTTTCCTCCTACCTGGTGGCTCCATCCTCAGCATTCTTCTACCAATATAATTCATGTCCCTCCTCTGCACATGTCCAAACCATCTCAATCTCGCCTCCCTCACCTTGTCACCAAAACATCCTACATGTGCTGTCCCTCTAATAAACTCATTTCTAATCCTGTCCATCCTCGTCACTCCCAACGAAAATCTTAACATCTTCAGCTCTGCTACCTCCAGCTCCACCTCCTGTCTTCTACTCAATGCCACGGTCTCTAATCCATACAACATCGCAGGTCTCACCACAGTCCTATAAACTTTCCCTTTCATTCTTGCAGATACTCTACTATCACAAATCACTCCTGTCACTCTTCTCCACCCACTCCACCCTGCCTGCACTCTTTTCTTTACTTCCCTAACACACTCTCCATTACTTTGCACTGTTGACCCCAGGTACCTGAACTCCTCCACCTTCTCCACCTCTTCTCCCTGCAACCGCACCACTCCACTGCCCTCCCTCTCATTCACACACATGTACTCTGTCTTACTCCTACTGACTTTCATTCCCCTTCTCTCCAGCGCACATCTCCACCTCTCCAGGCTCTTCTCAACCTGCTCACTACTCTCACCACAAATCACAATATCATCCGCAAACATCATAGTCCATGGAGACTCCTGTCTGACCTCGTCCGTCAACCTGTCCATCACCACTGCAAACAGGAAAGGGCTCAGGGCCGATCCTTGATGTAGTCCAACCCTCACCCTGAACCACTCTGTCATTCCTACTGCACACTTCACTGCTGTCACACTGTCCTCATACATGTCCTGCACCACCCTCACATACTTCTCTGACACACCTGACTTCCTCATACAATACCACAACTCCTCTCTTGGCACTCTGTCGTACGCTTTCTCTAAATCCACAAATACACAATGCAATTCCTTCTGTCCTTCTCTATACTTCTCCATCAACATCCTCAAAGCAAATAAGGCATCTGTGGTGCTCTTCCTCGGCATGAAACCATACTGTTGCTCACAGATGGTCACCTCTTCTCTCAGCCTGGCTTCCACTACTCTTTCCCATAACTTCATGGTGTGACTGATCAACTTAATTCCCCTGTAGTTACTGCAGGTCTGCACATCTCCCTTATGCTTAAAGATCGGTACCAGCACACTCCTTCTCCATTCCTCTGGCATCCTCCCACCTTCCAGAATCTTGTTAAACAATCTGGTTAAAAACTCCACTGCCAGCTCTCCTAAACATCTCCATGCTTCTACAGGTATGTCATCTGGTCCAACCGACTTTCCACTCTTCATCCTCTTAATCGCTGCTCTCACTTCCTCCTTACTAATCCTATCTACATCCTGCTTTACCAACTCCGCATCATCCAACCTTCTCTCTCTCTGATTTTCCTCATTCATCAGCTGCTCAAAATATTCCCTCCACCTTCTCAACACACTCTCCTCACTAGTCAACACATTTCCATCTCCATCCTTTATTGCTCTAACTTGCAACACATCCTTCCCAGCTCGGTCCCTCTGCCTGGCCAATCGGTATAAATCCTTTTCTCCTTCCTTAGTGTCCAACCTCTCATACAGCTCCTCATATGCCTTCTCCTTGGCTTTCGCCACATCCCTCTTTACCTGCTGCCGCATCTCCTTGTACTCCTGCCTACTTTTCTCATCACTCTGTCTATCCCACTTCTGTTTTGCCAACCTCTTTCTCCTTATGCTCTCCTGCACTTCCTCATTCCACCACCACGTCTCCTTGTCTTCCTTTCTATTTCCAGATGTCACACCAAGTACTTTTCTAGCTGCCTCCCTCATCACTCCTGCAGTAGTTTCCCAATCACCCAACACCTCTTCACCACCACCGAGCCTCTGTCTGACCTCTTCCCTGAACCTCACACTACAGTCTTCCTCCTTCAGTTTCCACCATCTTATTCTTCTTTCAGTCCTCACTCTCCTCCTCTTCTTCTTCGCCTCCAAAACCATCCTACAGACCACCATCCGATGCTGTCTAGCTACACTGTCCCCTGCCAACACCTTACAGTCTCCAATCTCCTTCAGGTTGCATCTCCTGCATAGAACATAGTCCACCTGTGTGCACCTTCCTCCACTCTTATACGTCACCCTATGATCCTCCTTCTTCTTAAAATAAGTGTTCACCACTGCCATTTCCATCCTTTTAGCAAAATCTACCACCATCTGCCCTTCCACATTCCTCTCCTTAAGGCCATACCTACCCATCACCTCCTCATCACCTCTGTTCCCTTCACCAACATGCCCATTAAAGTCTGCCCCAATCACCAATCGTTCTTTCCTAGGTACACCATCTACCACTTCATCTAATTCACTCCAGAATCTTTCCTTCTCCTCCATCTCACAGCCAACTTGTGGAGCATAGGCACTGATGACATTTATCATCATCCCTTCAACTTCCAGCTTCACGTACATCACCCTATCAGAAACTCTCTTCACCTCCACTACACTCTTACTGTACTCTTCCTTCAGAATCACCCCTACACCATTTCTCTTTCCATCCACACCATGATAGAACAGTTTGAACCCACCTCCAATGCTCCTGGCCTTACTCCCTTTCCACTTGGTCTCCTGAACACACAACATATCTACCTTTCTCCTCTCCATCATATCAGCTATCTCTCTCCCTTTACCCGTCATAGTACCAACATTTAAAGTACCAACCCGAACCTCCACTCTCCTACACTGCTCCTTTTCCTGCCGTCTCTGTAGACGTCTTCCTCCTCTCCTTCTCCTCCTTCGGCCAACAGTAGCCCAATTTCCACCGGTACCCTGTCGGCTAACGATACCTGTGGCGGTCGTTGTTAACCCGGGCCTCGACCGATCCGGTATGAAATTCTCATTTGTGATCCGCATATTTGATTTGGCACGTTTTACGCTGGATGCCCTTCCTAACGCAACCCTCCCCATTTACCCGGGCTTGGGACCGGCACTAAGAGTGCACTGGCTTGTGCCTCCCTAATGGCTGGGTTTTTTGATTTTTTAGTACAATAGTTACCAATAATTGGATGTTAGCAACTAGTCTGATCACTGATTGCCAATTGGATGCTACTGGAGATCAGTGACAAAATGTTAGGAACAATGGTGATAAGTGATTGGTTGATGGGAATAATGGGGATCATTGATTGGTTGTTAGGAACAATGGTGTTGTGACCTCTTGATAATGTGTGAATCCAAATTCAAAATTGAGTCGTTCATTAATCATTTATCTCCTATAGCTGTTTTATCCTGGTTTGTCCTTGTGCTATATCCAGAGTTTATCCTAGGAAAACTGGGCGTACAGTGGGAATAAAAACAGAAACGGAATGCCGGTACCACAGAGAAGTCTGTTGTGCAAATACAAAATGTCTTTAACATTAAGTACAGGATAAAAAAAGAAGTCAGTGCACTCACTCACTCACTCACACACATTGTGGTTGCCATCACACTTGGCAGTAATTATTCACTGCAAAAAAATGAAGTAGAGTTTAATAAGAAGCACTTTATTAATGGCCCTTCAGGGCAGCAGAAACAGATGGAAAAGAACAGGGTGAGCTTGGCATCAATGAGCTGAAGAGGAGAGAACATGACTAGGAACAACGTAGCTATCGGAAAGCCTCCTATCATAGAGGGTATCATCCATACCCTTAGTGAGCCTATGCAAAATACATAGAGATATACAGATCTACTATCACGTTTTGGAGACAAGGTGAGGGAGGTGAGATTGAGATGGTTTGGACATGTGCAGAGGAGGGACATGGGGTATATCAGTAGGAGAATGCTGAGGATGGAGCCACCAGGAAGGAGGAAAAGAGGAAGACCAAGGAGGAGGTTTATGGATGTGGTGAGGGAAGACATGCAAGTAGTTGGTTTGAATAAAGCAGATGTAGAGGACAGTGGGGTATGGAGACGGATGATCCGCTGTGGCGCCCCCTAATGGGAGAAGCCGAAAGAAGAAAAAGAAGAAGAAGGAGAGTAACTGCAGTGTGTAAAATGGTGAAGGTAGGATGATCATTTTTTTTCAATTCAATTTGCGATTCCATAATCAAAAACAATAATAATTTTTCTGTAGGTTCAGAAAACACACAGTTAGGGTTAAATAAGGAATATCCATAATGATGAGTTGTTGTGCAGCAAATTGGAGACATTAAGATATAAATAGACGAACAAATTGAGGACTGAACTGCAAACATTAAAGCGATAATAAGAAAAAAGATGAAGACTTTAGAAACCGTAGTCACAAAGCAGCTTTACAGAAATAAAGAGGTTTGTATAAATTGATATGTGACCCGTTTGGCGATGGTGGCGAGGAAAACTTCATAAGGAAGGAACTTGGAGAGGAACCAGAATGGGTTCCAGTCTGAGTGATGGATATTTGTTTCATCATTTTTGAGGTTATCAACTGTTTATTGAGGAACACGAGTGCAAAATGGCATGGCAACTGTAGTCCTAATCCATTGTAGCAAAGTCTTCATTATATTCCAAATCCATTTCCATGGTTCTTAAGTGGAACCATCAATTGTATTATACACCTTATTATATAGACTGTATGGACAAATGTTTTGGGATATGAGGTTCTTCCCTTAATTGTTAGCATAAAGTTGGAGGTCACACAATTGTATTGGATGTCTTTGGATACGCTAGCATGAAATACTCCCCCATCAAAACTTGGAGGCCCAAACCTGTTCCGGCATGACAATGCCCATGTGAACAAATCCAACTCCATGAAGATATGGTCTACATAGGTTGAAGTAAAAGATCTTGAGCAATCTGCTGTACAAGGTGGCGTTCCTGTCGCATCGGTGTCCTGGAAGTCATTTCAAGCCCCTTCTGCGATTTACGCCGGATCTCTGCAACGGTGTCACAACGGCCAGGAGCCAAATCTGGCGAGTCGGTCCGCACCCACCCTAAGTGAGATCATGTGTTGTTTTTCTGAGAAGAAACTCGTAAACAGAGTCGCACGGGGTCAGAATAGCACCAGATATCATCTGTTTCAAAACTAGTCTCGGAACTTTTTTATACAACCTCGTAGAAATCTGACTTGAACCCCACTGGACTCCTTTGGGATGAATTGGAATGCTGATTGAACCCCAGGCCTCCTCACCTACTGTACATACTGTAGATGACAGTTACAGTATCAAATGGATGTTGAATGCATTGTTGAATGGTAGTACAGGAGAGCAACTGAAATCAGTATGGAACACCAAAGATCATCACCTATTTATTGGTCTGGGAATGACCTTTTTTAAATCAATTTTTATCCAGAGATTTGGTGCATACCAAATAAATACAGGCAGTCCCCGAGTAACAATGGATCGACTTTTTTTTTTTAATCTTACGATGACGAGCGCAAAAACCTCCGATTTTTCAATTTACGCACACAATTTTAATTTCCATACGTTGGGACACGGCCAGGATGTACGCATCTCCTGCCTTATGAGATTCCTTACTTTCACCAACGGTCAACAGAGTTCAGTTGTCGGTGTTGGAGCGTGTATTTTTTCTTTGTTTTTGGTGTTTCATTGCTAAATTTTAGCTCTTTAATTCGACCTTACCGGACACTCCAAACAGAGAAACGCCCGGCTCCGCCCTCCACTCGCAGACCGGCGCTTTACATACATGTGTATACTGTACTGTTTATTACTGTAGTGTAAATTGCGCTGTTTTGCTTAATTACATACTGTAACTTGGTCAATTAACACATGTCAGTATCCACATCGCTGCTCCAGGCTTTCGAGTAGAAAAATCACATCGAGGTTGAAAGAGCTCGTCACTTAATATCAGCGAGTTCAAAACGCTCAATGGGATTTATTAAAAATGCACATTTCAATCTGCGTTTTTCTTTTCAGGTTTTTCCGAGTAATTATTAGACCGATGTTAAAATGCAGAATTTTGCACAAATGATCTGAAGGTTGACAGCTCAGATTTTTTTCAATTATTGTTCCAGATTGGCAAAAACTCAAGTGGGATATTTGGATTGTAAAAAGAAAAAAAAAAAATCCAAAGTGAATAGAGCTGGCAGCAGAAAATGTTTTGAATGTGAATATGGGATATCGTTAAAAAAAAAAAAAATGCAGCTCTGTCTTTCCCTTATGGCTCTTGTGAATGGGTTTCTCCAGTTCATTACCCGCAACATGCATTTTTATCAATTTAAAACACCTGGAGGATGGACTGGCACGCTCCCTGTTGTGCCATCACGGTGCCACGTCCCACCTGTGCTGCACAATAAAGTCCACCACATGACAGTTCCGAGGGGTTTTTATCTCCGACAATTATCCCCAGAAACTGAAGCTAGGCCAAGCGAAGGGTTGTAGAGGTTATTCGAGGGGACGGACCCGGGGTATGTTTGTGCGCACGCACGCCTAATGGACAAAGACGTAGCTATCGGCGCTGTGGAAAATGGGAAAAGCGAAACATTTGCAAGCTTACGGCTTATCCCGGGGCTGAAGACCCGATAAGCAAAGAGCGCTGATAAGAACGTCACAGTGCTGCTTCTGCATGTTAGTGAGACTTTGTGGTAAAATTGTGAACACGGCAGTGACTCTATAATCCGAGGGCGTTATTATAAATCATAGGACTTCCTGTTATAGGGCCAACATCCTGTCACTACATTCGGTTGTATGCTCTTTTTTTAAACATCCCATTCCACATCTAGTCCACAGTTTGCTCTTAAGCTCCACTCTTCTGGGAAGACTTCGGAGGGTCCTCATGGAGATTTGTTTTCATTTCTCCACAAGGGTATTAGTAAAATCAGGTCCTGATGTGGGTGATGCAGGCAGGGTGGAGTGGGTGGAGAAGAGTGATAGCAGGAGTGATTTGTGATAGAAGAGTATCTGTGAGAGTGAAAGGGAAAGTTTATAGGACTGTGGTGAGACCTGAGATGTTGTATGGATTAGAGACAGTGGCATTGAGTAAAAGACAGGAGGTGGAGCTGGAGGTAGCAGAGCTGACGACGATGGACAGGATTAGAAATGAGTTTATTAGAGGGACAGCGCATGTAGGACGTTTTGGAGACAAGGTGAGGGAGGTGAGATTGAGATGGTTTGGACATGTGCAGAGGAGGGACATGAGTTATATCGGTAGGAGAATGCTGAGGATGGAGCCACCAAGTAGGAGGAAAAGAGGAAGGTCAAGGAGGAGGTTTATAGATGTGGTGAGAGAAGACTTGCAGGTAGTTGGTGTGAAAGAGGCAGATGTAAAGGACAGGGTGGTATGGAGATGGATGATCCGCTGTGGCGACCCCTAATGGGAGCAGCCGAAAGAAGAAGAAGAAGGTCCTGATGTAGGTGAGGTGTTTGCCGACTCTCGTTGCAGAACATCCCAGTCCACATGTAGTTGCCGTTATAATAACCTGCACTCTTCTGGAAAGATGTTTCTCCGCAAGATTTGTGCAGACCGATGATCACAAAGGGGCAGAAAAACTCCGGAAACTTTTTTTGGAAATTTGTTGAATGCTTACCTGGAATTGATTTATAGGAATTCAAATGAATTTATGGGAATGAATTAAAATTTTCGGGGAAATGTACAAACTGTATCATATACCAGCATAAATAAATATAAATATTTGGTTTGCTGATAAGCAGCCAACTAATGCATGCAAACTAATACAGATCATAAAAAAAAAAATTATACTTTGATTTAAATGTAGTATAATTTTGTTCTACAATAGCCAACCCACACACAAGGAAGTTTTAAACATCAAAGTATAATATTTTATGTACTTTTCATGAATACTTCCCAAGATGGACATTGTGTAATGTGTAACTCTGCAGTAAGTCTGCATGTGATCGATGAAATTGCATTAAATCCGATTTTAACCAAAATTATCCTCCAAGATTTAAAAAAAATTTAATAAAATACATTCCTGTTGATTCCTGTTGAAGGTTTCCAGTTTCAAAAGTAGCACAGGATTGAGGTCAGGGCTCTAGAACAATCTTTAAACTCTTTCTTTCTGTCATGATGGAATAGTTTTGTGTCTCCTAGTTCACCAGAAAGGAAATGATCATGTTACTCTATCTATAGACACCCTATACATTTGTGTGCCTTCAATTTGGAAAGCCTAACGATGGGTTAAAATATCGATAGCATTCTTATATTTGTACTTTACACAAGGTCAGATCATCTCGCCTGGGTTATGGCACACGTTCTCATTCTTTTTCTTTACCCCAAGACCAATATATATATATATTTTTTTGTCTTACATTTGTTGAAAAGATCCAACATACAGCTCCATAAATTAAACTGTAATCGTGTGAAATTAGTTTCCACTGTTGGTGCCAGTGTGAAGCAGATTATCTAAATAAAGCTCTCGGGTATGAGAATTTTAACTCTCCTGTGTTGAAGTAAAAATACAGACATGGATGTGATCATGTTTCTCAGAAAGTCATGTTTCAGCCCATTAAACAATGTGTAAGAAACGTGTGCGCTCGCTGAACTCTGGCTTTCCATCGAAATGACTAATTAACCTTCCGCACATGTTCGCGTTACGGTTTTTTTTTTTATTCTCGGTGCGGTGTATAATAAATATATATAACCCATTACATGATTCGAAACCAAGGTGTGATTTGGACTGTTGGCATTCAAGCTAAAATCGTATCTGTTCATATGGAACAAGAGAAAATATTACCATTTCATTTTATGGGGGAATTTTAAAGGGATGCCTGAGCACTTTTTATGTGCAGTGTAAACATTTCATTACGTTCAGTTTTGCTTTTAGAAGAACTCGGGCTGCAACTAACGATTATTTTCATAGTCGATTAATCGGACAATTGTGATTTATTTATTTATGCATTTTTATTTGTTTATTTATTTTACATTTTATTTATATTTTATTATTATTATGATTTCTTTTTATTATTTTATTATCATTATTTTTTTGTGTGTGTTTTTTTTTTGTTTGCAAAACAAAACATTTTTAATTCAATGTTTTGCTGTATATAACGATATAAAACCCTAATTCAGGGTACTCATGTATAAAAGTGAAGCAATCTGTGTCGATCAACATTTGTATTGTTTTTAATCGTACTTGCTGATGCCAAAATAATCAATATAAAATATAATACAACATTGTTTCGACTATTTTGTGTTTCGTTGTAAATTGAGATGAGCATCTAGAATATATAATGAATATAATTTGTATAATAATTTTTAAAGGTTAAACACAGATGTAGGTGTGGAAGGGTGCAATTGGTGTTCACATTCATCCCAAAAGTGCTCAATAGGGTTTCTAACTCTATAGCAGAAGATCTTCCAGTCCACCCCATTGAAAGCATATATAATATACAGTAGACTACGTTATGCTGGAACGGGTTTGGGTCTCCTTGTTCCACTAGGTTGACTGGGGTGCATTCAACGTTCCAATTCATTGAGGTTAGTGCTCTGTAGCAGGCCACTCAAGATCTTTCAATCCAACCAATGGAAACCATATCTTCATGGAGATGTTTAGGCCAGGTTTGTGCATTGGAATTAATCTGGAATAGGTTTCATTATAAGGCATCCTAAAACTTTCTATACAATTGTGGGCCTCCAATTTAGTGGTAACAGTTTGGAGAAGAACCACATGTGGGTGGAGACGTCAGGTGTCCTAATACTTTTTGATGTACAGTATTATGAGTTTATGTAGTATGGAACATGTACATTGCCAAGTTAAAAAGACTGTGTTTTTGTACTTGTAGTGATTTTATATTCATTTTTGTTGTAGCTCTTTAACATGAGTTTTGCGAAAGAAAAATAAAATTATGCAAAAGCAAATCAGGCGGCTGCAAATTGGGCCACAGTTTTGCTCATGATTGAGCAGGAGCCGTAAATGAATTCCAAGAATAAAAAATAAAAAAATAAAAATTATGCATCTGCATAAAGTGCTTGTACAAACTGGGAAGGCTTTTCCTAAGAGTGATGCTGCAATTAAAAAAATATTAATATTATATAACTTATAAACTGAATAGTCTGAAAGGTCACAAATGTTAGTTATAGATATGAATATGAATAGATTCATTATACATTATAGCTGTGTGTGTGTGTGTGTGTGTGTGTGTGTGTGTGTGTGTGTGTGTGT
>JAAIIK010000077.1:2431156-2441831 GCA_014706435.1 Silurus glanis
CACACACACACACACACACACACACACACACACACACACACACACACGTTTTGCTATCCATATGAGGCACTTTTTCTTGAGATAAACCATTTTATTGAGGTTCATTGATTGTAACAGTCCTTTGTGTATTTGTCATGTTTTACTATCCTTGTGGGAAGCCAATTGGGACAATTGGTAACCATTAAGATATCAAACCACACACAAATACACAGTAAAACATCCACAGCATCACTTTCCTTTCCATTCCGAAAATAAATAAAGAGAAAATTGATAACAGAAATACAGTAAATAATTCCTAGCTTTATAATGCAAACCCCTGCAATTTTATTAAAGGTCTCTAGATGGTTCATCCGCACTGTACTCGGTCTTGCAAAGCCAAGCGGAGATGCGCTACTTTGAATTTTGCTGCACTTGCAGTCCGAATTCATTCATAAAAGCTGACAAACGAAAGCCGTTGCACCAATCGCTTTGCGTGACTCCTAGGAATGAAAAGGAGGAAGGAAGGAAACGATGAATGCCGCAATTACGAGGCGAGGTGTAGAATCTGCATCAAAGCATTTCATAATGGGTCGTAACGGCAACGATGTCCGACTCTCTTCAGGGAGAGATAGCGAGAGAGAGAGAGAGGCTGGCGTAATAAACCAAGGTCAAAACGGCTCACAGATCAGTACGGCCTTCTGAATGAATAAGAATTTCATTCGACGCCTTCAGTGCCGACGCCTGGTCTTTTGATTGACAGCTGCTTGATTATGCAAGGTCACCTGGCATACGTGTGGATTCTATAGAGATTCTGTTTCCTGCCTGCAGGAGCCAAAAAGAGACGAGGCCAAAGGGGACAAGCTGATAAAAAAAAAATTAAAAGAGAAATACACTAAATACACTTGCAAACTGGAAAGAAGGTGAACTCACAGTGGCTTAATAAAAATTGAAATCATAAGATTGAAAAATTTCAGCAGTAGATTTGTCACAGCATAAGTATTCGGTTTTTCTGACCCTGTTTCAACTGAGACGCAAAAATGATTGTGAGATACAGGATATGGTTTGGATTTTAGAATGTCGATCATTTTGATTAACTAATAAACACCAATATACTTGCCTTTTTTTTTTTTTTAAGTGGATGCGCTGGATGTTCGTTCCCGCCTCAAATTGACTATTTACGCATGTTTTTGTAATGGACAGCTTGAAAAATTCTCCTCCACACCACCAGAGGACACCCTTCATCCTGGCTTCTTTGGATTATTTAACTCCAGGCCACCATTTCTTCTTGTTCTTTATACTATTTCCTGTTTTGTATTTATCCATTAGTCATAATATTAAGTTCTGCACTTTTATAGGTTTCCCTTCTGGTACTCCGATTTCCTCCTGGTATACCGAAGACATGCATTTGGCCTTTCAAAATAGTTTCTTGAATGGGTGTGTGAGGGTCTATGCAATTGGGTCCTTTGTATCCTGTTTAGTGTAACAACACCATCAAATCATGCCTACTGTCACAGGGAGGTGGGAGCTCAGTGGTTAAGGCTCAGAAGGTTGGGGGTTCAATCCCTGGTATCGCCAAGCTGCCACGCTTGGACCCCTGAACAAGGCTCCTAACCCTCAGTGCTCCGGTGGCGCTGTATCATGGCTGATCCTGCGCTCTGACGCCAACTTCCTAACATTGCTGGGATATGCGAAGAAAGTTTTTCACCGCGCTGTAAAGTACATGTGACAAGCATATTTCCTTTCCCTTCTTTACATACTTTGTTGGGGCCAGTATCCCCTAATTCCCTCAACACACCCTTGGTTGTCCCACAGGTTCATTGGTATAGTCTCCGGGCTTCGTTGTGACCCTGAATAGGAAACGCAGTATCAAAAATGATGGTTGAATACTCTGTCTGATTCTTTCTCCTCCCCCAAATTTGCCTGCACTCTCCGTTATGCAGTTATAATTTTTTGAATCGCTCAAAACAAACTGCACATGCCATGCATCATGCATATTTTTACTATTTATCTGGCATCTTACTGAATAAGGGCATTTGTCATTTGGCAGAAGCTTTTCTCTACGTCTTGGATCAGCTGAAAGGTGTAATGTTATGAATTAGTTGAAAGAATTCATCATGAGAGCTGTAGTCAGCTGCCTGCACAAGTCCTTGAGCATTTTCAACATTTTCTTTTTTTAAGGAAGTGTGTGAGCCAAAATCCAATGCGTGGGCTTTTCCCAAATGCATGGATGCAATGGTTTGTTTCAATGTAGTACAATCTTTGGTGGTAATAGGATGTTCCTATTTATTAACATCTTTCATTTGCGAGGTTTCTTCAATACAAGCCATAATCCAGTTTTGGGAGGTGGATACTCAGTGGTTAAGGCTCTTGGTTACTGGCCAGGGGTTCACGCCTCGGTATCATCAAGCTGCCACTCTTGTAGCCCCTGAGCCGTAACGTGGTTGACTCTGCGCTCTGACACCAGATCCTAACATCGCCGGGAAAACCGAAGAACGATTTTCACGGTGTTGTAAAGTACATGGGACAAGTACGAGGTGGTATCGGAAAGTTTCAAGACGGATGATGAAAACCGGTGCTATTCTGCCCACATTCCTTACCATGTCTGCGATTTTAAAGAGCAAATGTGAAATTCTGCATAAAACAGCAAATCTGCCTCAGAGACTTTTGACATGATGAACGTTTGACATCAACGTGTCGGTCGAGGTGTTTTGAGTGGCGCTTCAAGAACAGAAGAACATCACCGGAAGACGACGAGAGCTCAGGAGAACCTTCAACGAGCTCAAACCCAGGAAACTGTTCTGCAACTCCTGCTTGATGATCTTCGGAGAACAAGCCCACCCTTCGGCTCCTGCAGACTTCTTCCTCTTCCTGAAGATGTAGATTCGGCTCAAAGGTCGACGTTTTGACACCATGGCTGAGATCCGGCGCAAATCGCAGAAGGTGTTTGACACACTTCCAAAAGAAGACTTCCAGGACACATTCCAGAGGAACGCTGGGAGCGCTGTATTGCTGTGCGAGGGGACTATTTTAAAGGTGATAGTTTGTAAACGTAGATGAAGTACTTTCTTGGAAACAGAGAGTCTTGAAACTCTTTGATACCACCACATATTAGCACCTTTCTTTACCATTTTTTCTTGCTAAGCCAGACCTGAGCTATAGAGCATCAAGTCTTTCTCAGAGCAAGGGTCAATCCCTCGCTCTTGACAATCCAAGGATTTTATCGAATGGTCTTTTTGTCCACAATGAGCATATAAATAAATTGGATTGGTATTTAGAAGAAATTCTTATTATCCTCGAAAGCATCTTTTTTTGAGAAATTAGATTTCTAACCTTGTTCCTTTTTCCGTTTTTCGACCAATCGAACTTTGTGCTCTTCCTACATCCCCTCAGTCTGTCCCTCTCGATCAGTTCCAATGAAATCCAATCAGTTTCATTTGACATTTAAATCGAGTCCCAGAGGGGGCCAATTTCATGAAAATAGAAGCACAGAAAGGGGAACGTGTGAGAGGATGAAAGCGAGAGGGAGACCTTGTGAGCTGTGTAGGAGGAGAAAGAAATGGTCAAATTGGTCAGACAATACTCTCTTTCTGCCCTCATTTTTTTTCCCAGCCTGCCCCTTTTCATTAAGACTCTAAAGTTGGGTGAACATTGGCAGCAAGTGAGCAATGTGGCATGCCTGCGGCCTGGGATGTATGACAAGCCACCTAATGAAAAGCCTCACTCACACTGGCCACCTGACACAGCAGCCTCACACGTAATTATGCCTTAAATAATAAATGGCCATGCACATTTTCATCACCTGCAAGTCTCGATCGCAGAGGGCTCGGCTAGTTTGTGGGACTCTGGGATTAGCAAAAAAAATAATAAATGGGGGCCATATGGAGGAAAAGATATTGTTGCACTTTATTTTGGCTCGGGCTGAACTGTTAGTTCTGTTTAGTTGGACGCCTGCCAAAAAAATATACTAGTGAAGCATCGAGGCTGCATTATGCTCTTTGGCGAAGTGTTCGACTGCGAATTTCATGGAAAGGAAATGCTCCTATAAAGCATGGTGTTTACATAGTGTGTTCTTTTTATTAGTATATTCTAATAGCGTTCCACTTGACTCCACACCAGCACATTCATTTAATTGATTGTGTACAATTAGCTGCTGTTTCCTACACTATCAAATGTCACGTTGATCAAAATTTATTATTCTGGTTCACACTTGAATAGTCTTCACCCCCAAAAACATCTGGGCATCACTTCATTGAATACAAAATCCTGTTAATCCGACTGTCCTAATCTGAGTTTATCACTTTTATTTTCCGAATTGACAAATTGTGCAGATGAATCTTGGTGAGACCTGAGATGTTGTATGGATTAGAGACAGTGGCATTGAGTAAAAGACAGGAGGTGGAGCTGGAGGTAGCAGAGCTGAAGATGTTGAGGTTTTCGTTGGGAGTGACGACGATGGACAGGATTAGAAATGAGTTTATTAGAGGGACGGCACATGTAGGATGTTTTGGAGACAAGGTGAGGGAGGCGAGATTGAGGTGGTTTGGACATGTGCAGAGGAGGGACATGGGGTATATCAGTAGGAGAATGCTGAGGATGGAGCCACCAGGAAGGAGGAAAAGAGGAAGGCCAAGGAGGAGGTTTATGGATGTGGTGAGGGAAGACATGCAGGTAGTTGGTGTGAAAGAGGCAGATGTAGAGGACAGGGGGGTATGGAGACGGATGATCCGCTGTGGCGCCCCCTAATGGGAGAAGCCGAAAGAAGAAGAATCTTGAATGTCACTAATGGAGGTGAGCGTATGAGGTCAACCCTAAGATCGACTAGTTCCCGAAAACCTTCGATTGACGACCACAGAATTAGAATTTCTGAAAACGGAGTAACAACCAGGAAAACAAACAGAACACTAGTACAGTACAGTAAAAATGCGAATCCTATTTGGTCTCTTGCAATCAATATAAAGCAAATATGCAACCAAACGATTACGCTGCTGAAATTCATAGACGCCGTAGAGAAGAAATTCAGCCTCGTGCCTTTTCAATCGTTATAATCCAAACCCTAGTTCATTTTGACGATCTTGTTTGCAAACAATGACAAAAGGACCTGTTATTCTGATGGCACAAATACTTACGTTTGGTGAGATGAACGAAGGATTTTGAGAGGAGTACAGACTTTTGCATTGTGTTCTGCTGTTTGTTTTGAGAAAGGCACTTCCCGGTTCGCGCGTATTAAAGATGATTCATCAAATGCTCCAAAGCAACTAAACAAAAAAAAACGAATCTAACCTTCAATATACAGTGTTTTTTTTCACTTGTGTGAAACTCGCACAAATTTTCAAACTTTTCCAAATGTGTTTACTGTCCTCACCTGATTTCACAGAGACTTTTCCTACTGCAGTATTCCATCAGAATGCATCCTCGGGTTGAGTCAGTGGTTAGTATGAAGGAGCGACGTTTCGCAGATCCCTCTGCCTCACCTTATTCACGGTCTGCCACCGCACTCATTCATCCGTTCACTCTCTCAGCAGCGTACACCGCATCCTCGCAATCTCAAGTCCCTTCCATACACAAACAAACAAAATTATTGACAGGTTTCCAGGTGGGTCAGCTTCGGGAATCCTTCGTGCCTTATTCTGAAATTCTTATTTAAGGCAATTACATTATATACTATAATATATAATGTATAGGAGAATCGTTTACAGTTTTTCGTCATTTGATTAGCAGCATTTCTCGAATCATTCTTAGTATTTGCAAAACAGGAAGTGCATTTTTGGAAGCAATGTTCACAAACAGTAGAACACATTGCATTTCTTGCAAGAGCCCATACTTTTCTGCGAAAGCAATGTTTATTACCGAATGCTGTATGAGGTCCTCCATTGTATATATCCTGCCATCCAACCAAAAAAACACAGCATTTCTATATAAATTCTTTCGTTTAGCGATTCCAAAAATAAGCCCCGTGAAGAAACCCTTATCCAGGGTCCTGGAATGTGAGTGTTTGACCAGACAATTCACCTTCAAGTGAGGACAATCACATTATAATGACAATTTAGAGTCCAAACTGTGTGTTGAAAATAATTTCACGGCTGGACATTGTATGGACGGCTTACTAATTGACCGCCCGGCTGGTCCTGGTTATGTGCTGTTGTTTTAAACCAGTATTAATTGCCTATAATGTCACCTAAATAAGTTGTTGATGGAATATGAACAAACAAGATTAAATGTGATTAGCCGAATAAGACTGCGGATGTGTAATTGTCCTTTCTCTTTCTCTCCTTTCTGTCTTTCCTCGCTCTGAGGTTTTTTGCTAAGGACTGGCTGAGTCACACTGTTCATAGCTGTGATTGGTGTAGCGGCCCATCGTAATTGCCAATTAACAGTGCTCGCAAAGCAATCAAGCTGGGCAGATGCGAAGGATGGAAATGAGCTTGTTTATTATCTAACGTGCTTAAATTTGGATCTGTTTTGGAGACGAAGAATTAGAATGCCGAGTAGTTATTAGTGCTATCGACAGAACTTTCATTCCACATCAATAGCCATTATAAACCGCTGAGAAAAAAAAAACGTTTGCATGACTGAAAGGCACAATTGTTAGACAAAAGTATTAAGAAACCTGACCTTTCCATTCATATGTGGTTCTTTTACAAACTCTTAGCACAAACTTCGAGACACGCAACTGTATAGGACGTCTTTGGATGCTGTAGCGTGAAATTTTCCCATTCTTCTACAAGGAGGCCCAAACCGGTTCCAGTTTGACAATGGCCTTGTGGGTAGGAATGGAAGATCTCCTGCTATAAAGCTCTGACCCCAAACCTGTTAGCTGCATATTGCTACTTATAATAGCATGACTTCGTAGTAAAAGAGCCTGGGTGCGGAACTGGCCTGCCTGCAGTTTAGACTTTTCACTATTTGTAAACATTTGGTGCATTATGAAATGCAAAACACAACAAATGAAACCCAGAACTGTTAAGCAGCTGGAATCCTGGAATATCAGACACATAAGGGACAAAATTATTTTCCCAAAACTTCAGCAACTGGTCTTCTCGGTTCCCAGATGTATACTGACAGAAGACTGGATGTGACACAGTGGTAAACATGTCCCTGTCGCAACATTATTTTAAATTGGGGTTGTATAATTATTATAAAATTATATAATGTTGTAGTTCATCATCAGGGGAAAAAGCCTGAAGACTCTGGGTTGCTTATTGGATGGTCAGAGGTTCCAAGCCCTACCAAGCTGCCAGCCCCTTGAGGGCGCAAGTCAAAGCCTTTTTCTTTCATTATCTTACTTTCTCTCTTTTAAAATCATTCCTGACCCTTCTTCCATTTCAGTTCCATAAAAAGAGGAAGCTTTCATAGCAGTTCATCAAGACTCTTTGTCTTGCTGTCCTTCTCCCGTCTACAATTCTAATCCTCGTTCCCCATGCTCTTCTCTTCTCTGGTGCAGGTTCATGGCTAAGACAGAGATACTCCACAATCGGTATCCCTGATGGTCACCTTAAACCTCCTGCACTGAAAGCTGGGACACTTGATGACGTACCTGCGGTTACCCTGGTTGTAACCAGACTTCAGTCTACCAAAGATGATTGGAAGGTGGATGTTTAAACGGGCAAGAAATTGCGTTATATGTAAGCAAATACTGATAAACGGTTTGAGATTGATCCTTGACACAACCCTTAAATCCAGGTTGTCGTGCCCTACTTCAAACGAGAACTGCACTTTCCATTTTCAGTTCTTAATGTGATCATGCCATGATGTCGATTACAACTTCATTTGACTGTCGCGTAAGCCCCGAACGAATCCGACTGGACAAAGAGGGTAAACCTGGTTCAATAATCGGAGAAAATCTCCATCCGAATGAGCAGCTGTAACCTTTAACATCTCGGCGGCAACGAAAGAATGATAGCTGCGAAAAGTAAGAGCTGTGAAGCACATTGGTTCATCTCATTATTTTTGCAAAAAAATGTGAAATACAGAATGGTGTGGGGGTTTTTTTTCACACTCACGAGTAGGTGCGATGTATATTTCAGGGCAGCATGACACAGAATTTATTTTATGCAAATGAAAATGAGCACATTTCGTGTATATATATATATATATATATATATACATTCCGTAGGTGAGGTGTGGAGGCCTGGGTTGCAGTTCATCCTAAAGGTGTTCAAGAGGGTTAGAGTTCTATCAAGATCTTTACCTACAACCCATGTACACCATATCTTCATCGAGCTGGAGTTGTGCACAGGATCTTTGTCATACTGGAACAGGTTTGGGTCTCCTAGTTCCTCTAGGTTGAAAGAGGTGCAGACAATGTTCCAATTCATTCAGTCAGAGCTCTACAGCAGGCCAGTCCAGATCTTTTACTCACATGGGCAAACGTTTGTGGGCACCCAAGCACGAGCTATGTGGCATGATAGCCTCCACTCTTCAGGGATGTTCCACTAGATTTTGGAGTGTGCTTGTGGAGATTTGTGGAGATTCATTCAGCCAGTTAAGAAGGTCAGGTATGATGAAGGTGTCGAGGTCTGGGGTGAACTCCACATTCAAATTCATCCCAAAGGTGCTCAATAGGGTTTTTAGATTTATAGCAGGAGATCTTCCACTCCAACCTATTTATAGCATATCTTCATGGAGCTGATTTTGTGCACAGGTTCTTTGTAATGCTGGAACAGGTTTGGATCTCCAAGTTCAAGTGAAAACTCTAATACTATTCCATCCAAAAACCACGATTGTGAGATTGTTATTGAAGTTTCAATACACTTAATGAATATGAATCCTATGAAACATCTCAGCGTGATCCGAACATGTTCTCATGCACGAAATGCGTCGGTTTAATGTTCAATGAGTAAGAAGAACCACATTTGGACCGGAGAAGCCTAATATTTTTTGTCTTTTGTATTCAAGAACGCCAAAACAAAACCACATTATAATGCAGCCAAAGACGACTTTTATGAAACAATGTTTTCAACACGTTTCTTCTTTTCTCAGAAGTGTTTAAGGCGGTGAAGCTTCAAAGGAAAAGTTAAAAGCGTTCGCTTCTGCTTATCAATTTAAATTACATGTCAACTCTTCTTCTTTAGAACTCTAGAATTGTGGCACATAAAAAAAAAAAAAAAAAAAAGCAAGTGATTTTGAGTAAAAAAAAATTCTAATTTGTTTGCTTTCGGCCTGAAAGGCGATTCAGTGCTGCAGATGAGCTGTGAATAAACGTGTATGTGCATCAATATTAGTAATCGAGAGCGAAAAGTATTTACTTAGAACACAAAAACTCAAATCATTGTGACTCAGAGTCACATTGAGTCACATTTTCTTGCACTACGGCAACGATTCCTGTTTTACGAGATGATCGTTTAGATGAGTATGTCGGGGGGGGGGGGGGGGGGTTATAACCGGTGCATGTTTGCATTTACGCTAAAACGGCAAATGCAACGTGAAATCTATTGAACGGACAAAAATTTGTATTAGTGACTTCTTTACTGTATTTTAACTACATTTTGGCGATTTTTTTTTTAGTTTTACTGAGTTTCCAAAATATATGAGTACTTTTTCTCTCTACTCCACATTTACTATTCAATAGATGTACTTTTTACTCCACTATATTTTGAGCGTCTCCTCAAAAATTGTGTTGATGTCGTCAACGCTTCCCGACTCACGTCTTCTGCTGCAAGTGAGCGACTTTTTTAGCACCGCTGGCCTCGTTTTCGATCCAAAAATATCTTGAATAAATTGCAAACACTTTTAGAACATTGAGAGTTGCATCAAATCACACAGCAATCAATATTTGTTTTTCCTTCGTCTAAAATCATTTACATTCATTCGATTTGCATATTGAATATTAAAAAATTTTCTAATTTGTAACAAGAAACTGTCATTTTATTGGTTAATAGAAGATCCCTTAATGAAAGATCGCTTTAATACTTATGTCTTTTTTTTGTTTTTTGAAGTCTTGTTCGACCTTCGTTTCATTCTGCCATGTTCCAGAGACTGTTGTGAAGATCTTAAAGTTGTTCCTGCAGTGTTGAGGTATCCCGAGTATAATATTCAATGTGCTTTCTGAAGATGTTTCTGGAATAAAGCGAACATTTGTTTGCAGAAGAAGCGCATACGGCCGAAAAATTCCGGGCGTGGGAATAATCGAGCAAATTGCGAACACGCAAAGTGTGTGTACGCTGTGATTTTTTTCATCGTATCGATCGCTCTAATTGCAGTGTCTTGCTGAAACGATTGATCAACGAAGTAAAGTGCAACAATATACAGTAGGCACTAATGGATACACGGAATTAATTATCCTGGCGTTCACAAGTGCAGTAGTGAGTGAAGATTAAGGGGGGGGTTTGACACGTGCAGGGAAAAAGGGGCTAGTTCCTATTCTACTTTGAACTAGCGTTAGCATACATTAGCGTGATTCGCACAGTAGATGCATGTGGAATAGAATAGAAGAGCCTTTTTTTTGTTACAGATTCATTATAGCACAGTGAAATTCTTTTCTTCGCATAGGGCCCAGCTTGAAACCTGGGGTCAGAGCGGAGGGTCCGCCGTGATACAGCGCCCCCTGGAGCACAGAGGGTTAAGGGCCTTGTTGAATGCGATACCGTGGCTTAAACCCATGACCTTCCAATTAGTCACACAACACCTTAACCAGTGACCTCCCACGGCCCGTGTGTGTGTGTGTGTGTGTGTGTGTGTGTGTGTGTGTGTGTGTGTG
>JAAIIK010000077.1:2464418-2480185 GCA_014706435.1 Silurus glanis
CACACACACACACACACACACACACACACACACACACACACACACACGCACAACAAAAATGCTGCAGGTGAGCAGACCCCTCACACCATGCTGGACTGAGACCACAAAAACACCCATACAGGTCTTACTATCCAGTAAGTAGGTGCCTTCACCTAAACTTAACCCCAGAAACCAAAAGGAAATATTTAAGCCCTATTTTTTTTTTTCTTCTTTTTTTAAATTGAGGCTTTAATAAAAAAAATATATCATCATCATCCTACTCCTCCTCATCCTCAACCTGTGGACAAACAACATCTCCCTAAAGTCAAAACCATCAGGTCGTCCTGCCTTTTTGAGGGACACATGGACACACTGAAAAGGTTTTGTGGCTCTGTCTTTTCGAAGCGCAATAAAATCAAACACTCCCTCAAATCAGATGCAACTGCACTGTTTCTATTCTCCCTCACACTCACATTTGCAATTCTAAACAAACACCTGCACAGTAAACTACAGTAAACTACACTACACAACTACACTAAACTACACTACACAACTACACTACACTAAACTACACTACACTGTACTACACTAAACTAAACTACACTAAAGTACAATACACTACTCTAAACTACACTAAACCAAACTACACTACACTATACTACAATAAACTACACTAAACTACACTACACGGTACTACGCTATACTAAACTACACTACACTACACTAAACTACACTACACTACACTGTACTACACTAAACTACACTGTACTACACTACACTAAACTACATTACACTATACTACACTAAACTACATTACACTATACTACACTAAACTACACTACACTGTACTACACTAAACTACACTATACTACACTAAACTACACTACACTGAACTACACTAAACTACACTACACTGTACTACACTAAACTACACTACACTGTACTACACTAAACTACACTACACTTTACTACATTACACTAAACTACACTACACTGTACTACACTAAACTACACTGTACTACACTAAACTACACTACACTAAACTTCATTGCACTATACTACACTAAACTACACTACACTACACTTTACTACATTACACTAAACTACACCACACTGTACTACACTAAACTACACTACACTACAGGTAGTCGTCGACATACGACCACAATTGGGACCGACAGATCGGTTGTAAACACGATTTGGTCATAAGTAGAGTAGGCTATATGTACAGTACTGTAAAATTATGCCGGAAGCTGGTAAAAAAATAACGCACGACGCGGCTAGCGATTGTGGTCGTAAAGTCGAATGGACGTAAGTTGCATAGGTTGTAAGTCGAAGACTACCTGTATACTACACTAAACTACACTACACTGTACTACACTAAACTACACTATACTACACTAAACTACACTATACTACACTAAACTACACTACACTGTACTACACTAAACTACACTACACTATACTACACTAAACTACACTACACTAAACTACACTAAACTACACTACACTATACTACACTAAACTACACTACACTATACTACACTAAACTACACTACACTTTACTACATTACACTAAACTACACTACACTGTACTACACTAAACTACACTACACTAAACTACACTATACTACTCTAAACTACACTACACTGTACTACACTAAACTACACTATACTACACTAAACTACACTGTACTACACTAAACTACACTACACTATACTACACTAAACTACACTACACTAAACTACAATACACTTTACTACATTACACTAAACTACACTATACTATACTACACTAAACTACATTACACTTTACTACATTACACTTAACTACAATATACTATACTACACTATTTAAGTTTGAACGACTTAAATAGAAAACATAGTAAAGACGTTTCTGAATAAAAAAAGACGTTTAGCTTCTTTAGGAATAGAAGCTTTCCCTTACCTCAGGAAAAGACGTTTCCTTTTTTTCAGGAAAAAATTAAACAGTTGCCTTTTTTTCAGAAAAAAAAAATGTTTCTCTTTCCTCAGGAAAAGACTTGTCCTTTTCATGTTTCCCTTTCCTTAGGGAAAGACATTTTCTTTTGCTTAGGAAAAAAAAATTTCCCTTTCTTCTGAAAAAAAAAGTTTCCTTTTCCTCGAAAAAAAAAAAAAAAAATTCCCATTCTTCTTCAAAAAAAAAAAAAAAAAAGTTTTTTTTCCTCAGGAAAAAAAAACAGTACCTTTTTTAATGAAAAAAAGTTTCCTTGTTCTCAAAAGAAAAAAGACGGAAATCAGAGAAAACGGGGTTTCGGCAAAACCAAAAATTCCCATTGATCATTAAAATAAATAAATAAATAAGTAGGTTAACCTGACAGACCGTATTGTTTATTTTTTTGGGTATTTTTATATAATACAAGTAATGTTGTATTGAACACAAAAAAAAAAAACTATTATTTCACGCCCCGAATGTGAACGCAGAGTAACGTTTATGAAACTGTCCGTGTGAATTCAACTGTCGTTCCCTTTTTCCGCATACAGTAAACTCAACTGCCGTGCCCTCTATAGGGATTAGCGAATGATTAGTGAATGATTGAACCAGCCATGGAGTTATTTTTACTCTCCAGGAATGTTCCAATTAAGGAGCACAATTCCTCCTTGAGTAGACCGCCCACAGCTGGGCAGAGTAATTATGCCAGTGGTAATTAAATATTCATTTGAACAATCAGAACAGCGGGGAGACGTGTCTTTGTCACTGGAAGCACCGTCTCTCATTTGCAGCTGCGCCAATGTCCTTTCGAAGCACCTTGAAAGTGTGTGTACGGCACTCAGTCATACTTCCTCTGGGTGTGTTTTTGTACAGAGGTGGGAGTTTGTAGACGTGTTTCCTCATTAGGAATCATTATCCTTTTCTCCAATTGTGTGTGTGTGTGTGTGGCTTTAAATTCTCACCAACAGAGTCACACACATATTTCCAGGAAATAACATTTTCCCTCTTGACGATTCCACACCTGTCCCAAAAATCAATTTCCTACCCAGTGTGTTTGAGGAAATCAAAGTAGCCTAGTACCCTGGCAGGTGCTCAGCAGGCTAGGACTCAAATTCATTTCTTTTGTGAGTAAACCAGAAATGATCAAAGCAGACACGTGACGACGCAAACCGGGGTCAAGGCAAAAAAAAAAAAAAATGTAAAAAACGCCAGGACTGCAGCGACGTGATGGAATATGAAGTGATGTTCCGCTTTCATCTCGTTTTTTTTTTTTTGTTCGATTTGCATAAAGTTTCACCACGAATTATACAGCTGTGCTGTGCTACAGTACCCTCACCATCCCCCCTGGTATACACTTCCCTAAGAACTTCAACAAGGATGAAATCATGTGGTGGCTGAAAAAATGGAAAGGTCAGGAATTTCACTTAAATGTTTACAGTATATATATGAAATAAGAAGATTGTGATCTCAATGACTTTGGTCATGACCACGTTGGTGCCACATGGTCTGCTTTTGAGGCTTTGAGAGCTGATCCCGTCTGCTGAGCTTGGATTTTCATGCACGACCTCTGTCTAGTTCACATTGAGACGCCTGACTTTTCCCAGACATATGTGGTTCTTTCCCCAAACAGCTGTTTTGGATGCCTTCGGATGCAAATTTTCCATTCAAGCCACCCCATGAAGATATGCTTTACATGGTTAGGAGTGGAAGATCTTGATTGAACTGCTATAAATCAAAGTCACACAATCTGGTGGAACATCTTCCCAGAGGAGTGGAGGCTCCACAAGCATACTCCAAACCTTAATCCACCCCAAGGTCATGTTTCATAGTCTGAGATTTTGAAGTGTGTTTGTGGAGCTTCTGGGATGATGTTCCACTGGATTTTGGAGTGTGCTTGTGGAGCCTCTCTTCTGGGATGATGTTCCACTGGATTTTGAAGTGTTCTTGTGGAGCCTCTCTTCTGGGATGATGTTCCACTAGATTGTGGAGTGTGTTTGTGTGTGCAGGTACTGATGTAGGTGAGGAAGTGAGGAGGCATCGGGTGGAGGGTGAAAGTCATTCTCCAGCAATGAGCTACCATGCTCCTTTCTCCCACCTTCTGTATGGTGTCCAGGGGAGCCCCCAGGCCTTCCTAATTAAAACTTCCTAATTAAAGTTGGCCTTCCTGACCAACTTGCCTAGGCTCTTCCTGTCTGCAGTGGAGATGCTGCTGCACCAGCAGACCACTCCATAGAAAATGGCTGAGGCCACCACAGTGTCAAAAAAGGGCTTCAGTAGTGCTCCCGGCACTTCAAAAAGACCTTAGTCTCCTCAGCAGAAAGATTCTGCTTTGTCCTTTCTTATTAATTGCATCTGTATTGTCTGTCCAGAAGAACACCCAGGTATTTATGAGTCTCTCAATGTCCGTTCTCTGAATGTTCACTGGTGAAAATGAAGATTGTTTGTGCGTGCGGAAATCCACCACCAATTCTTCGGTCTTCCCCACGTTTATCTGGAGGCAGCACCGTTGGCATCACTCCACAAAGTTATGGATCAGTTCTCTGTACTCACTGACATCATCATCCAAGATCTGGCTGACAACTCATCAGAGAACATCTGCAGGTGAAAGATTACTGAGCTGTACATGAGGAGGAACGGAGCCAAGACCGTTAGGTAGATAGATGATGGTCCACTCACATGTACACCAGCTTATCCCTCAGATGCACAGGTTGAATGGCGTTAAAAGCTCCCAGCCTTTTCCAGATGTGAAAAATCCGTCCAGAGCTACGGTCGTATCCGGTGTTAGCTTGGTTAGCCATGACTCCGTAAACGGCATGATGCTACACATGGGAAATTTCACATTTCCCATGACGATAGATGGGAGTGTTGGTCTGTAACTCCTGCTTTTGTCACAACACAAAGCACCGGCTCAGTTCCCTTGTCTTCTCTTTCTTAGTTCACTGGGAATATCCTGGAGTAGTTCTTTCCCGGAGTAGCAACGCCGTGTTATGGAATGCTAACAGCTGATAACTGGTGCATCCTGAACAGAATTAAAAAAAAAATATGTAAAAAGGGGTTTACACCTAATCAGGAGCTGTTGCAACAGGCTGCCACTAGGGTGGCGCCATCTAAGATTATCAGCACAACGAATGATAAAATGATCAGGATCTGGAGGGTTTTTTATTAATTTTTTTTGATAAAGACTTTAGTATTTGTTCTTTTTCACTGTGAAAAGTCATAAAACCAGATAAATGGCGGAAGCTTTAGAAATAAAATGGAAATTTGACACCCATTAGCCTTAGCCTCGTTAGTCACTTTCAGGCAAATTCTCTCGAGCGTCAGCTTTCAAGCTGCATTATAATATACATATTTGTTCTGTTTATCCCGACACGCACATGAAACCTTCTTCAAAGTCTCGGAAAAACAATCAGGCTGAAAAATTAAATATGTATTGTACTTAGCTAGATAAATAATTCACCAAGTTGCGGCTTGAACAGAGCGCCTCAATGCTAATGACTGGAAATTACAAGCGTTTCAAACACACGTAGGAGGATTTTCTTCTTCTTTTTTTTTTGTCCTCTCCGAATAAACAAATAGAAGTCTAATTAACAACTTATAGAGCAGGAAAAGACCTGCCAATCAGGCAGTTAGTGAACAATGACTCGACAAGCCCTTTCACTCTCAGCTTCGCTCGCCCATCAAAAGGCAGTTGCCATTTAGATGTAATTATCAATATACAAGGAGACTCTTAATGGCTCGACCTCCTTTTTAATTGTAGAATGGAACAGGAGTAATTAAAGATGCAGAACTTTTACTCCAAACGACCCTAATGCGATACATTAAACACAAGGGTATTTATAAGGACCTGCTATTTAGTTTGTCAAAAGTTTGACAAAGTTCAATGAAGTCATCAATGTTCGCGAATTCTGGTTTCCGTTTTTAAATCCGAAATTTTATAAAGAACTTAATGGAACCTGTTTCTAGACACTTTCAAACATTCGGATAGGTTTGTTGACAGATCCATCCAGATTCCCCACTTCTGGATAAAAATCTCATCAACCAGGGAACCCACTCAGCTGAAAATGGCTCCATATGAGATTACTGAGGATGGTTCCAATGAAGAACTGTCTCTAGACTGTCATTAATATGAACAATGGCTTTGGAATACAATCGCCTTTAACAGATTCACGCTCGAGTCTTCGTCAGATGACGAACCTCAACAAACTAAAACTATGATGAATGACTATGAGGTGATGTGGATGAGACCGGGTTCCCTTTTCAGGCTGGTTCCGATCGAGGTTCCTTTCTTCTCATGATCTCTAATGAAGTTTTTCCTTCTCCACTATCAGTGCATGAGCTCATTAGTGATAACGTACATTTGTAAACACGCTATACAAAAACAATTTTATTACATATATACAACTAAGACGTCATTTACATCACTGCTTCCTGGATTAACTGGCAAAAAACTGTGCTGTCAATTTGTGCTATATACATGAATACACTGTATTAACAAAAGTATTGTGACACCCTATAATAACAATAGTAACAATAATAATAATAATACAGATAATAGAGTGTGTATAAAAGTGTGTGTTTTAGATTTAATATAAAAATTTCCAAAGATCCATTCTGCTTAACTGTTCCATGTATTTCAGCAGACTTTCACAAATGTTTTTCCATCCTGCATTCATTTCAATTTCAATATCACTAACGTTTAAAGTGGCGACAATTTCCAGCAAAGAGTTTTGCAACGTACAACAAATCGTATTTCTGGTGCTGAATGAGCAGCCACAGTGACACTGCGCTAACTCTAGTTTCTTTTCCATACCTCTGGTATTGTTTTGCATGTTTCAAGTTTAAAAAGACTAAACAAACTCGCAGTCCGCCACTTAATACGTTCATGAGGGAACTCCGATTTTAACGACACATTTGCACCAAACCGAAACGGTACGAATGTGTGTACCGTTAAACCGCTAGCATTTATATCTGAATACGTTACCTGATTATTGTGAATGCTTAACATGGCTAAGACTATCCACTCGAGTACGTTTTATGAAATATTTCAAGTCGACTGGCCACAGAAGGACGCTCCTCATAGCTGTATGTGTAAAGGATCTAACAAACCGTTCAAACCCCTGCGGTTTTAAATTAGCAGGCGATATGAAACATATGCGCAGATCAACAGCATTTCCAAAAGGAGGTCAGACTTTGTTCCTTTGACTTGCAAGGCAAAATATTTCTCTTTTGCTTCTTCTGTAGGTGACTGAAAGAGCTGATGGGGCAGGTCTGACACATTTTGATTCAATCAGAATGCCTTTCTTCAGTGGAGGGAGTTAACCGCTGGCTAAATTGTGAGTGTCAGAGAGAGATAACGTTGCTCGGAGTGTAGGGCCTTTCAGCGGGGAGGGAAAAAAGCATACCAAGTTCTGTACGCATAAAATAAAAAAAGCAAGCAGCACAGACTGTGATGTCTTTAGAGAAAAGGCGAGCATGATATGGCTTTTAAGCTCACATCACACGTTTGGAGAGGGACAAGATAGGCAAAAGAAAGCGTGATAGAAAGGACGCCGCTCAATAGCCCAAGCCGAATTCAAGCCAGATTCAAAGAATAGGACGTACAAGATACAAGAAAAGACTTTATTTTGCAAGTAATACGTTCACATTTACATTTCAACGGCATTGCCAATAGGTGAGAAATTGTGTAGTGGGATTCACTTGTATTTGGTGCTGTGGCTTGATTTATATTGCGGTTTCTCTGAGTGCTTGCTTCTGATTGGCTTGAGGACGTGAGTTCAAACCGCCGACCACAGGCCTTTTAATCGATGTTCTGCAGCATATTAATATGCTGCTTTTTTTTCAAATTAGTATCACATACATTTGAATTAGCTAAATGGAGAATATGAATGTGAATACTGTGCTTTGATCAATGGTTTGAGACGCAAGATGAAATTGAGGAACCGGAGAAGAAAATGAGAAATATAAAGCAAACAATGGCACCAGGATTTAACACCGACCACGTCATTAGCACAGAGATGCTTAATTCGCACGTCAGTTTTGCACTGAAAACATCATTGAAAGTTTTAAGTTGTCAGTGACGGTAAGAGACGATGGTATTAGTGGGATAAACCATGGATAGATGGGAGGCGTGTGACTTCACACCTTGTTCCTGACATGTACATCTTACTTGATAACCTGATTTTATCTTCATTTCTGATATCTCTCGTTCAGGAAGTGGAAGCTCAGAAGTTAAGGGGTTACCAATCGGAAGGTTGGGGGTTCAATCCCCATTATCGCCAAAGCAGCCGTTCTTCGGACCTGAACTCCAGGGGGCGCTGTATCATGGCTGACCCTGTGCTCTGACCCAAGTTTCCAGTATGCGAAGAAATTTCTAGGATGTAATGTTCATGCGACAAGTAAAAGCATCTTCATAGATATTTGCAGATAGTTACAGTAATCCAATGCATTCTAGATATCGTTCTGTTAAAAGGAGCGAGGCTACGTCTATATACTAATCCAAATAAACTAGAAAATGGTGTTTTCATCTAAAAACACTCTTTTCAATCTTTTCTCAAAAGTCTCTTAGCCACACTAAACATCTGAAAACAAGTTCAGTTGGGCAAGTCTGGCTTGACACCAGTCTGGGCAACTTATATGTGCAAACGTGGTTTTTTTTTAGATCCTGATTTTTGAAAGATCTATGCCGTTTGTGACTCAAACAGAGGGCCTTCAGTGATCTTTTGGGGCTTCAGCTCAGACAAAAAAAAAAGTTCTCCAGGTTCCTCCACTTCGCAAAAACATGCATCTCTGTTTTAATTAGCTCCTTGGTGTGAATGAGTGTCAACATCCAGAAGAACATTAGCCACCAAAGTCCTTAGGAGGTGACAGTGAATTTATACCCTAGATGGAAGTCCATCACACACATACAGACTGAATTAAAAATGTGGCTTCTCTTTCTAAAAATGTTCACTCCCAAGAAGTAAGAAATGAGGTCAGACTATTAAGTCCTATGCTGTAGGTGTTGTAGGGTTTTTTTCTTAGCATCTGGGGATTCTTCAGGATATATTAATGCTACAGGCTACCAGGGACACTTTCGCTAGTCCCACACACGTTATGGCGATTGGTCTCATGTTGCACTAAGAAGAGCTTTCACCAAAACAGGCAAACCAATGAATCAGGATGAAGCTAGATGTATTGAGAATGCTAGCCGTCCTGTGATCTCAATGTGTGGACATTATTGCAGTAATCATTCTAAATCTGACAATCTGCTACTGTAGGTTGTGGTATCAAAAAGCGCCAACAGATGGCAGCACAAGGCTGCTCGCACGGTCACAAGGAGCACCGATCTCCATAAATCATTTTGTGAGTTTATCGCCAGAAACAACATGATCTCACTTCCGCACCCACCACTATATGCTAGATTTGGCTTCTTTTCCTGAAGATAAGGAAGATAAGGCTCAAAGGTTGCCATTTTTGACACCATTGCAGGGAGATTCAGAGCGAAAAGCAGAAGATGCTCAATACACTTCAAAAAAGGAAGACTTCCAGGGGACACATTGCAGAAGTGGCAGGAATTACTGTACAAGGAGACTATTTTAAAGGTGATGGTGTGTAAACGTAGATAAATAAAGTACTTTCTTGTTAACAGAGGGAGTCTCAAAACTTTTAGAAAAGGTAACAAAGACATGTGTGTGTGTGTGTCGGAAAATGGTTCTAAATTGGCTTTAAAAAGTTAATGGAATCAGAATGAGTGAACAAATCCATAAATGATGTATTGAGGAAGGATATTTCTAAAATAATGGTGGGGCCAAAATCTGGGGTGTTTCCAAATTAAATGGTAACCAAGAGATGTTTAATGTGGATAAATAATGATTTTGCCATCGCTATTCAGATCATCTCTGACATATCACGATTATGCTTTCGGGTCGATTGCGGTTTTACTGCAATAAACTCTATTTTTGCTTTTTCCTATCCACGTTTCTTGGAGTCTTATGAATAGAATAATTTTTTGAGACATTATCGGTACCAGAAGACCCAGCTATTGTTGTGGCAACTTTTTGCTCTGACATAATACGAGAACAAGAAATAGATACTATATCAATGGCATAGATATCAGTAGATACTTTGAAGATAACATGCATGCCTCTGTACCCCTTGGCAAAGTGCAGTCAGAACTTTGTCGTCATTGTCAGCTGTGGTTCTCCTCAAAGGAACCAGAAAGCCCACTGAGATGAGATGCATTGACCCATGATTGGAAGTAAGAATACAAGACTTGCTGATGCACAACATTGGCTTCATAAAGCGTCCACTTCTGTGGCTGGAATAAAAACTCTTCCAACAAGAGTCCACATCTAAATAGAAGCGTAGTGAATGAGATCGAGGTAATGCCAGGATTGGATCGGCGCTCAAGTCCAATCTTTGGGTGGAGATTACTAAGGCTTTGCTTGTGACACCTTGCCAGTCAGAACTGGTGCTGATCCAGCATAAGCCAGAAGGTTCCAAGGAAATATTATTACAAATACGGCGTCATACTTTCGGGCCTACGCCTGTTTGTACACATGCAAGAGCTCCAGTTCCAACAAGAACCTTGTTGTTTGGAACAGGAACTATAAAAAGGAAGGTTGTGTGTTTTTTCGAGAAGGTTTTGGCATGTGTACACACAGGGACGAGCAGGTATCCAGGTGTTTCTCACTACTCCTGGTGGCTATCCATGGTTCCAAGAACCACGTTTCCTGGAATTACATATAACAAACATTCATTCATTCATTCATTTTCTCCCGCTTATCCGTAATTCGGGTCGCGGGGGCAGCAGTCTAAGCAGGCCCCCGCCTTCGACTGCTGCCCAATCCTCACAGCACCGTCCCTTACGGTCCCTCCTGCAGGTGGTGAGCCCACGGGAAGGCGGCCCCACGTCACTCCGACGTCACGGACCTTGATATTTCCCTCGTAAGGGACCCCCGGAGCATAGAGGGTTAAGGGCCTTGCTCAAGGGCCCAAAAGTGGCAGCTTGGCGATACCGGGGCTTGAACCCCCGACCTTCCGATCGGCAACCCAGCGCCTTAACCGCTGGAGCCACCACTCCCCCTATATAACAAACATAATTAGTAAAATTGTGGAAGTTGAAACTGCCAAACTGGGATTTCATGCAAGATTTTTAGCTTTTCTGTGCATTTGAACTATAAAATAGATCCCATAAAAAAAGAATACATCAAGCTTTTATGGCAGGAACCTAATCTAGATCAGAGGTCCCCAAACTACGGCCCGCTCACACTTTTGAAACGGCCTTCTGAACAATGCCAGAGACATATTTTGAAAATTGAATTTTAAATGTTTTATTCATATCACATTTGACCCTTTTATTAATAGATGCCGAGGCACCAATAGTTGATCTCTGGAACTGTCTGCAAAAATCCATAGTTCCGGTTTCCGGTCCGTTGTCATTCCGAGAGCGGCCTCTAGAGGCAAATTACTGATGGGACGTGCTGTTTGTTTTTACACATGAGTTGATGCGCTGCACGGAGAGCGCTATAATATATGAATGAATTCTAATTTATGAATTATATAATAATATTTATTAATGAATATATTCATATTTATTTCCGTTCGCACATTTTCGTGATTAAGTACTGTGTTTGTTTGTTTGTTTTTTTGTAATGAACTTCAGTACTATTTTACACGGACTGTTACGTTTGTTTTTATCCCATATCCATTTTAATAATAAAATCAGCTGATTAATTGGTTATAAGCAAATACGATCCAACCTGGCTATCGGAATCGTATCAATAAAATCCGCTATCTGTCGACCTCTAGTCATTAACGTAGCCTAATTATTCGTTCAATTCACCCAACAAATGCAGGCATACGCCTAAGTAAATGTTTTGATTTAAATAGCAATGATTATGAAGAAATGTTATTGTGATAATAAAAATATGTGATTAATAAGCAATATATCGCTTATAAAGTAACGCTAGTTTGTCTGTATGGTGCAGGACAAAATAAACTAATCTGGCAACAGGAGGCGTAATGAATAAAAAAATTTTAAAAAATGTAAATAATATGAAATCTCATAAAACAATCATCATAATCATATATATATTTTTTTTTTTTTCTCAAAATGTGGACATTCTGCTCCCGTGATTGCCAGAAAAAAAGTCATTAAAGCGGGCGAATTGTCTGTACAGTAAAATAGTGATTGATGATCCTTTTAAGACGTGGATAGCTACCTATTTCTACTGACTATCTAATGTGCTTCATGAGAGAAAAATCCAAAAATAACGAGATCGATTTGAGAAATCGACCCCATCTGTTTCATTTTAAAAAGCCGCCTGAGGCATTTACCAAAACGGGCGTTTATTCTCCAATAATGAAAGATGTCGTTAAGTGAAAAAACAAATCCTTAATGATAATAAAATGGTCGTAAGGGCTGTTAAGGTAAAAAAAAAAAAAAAAAAAAAAAAAAACTTTAAGTAAAAATAAAATGAGGTCTTCTAGATGATGTGTGAATGTACTTACCTTATCTAGCCAAGTTTTATTGCCAAGAACCTTTGCGCTCACAAGGAATTTGTTTCGGTGACAGAAGCTTCCACTTGCACGTTATTTAAGTCGAATGGAAATAAAAGAGCGAAATGAATCAAAAGAATAAAAGCTATTGCACAATTGAATAAGAAGATAAAACGGTATTATGGCACAAAAAAGATTTAGATTAGTAAAAGTGGTATTGCACATGTTTTATTTTTATTGCACAATCCAGAGAGGGTTTAAGTGTTCATCAGGTTGATTGCCTGAGGGAAGAAACCTGCATGCTGCTGTCCTGGTACTTGGCCAGACGGCAAAAGTTCAAAAAGCATATGGTTTGGATGTGAGGGATCCATTTTCTGAGCACCAATAATCCTTTCAAACCGTCCTCTGAAGTCTTCTGATGTCTGATTGTGTAGCGGAGCCCAAACCAGATGGTTATCGCAGTGCACAGGACGGACTCCATGATGGCTGAGTAGAATGTTTGAGCAGCTTCTGTAGCAGGTTAAACTTCCTCAGTTGGCCATGGAAGTGCATCTTCTATTGGGCCTTTTTAACAATGAAATCGTGTCCCACATGAGGCCCTGAGAGATCGTGGTGCCTAAGAACCTGAACGACTCCACTGATGCCACAGTTTTACATCTCAGTATCAATGTTCTCCTGAAAAACGATGGTACGTATGTTGTTTTGCAGAGGTAAGTGAAGGAATTGTTGGATTCCTGCTGCTGCATATTGTAGAATTGATTGGTGCCTTGGGTAAGTGTGAAGATCTTTCTGATATAGAGGTTGATGTTGGTGGTGTAAACATGCTTGCAACAGGCTACATAATTGAAGGTGACCATGAGTAGAAGCATGCTCAAGGTTTAAGCTTGCAATCTTTTGGTCCTCAGTTTGAGAACAGTTGATTGCATCTTCACTAGGTTTTAGTGGAGGTAATGCAACTTGGATTTCATTTCAAACGTGAGATAATGGAATGGCAAATGGTCTAACATTAAACTCCAACCTATTCTATAAAAAAGTGCACTCCCAGAGTGTCACAGTTGCCAAAGACCGTAACGTAGCAGGTCCAAGTTCTCTGCCAAAAAGTCATCTCCCCAAAGTGTAGCTCAAGGGCACGGATTTGGCTCGAATATCAAATGATCATTTCTGTTTAAGTTCATTTCACTTTTTTTTTTTTTGATCTTTTAGAACACGTGGTTCTGGCCGACACTGTAGCGTTGGAATCAAAGTGCGGCCCCAATTTATTGCTTAATTTTTCCCCGGAAATGGAAATAACTTCTCGTAAGCTTCTTTCACGAGTCATAAACAATTTGAAGCAAGTGACAGCAATTTGGCTGAACTCTCATGGCTCTTCACGCAAGCCTGGCTCTTCACACCGTTCATATTGCATCATATCAGTTCATTTTGCTGCATCATCTTTAACGGTAATCAACAATGCTGAATTCGCTTTTCTCAAATGTATCGACACTTTTATAGAAGATGATACGAAGCTGTGGATGATGCAGCAGACGATCTATTAACTGTACTCGTCTCGTTTACAAGAGAACTAGTGATAAATTTTTTTTTTCATCTGACTAATATTTTGAGTCTGGATTGCAAATAAATGACTCAATTACTGATTTAATTATATTAAGTATAATATCCATACTGTGTATAAACACTAGAGGAAAGAAAGAGGTGGAGGAAGAGGTGTTTTTGTGGACACCTGCACATAAGATCACCTGCTTTTTGAACATCTTATTTCACTTATTTCGCTTTTATAAGATCTTTTTTAAGAAGATGTTCCACTAGATTTTATTTTTGTGGGCTTTAGTAGGAGGTTTGGTTGAGGTCAGATTCTGGTGGAGGTGAGGAGGTGAGGAGTTCTGGAGTGCGATCAGCGTTCTAATTTACTCCAAAGGCGATCAGTAGGGTCAGAGCTGTATATCAGGAGAACTTCCACAACTTCCAACCCATGTAAAGTATATCTTCATGGAGCTGGCTTTGTAAACAGGAGCAACCTGGAACAGGTTTTGGGTCTCGTAGTTCAAGCGAATGTAACTTTATGGTAACAGTTTGGGGAAGAACCACATATGGAATAAAGAAAAGTCAAGTGTCCCAATTCTTTTGTCAATACAGTGCATATATATATACACACACACAAACACTGTATATGGTGTTAAATGCAGTCATGATACTTTATACTATATATATGACACCATATGAGGACCAGGTAAAAGACTTATGGACATTGTGCCAGTTAGGATTCATTTGTCACCCTGATCTGGCAACCCACGTTGCATCAAGAGCTTAAACACATTAAATAAGCGTTTCGGTGCCACTGAAAAAGCTCATTCTAGACCACAGCTGACCCCAATAGTGAAGTGAATTGAGTTTAATTGCTCCACATTTACTGGGAAAAAATCTCATTCTACACACAGCAGCATTTTCATTAAAACCAATTAGGAATCAAAGGCCATATTAGCCGCATTGAAGGCCTCTGCAGCGTGGCCTTGTTCTGCCGCGAGTCTTTATTTAATAAGAACTCGGTTTATTAACACACTTTCTTTGTTCCTGAACTTTGCAATTCCTCATCGGTCCTGGATTTATTGGCAGGTCTGCGGTTGATCAATTTCACCACTTCATTGCCTTTTTGAACTGCAATTTGTACTTAGTAGGTGGGCACGGGTAGAATAATGTGCTTTAGTAAACCGAGCATTAAATTCACGACAAACGTCAAGTTGTGTTTCATACTGATGTACCTACCCGATGCCAGCCGTATTTAAATGGGCTCACGATGCATTGTTTTTAACAAAAAGAGCAAGTTTTATTATTTAGAAAGTGAAGGATAATTTGTGATTATTTTACAAGTTTTTTTTTCTCCTCGTTTCTCGAGCATATGACGCATATAACACTACGGAGACGGAAGCGTGTTCTGAGATTCACATAGGATACAGATTAACATGGCAGAGGTAGAGCTGCGACTTCCTGCAGACACAACAGGAAAAGAACGTCTGGTTTTATTACATCTTGTTGATGATGTTGATTTCATCTCTAACCTCTGTTATGGAGATGCACATCCTAATACTGATGTAGGTGAGGAGATGAAGAGGCCTGGGGTGCACTCAGCATTCCATTTCATCCAAAAGGTGTTCAATAGGGTTTCTAGCTCAGTAGTGCCCATGCAATCCATATCTTCATGGAGTTTCTTCGGCATTCGCGAAGAAATTGCAACTGGTCCAGAAGAAATGCGCCTTTTTTGTACCAACCCGTATGACGCCATATGAGGACGATCATGTGCCACCAATTTTTAAGGAAGAGCCACATTTGGCTGGAAAAGTAA
>JAAIIK010000077.1:2482785-2533935 GCA_014706435.1 Silurus glanis
TTTTTTTTTTAATCGTCGAATTTATAAATCTTACCAGACCTACTATGCAATATACACTATGTACATTAATATACATAAGGTTTCTGTATGGATTGTATATATTTATTGTAATGTAATAAACTATTTTGGATAATACACTGATAATTGTCAGGATAATGGACTCAAAAATACATAGTGCATGGCAGTTGAGTTCACTGTGTGGGAAGAAGGGAATGAAAACCAACGCACTCGGACCCTGGTGTTAATTTCATGTCAATTTCCTGTCAGTTTTATGTCAAATTCCTGTCAGTTTCCTGTCAGTTTCCTCAAACTGCAACAGTAACGGCATAAAATGCTAGTTTTGGTGTACGGGGAAACTTCCTTTCCTGAGGAGAAGACTTATTTTGCTGCCGTTTTGCTTTGCAGTATGGGAAGTAGTGTGTGAGTGCGTACGATTGAGTGTGTTTTCGGTTTAAACAAGTGAACGCATGAAGGGAATTAAGTTGTTCACTCAGAATTCCACTACAAAATGGTCGATAGCTGATATAGTGCACTATAAGGTAGACACAGAATGGTTTCAGACACGGCTTCACCGTTCACTGCACCCATTGGCTTCTATTTGTTAGTCCATAATGCACTTTCTGCTTCTTTACACGAACGTGTCCTGGAAGTGTTCTTTTCGAAGCGTTTCTTGCACCTTCTACGATCCGTCAAAACGGCAAGCCAGATCTTCATCCTCAGGAAGTGGGCGAAGTCCGCAGGAGCTGAATCTGGCGAGTAAAACGGGTTCGGAAGTGAGAATGTGTGGATCGTTCTCCGATAATCGTCATGCACGAGTTGCCAAACGGTTGAGCTCATCGAAGGTCTTCCTGATCTCTAGTCGTCTTCTGGTGACGTTCTTCTGCTCTTTAAGCCAATCGAAAAACCTCGAACAAATTGTCGTAGCATCGTCGTATGTTAAACGTATATCGTGTCAAACGTCTGTATGGCAGACTGAATAAAATCTCCCAAATCTCCACAAGCACACTCCAAAATCTAGTGGAAAATATATTATAATACATTAGAAGATCAAATTGAGAAAAAAAGACATCCGAATCTTATGATGAGACCATTGGACCAGCTGGACCATTTATCAAAATAAACTACTGTATTTTTTATTTGAAAATTTGAAATACATGTATCATAAATACTGCCAGGTAATCAGAAGAACAGACTCAACAGAACCCCCAATTCCTTCCCCCTTGAGCTCACCATGTACTCATATGAGAAGTTCATGCCCGCTGCTCCAGCCACCATGTCCCGTATCCGATAGTGGATGAAGCAGTAGGTAGGAAATTTCGTTAGAACCATATTTCTCCCAATCAGAGAGTCCGTCCTACCTCATCAGCATCAAGGATCTCTCTGACTTTTAGACAGTGTGCCCACTGTAGGTTGTTTGAGAAAAAATGGAAATGTGGTAGCTGAGGTTCCTTTCGAATAAACAAGCAATTGTTTATTCAAGTGTGTGTAAGTTGTGAAGGATAGACAGTTATCCTGGCATTGCGGATTTGTTTGTGACCTGCCGCATCCCAGAATTTGGATTAGATTCAACTGAAAGTAATGGCGCTTAATGGTTTCCTGCATTCTCTGCATGCACTAAAAGTCCCTGGTTGACGGTTTTCTTGCATGTATACAGGAAAGTAACCTCCACATTCCTCCATTTAGGAATTAGGATAGTTGTCATCTTGTGTTTTCTTTGTTTTTTTCGTCTTTTGCGTATGCTTACCCAGACTTGACAGTAAGCAGTCGGACACTGCTCACTGGTGCGGTTATGAATTCTGGGCGTAATCGTTTTTTGATTGAAGGAAGCTGTATCCTATTTCCTGATTTCACCGTGAGCCTGCAGACAATATTGTACTGTTTACATTTCTTAGAAAAGCTCTGCACTATTATGGAGGCCTCCGTTGAGACACGGTGTCGTCTGAGACCCCAGTGTAATGCTGACCTAAAAGGATTTCGCAAAATCAACCTTTTGATTGAAAGAATTGAGTCTTTTAAGGATGTTCAGACGTAAACACTACAGGTGTTTGTGTCTGGACACTGCGGAGTCAAACGGTTCAATCTGTCTGGCTCTGATTTATTGAAGGACATCTGTATCTTCATGAATGCCTCAAAGATGAGTGCTTCAACCGTGCTTTGGTCTTTGAAGACTAATGGTGTAACTGGTGTTATCATGCCCACCTGCATTACCACGTCTGCGATTTCATCACAGCGTGTTAGAACAAATTTGACGTGAAACTGGGCAAATCTGCCACACAGACGTTCGACTTGACATACGGCGAGTCGTTTGAGGTGTTTCGAGTGGCTTTCAGAGCGAATGAGCTTCACTGGAAGATGATGAGAGATCAGGAAGACCTTCAACGAGCTTGAGCCCTGAAAATGTCGAAACCGTTCTCGTGCATGATGATCGTCATGGAACGTTCCACATGTTCTCACTTTCGCACCCACCCTACTCGCCGGAGATGAAGATCCCGGGGGTGATCCGGGGGTGGGGTGCTGTATTGCTGTGCAGGGGGACTTTTTTAAACGTAGATAAATATAGTACTTTCTTGTAAACACAGAGTCTCGAAAGGTTTTGATCCCACCTCATATGGCTGGAAAAGTCCAGTGTCCTAATATTGTTTCCTTAATAGTGTATAATGTCTGCAATTTCATAATGCATTGACTCGGTTTGCATGTTTTGCTATGTGGAAGGAATTCTCTTCAAATCCTACACAATGCATTTCCGCTACGTTGAAATCTATGCTAACCGTGGATCATGTTGCTGCTTCATTGCAGTGCGTCTTCTCCTTTAAACAACCGAACGGCTCCGATTTTCATTAGTTTCAAGCATAATGTGCTTTTAATCTTTCCCTTGGAGGATTCCCACAGTCATGAAATGTATTCCTATTGTTGTTTTCTTCCTCTTTCTGTTTGCGTTCTTCAGTCACGGACGTTGACAACCGAACTGCCGACGTTGCAGGTAATCCAAATTGGGGCTTATCTCTGTAAAAATCTCCAGTCTACACATTTACGGCTATAATCATGAAGTAAAACGAGGTTAAGCGCGAAAAAGGAAATCGTTTGTCTTCGATTTTTAATAACGTGCCCCCTCATTTATTCCTTTTTTTTTTTATTAGGCACAACATATGCAGACGAACCACGAGGGAATGGAAATTTACAAATGTGCCTGCACTGCAAAATGCTGAGCACGAACTCAAACATGGGAGGGTTTTTTTTAGCCCTGCCTTTAGCAGGCCATTATCGTAATCGCTTCTACTTAGCGACATGCCAAGACGCTAAGCGCATCCCATTCGTTTTTTTTCAGAATTTGCGCCACGGAACATGCGCCAAACGCTTAAATACTCTGGGTCGGAGTATTATGATTATGAATGATTTCACTGATTATTAGGTCACTTTTTTTTTTTTTTAGGAAAACTGCAACTAAAACCGATCAACATACGAATATAAGGAAGTATCAAGTCAAGGAAATTAAAGGATTAAATATGGAAATATTTCATATTAAAACCTTTTTTTCTTGTGTTGAATTTATCGGCTAAGATCGTGGCATGAATACATTTACATCTCTCACCATCCACTTCATTAGCTTCATTAGCTGCCTTCATGCTAGCAATGGGAAGATCGAATTTTAGCGACTTGATTCGTTGAATCTCGTTCATTCAAATGATCGTTTATTTGGGGTTATTTAGCTCATTTCGTTCCTTTAAACACCTTCATAGCGTTTTAGTTATGCTTCCTGTACATAACCTACGGAGATTTTGCGATGCTTTGCGTCCAATAGAAAATGAACGAATCGCTCTTTGAGACGACTCGTTCTTATGTGTCACATTAAAGACTCACGAATCATGAACTCTTTCCATTGATCTTGGATAGAATTCAGATCAGGGCACAAAGAAAAAAAAACACTTCAATATAACCCTACTTGGATGCTCTTTATTAGCGGATGGAGGACTCATGAACTTTGGTTGAGATGATTTTTGAAGTATGTTTCGCTCTATAATTGCTCTTAAATCTTGCAGTTTCATTGCGATTTTCCTGCACGGATTCAAGAATCCCAGTGCTACAGCAAATCAGCCCTAACCGAGCGTCATCTATGTTACACAGTAGACATCGTGTTCTCAAGAAGGTATGTCCAGAGACATACTTGAAAATGATATGTTTAGCAAATAAATTGTGGTGTAAGAACTTTTCAAACAAGTCTGAAGAACATCAGAAGGGACTGAAGAATCCATCTCTTCCAGTAAACACATACAAAAACTTTTTGCCCAGTTTAAAGCCATTCAATGTCTGAATGATTAGGTTTGATTAGAGACAAGTAGGCTATTGATTACACGTCTTCATTAGCAGCACGGTCTCCTTAAATGCTAGTGTCATGTCATTGATAAGGTCAGCAGACTCGAAGAGACAGGAGAGCCCAATTAAAAAGCAAACAAAGGACATCATTGGAGACCCGGGAGGAAAAAAGCGAGCAAGCAAATAAAAAAAAAAAAAGGTGCTTATAAAGCTTTGTGAAGAGAGATGTAGGTACGGTGGGTGGATGTATAGGAGAAAGACGGATCAATGAAGTTTGGACGACTGAATAATTTTTTGATCCTTCTTAGAAATGGATGCTCACTTGTTGTTCGCTTGAGAGATCTTCGTTCCTACACCTGAAAATAATGCCATTACTGAATATCATTAGTCAAATGCAATGGACTTGACCTGTATTTTACCCCCAGCAAAAAAAAAAATAATAATAATAAATGCACGATTTAAAAAGACTTTCAGTCAAATGACCTGCCAGTGCAATAAGTAAAAATATCTACGCTTTAGAAAAGATCTTAAAAATCTCTTAAAATAAGTATTAAAACATTTATTCCAAGCAGTCGATTTAGTCCAAGTCACTTAAAATTGGCGTGTTAATTATTATTTTTAAACGGTTCGTTTTTTCAATTTATGTGACAAGCTCTAAAAACCTGAGAACAAGAGAATCCCTTTTAAAAATCATCGTTATATTTTCGGTCTTAAAATCAGACAAAGCATTTAAAGTAAAAACAAGATCGCAATTAAAATCAAGTCTTAAAACATACAAGGCCTCAAATGATGTCTCTGATTGTAATTAAGCTTAATTTCCAGGTAAAATAACAAACAAGTAATAAAAAAAAACATAAATAATCTTTAAAAAAAAAATCATAATAATGTTATGCAATCTGCTCTTTTAATTGTACCACTTTCCAAAAAGGTGCAGATTAAAAGCCCACCTAAAAAAATACAAAATGCAAAGTATGTCGCATTTATTAAAGTTTTTGTGGCTAAACTGGAAATGATGATACCAGGAACCAGGCACCTGTTGTGCAAATCATCTAACCCATTGATTAAAAGATTTGCAGAGCACTACATAAGAACATGTGCTGATTATGCTCGCCTGCCCAAATGCTGAGTTGTACACTAAAAATATGACGATTATTAATTGTTTTGCAACAATTTTACTTTAAAGTAATTAGTGATCAATCTACTATTGCAAACATCTTTGGAATAAAAAACACTGTCTGACCTGATGCCAAATTCGAGGCTAAATCTTCACTAATCCGAATCAATTTCAAATTTTCCATCAAAAAAAAACCGCATTGCGTTCACACTGTCGTTTTCGATCGTTTCCCAAAAGTTGCTCATCCACATCGAAACGTCTGAAAACGCTCACGTCTTTGTAGTGCGCGTGAGCAAAACGTGAGACGCTTCGACCTGCGACGTTTCCGCCCGACGCTAGTTTACTAAAAACGTATTAGTGTGGACATGGTGTAAGTCACAGCTTACACAATGACAGGCTTTTAAAGGCTTTTGTCCACTTTCAGGATTATGTCTAAAGCCACAGGACTACATCCTGATGTTGCAGATCTTGTCAACCAAAAGCATCAGAGCCCCTTGATTCAGCCGTGTGTTAAGCTTTAAAGCCTGGGACAGAGGTGTGTGTGAGAGAACCGGAGGAGGCTATGTTTATTCTGTTCAAAAGATTTTGGCCTTGTGAAAAAATAGCAGGCCAAAGAGGCAGGAAATCTGGGGTTCTTCTAAGTTGTTAGCTCCACTCGATCCTCAGAAGACCTCAGTCACTGGGGGCCAATAGAACAGATCACTAGAGGTCAAATGAGACCAAAGACATAATGAGAGTGAGATTGAAAGCGAATGTGGGCAATATTACCACTTTTAGCAGAAATGTGAACTGTTCTCCGACGATCATCATGCACGAGTTGCTGAAAGGTCTTTCGAGGGTTGAGCTCGTCGAAAGTCTTGCCGATCTTTCATCGTCGTCCAGTGATGTTCTTCTGCTCTGAGCCACTCAAGACACCTCGAACATCTCGTTGCAGCCTCGCCGTATGTCAAATGTACGTCATGTCAAACGTTTGTTTGGCAGATTTGCCCACGACGACTTTCACGTATAGTCTTTGTTTTCACTTGCTGTCCGTGATGAAATCGCAGACGTGGTAACGCACGTGGTCAGAATAGCACCAGTTACACCATTAGTCTTGAACAACATATTAACATAGATTTAAAAATCTATGAAGGTCTAATGGACCATTTTTTTGGGTGGGCTTGTGGCCTGGAATATATTTTCTGCCGGAAGCAACATATATATCTGGCCACTAATAATATAGTAGTTAATAGCTGTTTATAACCTCTGTATGCCATGGGACTAGTCTGGTGTATGTCCAGATTATAATCTACGGGTCTCAGGGGCGTAGATTCTCCCAATGGGCAACCAGCTATGGTCTGGAGAAAAGTATGTACAGTCGTTGATTCATCGCGGTTCGAATCTCGCGGTCTCACTTTATCGCAATTTTCAATTTGGCACATAACTATTTTGTTTCTAGTTCATCATAAGAAACTGTAGGTTCGGCTTATTCATTGGTTGTAGTATCCTCTGACATCAGAAAAAAGGCCAAAGTTGAAGACATACGTCACCAGATCTAGCCAATGAAAATAAAGAATGCAGTGACGTGTATCTTTAACTCTGCCCTCAACCAATAAACAAGCAGAGAAACTACGCATAGGCTACGCTACAGTATTGTACTGTACTGACTATAAATGTGATATTTCTAGGAATTTACACAAAATTCATCTCGCTTTATTTTTGCAAATGTGTGTGTTTAAAAACGATGATTTATGGCTTAAACCATTTAAAGCATTTTTGGGGTGACGTCCGTTTGTCGCAGAAATTCGTTTTTCGTGGTCGGTTTTTGGGACAATCAATTTTATGCAAAAAGACATGAGCTTGTACACCAGAAGCAGTTTAGCACAGGATTATCTATAGTATCTGTTTTATTCGATAATTGACATGGAATAGATGAAAAAGTTGAACACAGATGAAACCATATGGCATTATGAGATCATTGGATTACCTCATTATTGTCATGAAGGCCACCTTTTTTCTACCTGAACCTGTGCAGGTTATATTTATTTAGCTTCATGTAGAGTCTCACCAGATTCCTGAGTGTATAAAACCGATAACAACGGATATCAATTCTTTTTTTTTTTTAAATGTGGTAACCAATAAAGCTTTTTTTTTACTATTTAATGAATGAATGATGGATGATCATGTAGAGGTGATGGTCAAATTAACTACCCCTCCAGCAATATATTCCTCCTGTGCCACTGTCTCTATTATTGGTTTGAATCTGATAGGGTGGTGATTAGATTACCTCAATTACCGTCATTGGGTCGCTCTACCTCTACTCCCGAGGGTAATGACTACCGGGGTTTCAGTCGATGTTGAGCCAGATATCCTTTTTGATATTTGACTGCCCAAGCGACAATCTCATTGCAGATCAGGCGAAACAGATGCTTTCTATCCAGGATCTCTCACAAATGATGCTATGATGGGGTGAGTCAATAACATATGATGAGGTGGTTTGATCGTTTGAAAGTAATGATGTTGCCCTATTTAATGTTGCAGACATAATGTGATGGTTTGTTCCTGCCCGCTCCCTGAAGCCAAATTGTTGTGGTTGGCAAGGTATTTCTGGGGCTATGGCCAAATTCTGTGCAATAAAAAGTTAGATTCAGAAGTAAAGGAAGCAGGATATGAGTCCACTAAGAGAAGAGGCTTAGATACATTGTATATAGGCGATTCATTTATAACAGTAATCCATAACACTATCACTTTAGCAAAAAATGTAAGTTACAGTCGATTTTTAATAATGCAAAAAACTGGGGGCGATTAACATATTAATATTACGCTTTCCTGCATTGTAAGAGATTGGATTGGAATTAGTTTTCTGAACAGGGACTGGACCACATCTGTCCACTCCAGTACAAAAAAATAACCCTCTAAATATAAGAAATAAATGCATGATTTAATGAACGATATACCAGTAAGATAAATACACTACGATTTCTTGAAATAAGAAAACACATCTAGGCTTTAGAGAAGAACAACTTGTCTTAAAAATAGGCATTAAAAACATTTATTCCAAGTCGATTTAGTCGAATGAACTTAAAACTAGCGTGTTAATCATTTCTTTAAACAGTTTGCATTTGTTGATTTGGGTGAAAACCAGAGAACAAGAGAATTCCTCTTCATTTCAGAAAAACGTACAAGGACTCAAATGATGACTCATTTCAACCAAACAAAGAAAAGATAAAAAATTTTACACCAATCATAACAATCGTTGACAATCTGCACTAGTATTCTATTCTTAAAATAAGATCAATATGATTTTTATGGTTAAGAAATAAGATTCTCGACTAGATGAGTAGTTTCGACATGTTACGCATGGGCACTTGACATCTCTATGCAAATTGTCTCAGGAGGGTGCACCTATTACCCACTCATTGTTCCTGGGCCTGGAGTTTGGCTCATGGGTCAAGGATGTACTAAAACCCCGTCTACAAATTTCCTTTAATGAAGTTTAATCCACTATTATGTAATAATTCAGAGAAAGAAAAAATAAATGGGGGTCTCTATTTGGGGCCAGCAGCCTGGAAGGCTCCTTTGTAACCTAAAATCTTGTTCCAGCTCTGCAGGAATCATCAATGGCACCCTGGGAAAAAGGTAAAGAAATACATAAGAAAGGTTGGGACTTTAGGCCTGTAAACTACTAAATGATGTATATAGTGCCTTGTATAATATCCATCCACATTTGGTAATGTGAATATCTCAACCCGAAATGGACTTCATTAAAGTATACTGTATCTATTGCTATCAGAAACACCTGTACACAATCTTGTGCCAGTCTTATGGCAGGAAATGCATACAATCAGGTAAATTCAATGGCTAATGTTCATCAGTATTCTGGATGGGGGAAATGTGATCTTACCTTTGACTGTACCCTAGCTGTTGGTGCCCCCAGAGGTGTGCATGGGTATTTCAAACACTTTTAATAGCCTATGTCAGGGGTTTTCTAACCTTTATTACCATTTTGTTCATCTTCCACCAAATAAAATGATCCTCGAGCCGCAAAAATTATATGTTTTGACGCTGTTGTTTTACGCAGATGTATGGTAGTTGCCTAGTTGCACCACTAGGTGGAACAAATATGATTTCTATTGTATTGTAATGTTAGCAGTTTACACTTATTTTGTTCCTGAAATGGCATCGGAGTGTTGCCTGGCAATGGGAGAGCGGCGTCGCGGAATGGATGCTCGGATATTTTGATATACTACTCTTCACATGTTCTCCATCTGTGAACGGCGATCTGCGCTTTATTACCTCTGCAAAACTAGCAACTACCAAACCCCTTGTTGGGTTTGGAGACCTCATCCACTGTATGAAGTTCAATTCTTTCTGCTCAGATTTCTGCAGGATTTTCTAAAAAAAAAAAAAATTCTGTTCATGTCCAGCTGGGAACCTCTCAGCACATGCTGTGTGCTTCGTTTGTAAATGTTCGCCTTTTTAGGTGTTTGCTAATCTCACCACGTATCAAACGAGTCGGCAGCGTCGTTCGCAGTGAAAGAGAATTAATCTGTCCATGCGGAAATAAACCCAAGATTTTTATCTGAGATTTAGTTTTTTGGTAGATTTATCCGTAGTTTGCTTACTAAAGCAGGGGTCTGGACCTCGATATCTACTCGCGGGTCAGGCTGCGGGAAGTAGACAGTAAATGACGTGTGGTTTGTCACATATGTTAATTTGGACAGCAATATGTCTTGTGTTATTTCAAACACTATCCACTGTGTAACAAAAAGGCCCTGATTGACCCTCAGCCTGGGTTCACATGGAAGATTGAACAGAATGCCGTAGAGGACAAGAACAACCAATGAAAGGCTGAGAGGCAACTGGCAAAAAAGGACCAGGCAATGTTTTTCCAGTCTATACCAGTATAACAAAAAAAATGTAAGCGATATACCAAAAGGTTTCTGATACACGATTTTGGAATGTGGCTGTGGGATTCAATCACAAGAACATTAGTGGAGTTGGACAGCAGGTCAAATTTCACCAAAGCAACTAGGAAAGCAATTAAAGGTTCTGATGATGATGATGATCAAGATGCGGTATCGTCTGTGAAGGAACATGACAAGATCTCACCTGCTTTAATGTGTCATTCACCTGTGAATAACTCCAGTGCTAATAACGCTCAGCCGCTGGAGCTTGTCTCTGAGCTGTCTGGGCAGTATTTTTCCCAGACGGTGGGCTATTACATTACTTTTTCTGCCTTTTTCCCTTTTTAAGGAGCTTGACAGCTTTTCTTCTGAAAGCTCCACTGTGGCATCATCAAAGTGAAATGGCAAAGCAAGACTCTCACCTATAATGGTGGATTCATCAGCACTCATTGGATGCATATCACATTGTGGTCCATCTGCCCCCCACTGGCTGGTCAGTAATTTGTTTTAGTTTTCAGGCCTGGTCATGTCTAAAGTAAAGTAAATAAAATGAATTAAACAAAGAATAGAAATTAAGATGTTGGGCCAGCATGCAGTAATCATCAAGAACTTTTAATTGCAGTGGTACCGAAGTAGCATCAATGTTTGGTAGTTTTTACAAAACTAGTCTCGAAACTTTCTGATACCACGTCGTATCTGGGAAATCTGGGGGTCTGGTCGAGAGTTTTTTTGACCATTATAAATTCAGGCTATGGGCTACGCATGTAAAGTTGTAGCTGTTAAGGCCGGTTTTGATTTTAATGCATGTGATCTCATCCCAGCTTCCCAAAGTTCTTTCATAAAAAATTCTCTTACAGACTTTTCCTGCTGTATGAACCGGGATGCATTTGCCAACACAATATTAAAAATTGATGCTGCCATCAACAAAGTGGCAGCCCTCTATGAGAAGTCAATATTTATCGAGATCCATATAGCTGAAATGAAGCTCACTGCAGGCACTTAAAGTTGCCTCTACGCTCTTTTAGTATTTGACCTCTAAAGTGACCGTTAAAGCCTGACAAAAGATTCTCTAAATCCCTCCTACCAGGAGGTACACCTGGGTGTCATTTACAACCATATTCACAAGGGCTGCATCACATGCTAGCACTAACGTGCTCACTCACTGACTTCCGTTTTATCCTGCTCAGGGTTGTAGAGGATCTGGAGCCTGTCTTGGTGTGAGGCATGAACGCAGATTCCTCCAGATTTCCTCCAGTAGACCTATAAACCCTATTGAACACCTTTGGGATGAACGGGAATGTTGATTGCACACCAACCGGCACACTCCAAAAACATCTTCCCAGAAGAGTGGAGATTATTGTGGGTGGATAAAAAGCACAAAGGTCAGGAGTCTGCAAACGTTTGTACCAATATCTTAAAAATGCGTAATGAGACAGAACAGCTTAAGATCCAGATGAAATAAAGAAAGGGAAAGAGCAAGAGCTATGCATAAATGATGTGAAACAGCACAGGCTCGGTGTTCAGTGTTCTAGTGACACAGGAAAAAATGTGTGCAGAGAGTTTGGACATCTGTGGGTCTGAGTGATGACATTTTGTGCAGGTAATGAGCTAGACTAAAGGCCAGGCTAGCATGATGAAAAGAAAAGCTGGATGAGAGGGACGCTTAGTGTCAAGAAGGACAGTCCTCACAGAGAGAAGCCTAATCAGTAGAGGCCATGTCTCTTTCTCTTCCTCACATTCAATCTCTGTGTCCGTCCGTCTGCCTGTGCTTCAGTCTATCTGTCTATTTATCCTCAGCATTGTTGCCATTAAGATATTAGGAATATTATGAAATATGAATCTGCTGTATATAACATATAGTTGGTAATGTATTGGACTAAAATCAAAAAGTTCAGAGTCTAGTTTTGTAACATGCCAACAGATGGCAGCACAATGCTGCACGCACAGTCATAAGGAGCACCGACCTTCATAAGTCGGTGTGGCAAAGGACGTCGCCCTGTGTACATCGGTAGCTGTGCGAATTTTTTTGCTACCACCTCGTATTTAAACATCTCGCCCTTTAAGGGATTCTCTCAAGGTTTTCTTTCCAAAAACTTGCTGTAATAGAGGCTAAGATGGCGGGTCCCTGAGGGGTGAAATCCGAGGGATGGAATCTGGATTTTGGACCGAGTGTGGACAAACGTTTGTCCATACGGTGTATAACGCAAAGATCCTACTTCAGAAACACACAATGCTACAGTTCTGAGCACAGAATTCTGAGGGTCAGCCCTCTGAGCCAAATTTCCAGACCGCACAGAAATGCACACACACACACTATATTTCCAAATTCAACCATCACACATCACACTTTTGTGCACAATATTGCTCCAACACTAGAAGCAAACAGCTGTCTTTTGTATGCTGTAATTTTTTGCTCGAGGTTCCTGACTTCATCCACGATGATCATCCTTGTTATTGAGATGGACCAGAATGCTGAATAAATGCCAGACCTGCTTATCTCACCTCAATAGCCATATTCAGAAATAATGTAAAAACCCTTTCCAGGAGACTGGAGGCTGTTACAAAAGCAATGGAGGAAATTGGGATGCTTTAAAAAAAAGCACATATGGGAATGATGGTCAAATCGACTCCTCAGGTTCGTATAAATTCCATCAGAAGTTTCCTCAGTTTTCCTGGGTAATGTATTTCCTGCTCCACTCAAGCTTGGCGTTCCTTCAAAGAAGACCACGGTGAATTTACCACTACTCAGGTAGCTCTACAATCCATCATGTCCCGTAGTGGCCCATATAGCATGGCATTCGTCCACTTGGTCTTAGAACCACAAATTTCTCCTCGACTGGATTATATTCCAGACTGATCTGGGACTTTTTTCCTTCCAGATATAATAGTGATCATATATATAAGTCATCAGCATTTTTATTAACACGTCCTAATGCATTTGCTGGTCAGTGGATTCCCTGGACAGCATTTATTACTAAATAAGTGCTAATACTATATATATTAATAATAGTCTCCTGGCACAGGGTTGCAGCGAGTCGTGTTCTGGGGTTTATTATTACTATAGGCATAAAGTGTATAGGTGCATATGAGCACACAATGCAAGAGAAGTATATGTGTGCTCTCCTCTATGCCAGAAAGAGAAAGAGAGAGAGAGAAAGAGAGAATTCATTCACTGTGTGATTCTCGGCATTTGCAAGGTAATAAGATTCCAAACCGAATAGAATAAAGAATAATATTTTTATATCGTGTCCTCAACCTAATCAAAGGAGACAGTTTGAGAGGCTGATTATGTAGATTTCATTATGACAGAGGGTATATGATGCCAAGAGCAGACACACAAAGCGGCAAAGAATGCCATACCCTACTATACACTGTTTGGCAAAAGTATCGGGACACCTGACTTTTCCAGCCATTTGGTTCTTTTCCAAAGCAAGTCAAAGCCCCAAAATTTATATTTGATATCTCTGGACTTGGTAATATGAAAATTTCCTTTCATGTGAACTACGAGATTCAAAACAGCATGCTTCAATGCTCCTGTGCACAAAGCCAGCTCCATTAGGATAGGTTGGAAGTTGTGGACGTTCTCCAGCAATAGAGCTCTAAACCATAACAAACACCTTTGGGATGAATGCGAATGCACCCCAGGCCTCCTCACCTCCTCACCTCCTCACCCACTGACTTTACTAACTGGCTCATTGACTCTCTCTGCAAATCTCCCCACTACAAAATCTGGTGGAACATCTTCCCAGAAGAGTGGAGGTTATTATAAGAGGAAATGGAGACAAATCTTAGGGTCAGGTGTCCACACACTTTTTTCCATATAGTGTACAGTATATATATTCGAGGAGACTTTTGATTCTCTTCTTATTAAGAATCATCAGCAAAGCAAAACATTTTGGTTTTAATAGTATATTATGAAGGTTGCGATATTGTATTCGAAATGTTAGAAATGACACGGCAAAATAGACGAGAAGAGTTGAGTGAAAACAGAAAACTTCGTGCGAAACTCAAAGAGCCGATTGAGATTCACGCGGCGTCAATACGCCATAAAATTCAGTGCACTGTAGCCATGTCAACCCACACCCTACATTTTTTGGACCTCATCAGTGACAGCTATACAATATGTGCTTTTCCTTCTTGTTTTTTTTTTTTTTGTTCCGTATTATCATATAGGGCACATTCACACCTACCTTGTTTGCTGTTCACCTAGCAAACTTTTTTCTTTACTTCGTTCCGCTTTGACATTAGAACACTCCACTTCTACCCAGATGAGCAGCGAACAACTGGAGAATTTAGATTGAAGAAAAAATTGAATCATTTCTTTTTGTATTCAAAGTATAATAAAGTAAAAAAACTTCAATTCTCAGTGATGGACAGTAAGGAAGTAAACGCAAAGAACATCACATTGGATCAATAAAAGCGCATACAGCTTGGTATTTAAATACCCTGCGAAATGTTTGAAGCGTATTGGAATTCTGAAATCATTAGTTATGCTCACTGGCCGCAGAACGTGAATCGAGGAGACGTGGAAACCCCACGTCTGACGGTAATTGAATGCCGAGAGCAGCATTGTGTTGGTATGCAAGAGGTTTGTGAAAAGAATGTCTCGGAAGCAGGCACATTTTTAATCTCATTTCAGACGGGGAGCAGACAGGCAGATACGAAGCTTACGGGGCAAAAAAAAAAAAGAGAGAGAGAGAAAGGAGAGAGATAATACATTTTCAATAAAATAGTATGACTCTATTAAACATCCTAAGCTACAGTGAACATAAATCAAGTATCCTGTTTTTTTTTTTTTTGTTGTTGTTTTTTTTTTACCCATTTTTAACCATAAGTGGATGCATGGCACGTCTTAGGAACTCTGCAAAGCTTTCACTTCACACCAGAGAGACCCTCAGATGTGGAGCATCTATTTTATTTTTTTTTTTTAGTAAAGTTGCAAATCTGTACTGCTGGAATATTATAAATATACAGTAACGCTTGAACGTTTTATAAATGAACTCTTTATAATTTCTCACTATTTGTGAGCAAATATGACATAAAACTTTCAAATAAATCTTAAAAGTTTTACAATTTTACAGTTTACAGTTTTTTATTTTTACAGTTTTACTTTTCTTGGTAGAAGATCTCCTGCTATAGAGCTATAAACCCTGTTGAATACCTTTGAGATGAACAGAAACACCAACCGCACCCGAGGCCTCCTCACCTTCTCACCTCCATCAGTATCAGACTTTACTATCTGGCTGCATGAATCTCCACATGAAACTTTCTCTACCCGTCCCGAGGCATCCTGAGGTTGCTCCAGCCCCAGTCACGTCCCGCCTTATGAAGATTGTGGACCTTTAAAGAAGTAGATGCCGACCCCGCAAACATCCTGAACCATCTAGAGACGTACCAGTGCCAATTGGAGTTTTGACATTGGACCTCTTTGAGTGTTTAACGGCTCTGGCATGGAGAAGCTGGTGTTGGATCTGTGATGATCTCAGATGTTGAGCTATTTTATGAGTTGCTTAGTAGCTCCTAGGTTTATAACCACAATGACTGTATAAGACTGTAGTAGGAACATCACTCATCATCTCACATTCCAGTGCTCATGTTAGTTCTCACTCTCCAGTGTTCTGTATTGTTGAAAGATTTATAATCACACTCTTGATGTCACCCAAATGAGGATGGTTTCCTCTTTTTGAGTCTGGTTCCTCTCAAGGTTTCTTCTTCATAACATCTAAGGGAGTTTTTCCTTGCCAAAGTCACCACGGCTGCTCATCAGGGATAAACACACACCGTTCACTGTTGATTTCTGTAAAGCTGCTTTGAGACAATGTCTGTTGTGAAAAGCGCAATAGAAATAAACTTGACTTGACTTGTGATATTCCGATCACATGCGTTACCACGTCTGCTATTCTGACCACGTTCGCACCCCGTCACCGAGCTCTCCATGAGTTTCTCACCGGAAACAATATCTCACTTCCACCCTACTTTCCAGATTTGGCTCCTCTTCCTGAAGATTGAGATCAAGCTCGAAGGTGGGCGTTTTGACACCATTTTGGAGATCCGCCACAAATCGCAGAAGGTGCTTCAAAAACACAGGAACACAGGAACGCTGGGGGCTGTTTTGAAGGGGTATAAATGGAGATAAATAAAGCACTTTCTTGTAAACAGAGCGAGTCTCAAAACTTTCTGAAGGGACAAACAGATCTTTCCCTTTATACCGAACTTCACGGAACATCTCATGTGATGAAACATGGTGCGAGGATATACCTTTATTTGTGACTGTTTTCATCGATCAGTTTCACGTTTGTGGAAAATTTGAAATGATCATCATTTTTTTAAAAACATGTGGTTGAAATCAGACTATTCTTTAAAAAGGGGACTGCAGGTACAACTAGAACACCAAGCAACAAATACAAACATTTTAAAGCCCTTTTTGTGAGCGTAAGCATTTCTCATCCCCGGTGGACGCACAGCTCCTCATCTCTGGAACAAAGGGGAAAATTTGCAAATGTAGAGTGTCTCTCCCCAGGGCACCAATTAAAATTTCCTTTGGCTATGAGGCATCTTGAATACCATCTTCCTGCTTCTTTCTTTCTGAACCAGCACAGTGGCAGTGTTTGAATTACTCTGATCACGAAAGGGACCTCACTATTTGTCATGCATTAGGCAAAAATTACTGAGCAATTACAAATTACGAACTGGGAGAATCATTACAATGTGCTTTTTGTGTACATTTGACAGCAAATTGCTTTATTACATATAGTGCACTTTGAAATTCGCAGAAACTGGCAAAAAACGAATATAATGGCAAATATCATCATGTAAAAGAAAAAATATATATATTCTTACTGTAAACTTCAATTTTCAAGTTGTTATTGTCATCTTATTAATGTCATGTGATGTCAAATCTCTTATCTTCATGAAGCTCACAGGCTAGAAAAAAACAAATCCAAACTCAGACAAACATTAGTAACCCAGATGCCAAAAAAGCGAAACTTGAAGGGCAAAGACAACCATGAACACAACCATTTACAGGCAACCCAAGAATCCGAACCACAGGTAAAGTGGTCAAAGTCCTACAGTGTGAGTTTGCATTTCCTGGAAGGGCTCCAAAGGACAGTTGTCCCCAAAACATGGAGAAAACTTAATTTAAGACTATGGAGCAGAAAGGTTTTGATGAACAAGTGCCAAAGATGAAGTAAAAAAAAAAAACAAAAAAAAACACAACAGCAATCAAATGTAGGAGCAACAAGAGAGTGAAAGTCTCATCAAAGACAGAATGAACTTGAGAAAGTACTGAAAAGAAGACGCTCCTTAATGAGAAAGAGGTCATCAGCTTTCCTTGAGCAGGAACGCCTGGAACGTACATACCGAACATAAAAAATCTCAGGTGAAATATAACTCAAACGCAACAACGAGGGAGTTTGTGGCTTGTGGAGGAACATTTGAAAGCAAATCTGGTGTAGGAAATACTTACATGAGTACACAACATTCCCGGTCTCTGGACTGAAATAATGGCAGGATGCACCACTGAATTTAAATGCTATATTCACAAAATAATTGCAGAAGCTTCAATTAAAGATGTGCATTAATGAAGGTCATGAGAGTCACAGAGCAAATACTGAATATAGAACCCAATTCAATGAGTCGAAAATGCAAGAAAAGTGTACAGGACAATTTTACCAATAAACAAAAACCAAAGACAAAAAAAAAATGCAAAGGCAGCAAATAATAGGAAGAAGTAACCATTCAAAATTCAGGCCATGTGTTTGAAAACGCATATTTTTCCTCAGTTCTGTCCTTTTGTCCCCAATGAGACGGCGTTTTCAGTCAACAAAAACTCTCTGCAAAGCGGATAAATACGAAAACTCTGTCTCTATGCCTCAGTGTGAACTGGAAAAACGGAGGCTTTTCAACATGCATTTTTAGATGCGGGTCGAAGCGTCTTCACAGGGACGTAAGCGCTTTTAGATGTTTCAGTGTGGATGAACTTTTGGGAAATGATCAAAACCAAAGTGTGGACGCAGAGCGTTAAAGGACCAAATCATTTTCGAATTAGTATAGACCTAGCCTCAGAATCGCCAAAGCTGACCTTTCTGGCAAGTCTCCGGCCTCCAGCACCTTTATTCCACAGAAGTCAAGAAGAAAAAATAACACTGATTATCTCTTCATTATGGCACCGGATATATTTATTAGGCATCAAGTGAACATTTTGTCCTCAAAGTTGACGTGTTAGAAGCAGGAAAAATTGGGGAGCGTAAGGATTTGAGCGAGTTTGACAAATTGTGACGTCTAGACGACTGGGTCAGAGCATCTCCGAAACTGCAGCTCGTGTGAGCTTGTTCTCCGTCTGCAGTGGTCAGTATCTAATAAAAGTGCTCCAAGGAAGGAACAGTGGTGAACCAGCGACAGGGTCGTGGGGGACGAGGCTCAAAGAGGAACCAACACAATATCAGGCAGGTGGTCATAATGTTATGCCTGATCGGTGTATATAAAGAAATGGTCCACCACAGCAATCTTCAGAGGCTTTGTAGCGTCATCAAAAACTAGTCTTTTTATCAAGATAGGAGTCATGAGCCATGGCCTCCAACAGGTTGAGCTATTTCTGAACCTGTACAGTCAACCAGTAAATGACCATCAAGCATCAGGGTACACCACCATATGTTTTCACGCTTTACGCTCCCCCACTAACACCCTTTCCTGCTATAGCAGCATTCACTTTTCTGTGATTCAGGAACGTGACTGTGGGGATTTGAACTCATTCAGCCACTACATCAGTAGTGAAGTCTGGCCTTGTTTCTCAGCAAGAACAAGAGTCAGGGTTCCAATCAACAACCCAGTTCATCCCAAAAGTATTCAAATGGATGGAGGTCAACGTTTCCAAGAACAACCTCGGCAAACCATCGATTGCTCTGTCCACATAATTTATTGCGTTTTAAAGACGATATGTTTGACACCATTTACGATGGGCATACGATCAGTGGTGGACAGTAATAAATTAATTTGTTACTGTACTTAAGTAGCTTTTTTGCGTATCTGTACTTTACTGAAGTATTTCCATTTTGGCTCAGGATAATTTGAATAGATATCAGTGTTGGACTTATTAATATTCTATTAATAGATCGGTGAGTCTGAGAGTTTTTTCACATAAACTGACTTGATTAAGCAAAGATTCTTGTGATAAAAATGATCTCGACTTTAACTCAAATACATGGTTTGTGTCTTTCGTCCACCACCGCATACGATATATCCATTATTTCACCATATGTTTCACTGTACAGTGTAGTACACAATATTACAGGTACAAACGTGTGTTAGCCCTGACAAAACTAGCTAAACACAAGAATCTATGTGCGAACCCTTGAGAATATGTTTATTTGGTAGCACTGCTGCGCCCTCCAACACCGCAGGTTGCTTGGCGCTCATTCTTGGGTGTCCAAATAAAAGAGATCACAGGGGTTGTTTTTTCACCACCTGACAGGTATCCACTATTGCTCTGGGGAATGTCTTGGGAGAATTTGCATACCTCAGCTACAGCTCAGTCCAACTTAACTTTCTTTGTTGGTGAGCAGAATTTTGAACCACTCTGCCCCAAAATTCGGTCCAATTCACTGTCCAATTCTAGGACTTCTAGGGTTGGTCTAGATGTGATTTCTAACAGTATTCTAAAAAGCCTTTCAATAAAACATCCAGCACTGATGTACAGGGTTAGGTCTAGAATGTGTTATTTGGCCATCCTGATTTGACGTACATTTGTTATTTGGAATGGCATTGGCAGAATCGATCGAGTTAACTGAGGCAAGCCATTGCAACAACAACATGGCCAATCAAATTTAGCCTGTATTTCACTATTCCTCCTTGTTCTTTCTGTTATGTTCCTACATCCCAGTATGCAAACACATCTTCTGCACTGTTTATGCCTCCTGAGCTTTTGATTACAATATGTAAAAAAAAAAAAAAGTTTCTTTCCAATATTTTTATCTGAAATAAATTGGTTTTCGAACTGATTCAAATCATATCAAATCTTTTTATTATTGCTGTGTCAGTGCAGTGTTAAATTGTACAAAAGATTTGTGCATGTAAGGAAAAATAAGTCCAATAAGAGAAAGTGAGTCTGGTTTCTTTCTCATGAAGTCTTTCATGAAGTTTTATGGATTCGTTAATGAATATTAAATGATTAAAAAGCCCTTTACAAATTTAATTGAATTGATTTATTTAATTAATTTAACTTGGCTCGAGACATTATAATGAACATTTGCAACATATATCTTCCCTCGATGTATGAGGTGGTATCAAAAGCTTTTGAGACTAATGGTATAACTGGTGCCGTTCTGACCACGTTACCACGTGCGCGATTTGATCATGGACAGCCAGGTAGAACTAATAGCGAACGTGAAATTCTGCACGAATTTTACATACAGCGATGCTGCAGCGAGTCGCTCGAAGTGTTTTGCGCTTCAAGAGCGGAAAAAATTCACTGGAAGTTGACGAGAGATCAGGAAGACCTTCGCCGAGCCCGACCCACAGTAACCATTCAGCAACTCGTGCATGATGATCGTCGGATAACGATCCACACGATGTCATTGCCGCATCCACCCTACTCGCCAGATTTGGCTCCTGAGGACTTCGCCATCTTCCTGAAGATGAAGATCCTGCTCAAAGGTTGATGTTTCGACACCGTTGCGGAGATTGCAGTGCAAGGGGACTATTTTGATGGTGATAGTAGTACTTTCTCGTAAACAGCGAGTCCCAAAACTTTTTGATTCCACCTCGTAATGTTACGTTCAACTGGTTACATTATGTCAGTAGCTGTTTGTGCTGCAGTGACCACTTGTGTAATACACTTTTTTGAGCTTTTTTTGTGAAAGAAAGTCAAGGCTGGGCTTGAAATGGAATGTGCTGGATGAGATAAAAAAAAATTTTTATCTCCTGATTTGCAATATACACTTCAAGTGCTTCCCTTAAAGGTTTAACAAAAACATTGTATTCTGTAAAACATTTCTGGACACAATTTCTCTTTAGCGCTTGATACTCAGATCATTGTGTATAGAAACGCCACTTCTCTCCGCATCACCTCAGATATCAGATTCTCACTAATTCTGTTTATTGGTGAAGGATGAAGAGAGTAGCTGTGATCCTAAGGAAAGATCAGGCTTTTCACAGATGCTATCAGAAGCATACAGTTTAGATTTTTATACCCTGACATTGGTTAACATCAGATTTCTTGTTTTTCCTGGATTTTTTTTTTTAAGTGTCAGTAAGGGTGAAAAGTTTAGGAGTTTGTATGAGTTTTGAATGCTCTTCTGCAACTTGTGCTGTGAACAGTGGTTTCATATTCAAGAAAATATATTCTTATGTGTGAAAAGCTTGTCGAATATTACACTTCTCATGCAGACATTTGCGACCTTTCTTTAAAATCAGGCTTGTTTTTATTTTTTCCCCTAAATAGAAATGCCATTGGAAAGCATCAAATGTACTTAGAAAATTATGCAGTATTTACTTTATTTAGAAAATATTTAGCAGGAGCAGGGATTTGACCTCAAGACCCTCTGCTCTGAAGTGGTTTAACAACTAAGCTACCACTCCTAATATACCAATATTTATAGGATAGATAGCAACTACAACGTAAAGATCCATGAAATTACTGAGCAAGGATGGATTTGGACTGTAATTAATATCACTAGTCTACTACAATGGTTCAGGACCACAGGTTGCATGAACAGCTCTGCATTTGAGCACCTATTAATACACACCTCAACAAAGGAACTGTAATGAATGGACATTCGGTGTTGAGGATGAGGATAGGTTCCTATTTGATTCTTGGTTCCTCTCAAGATTCCTTCCTCATGATGTCTCAATCAATGATTTTAGAATAGAATTGAATCAAACAGAAACATTTGTATGGTTTGCCTACGGTGCCTATATCTCATATTATCCATGGCATGTACTGGTGTATGACCCAACACCCAACCAAACCTCACTGAGTCACCATTTCTTTAATGATAAAAGATTACATGATGCACAAAATCTACAAAGTTTCTCATAGTCCAAACAGCGAGGACTGCAAAACTGGACCGTACTGCGATGTTGTACTGAGTGTATTGCATAATGTTACAATCATACCTCCATAACTCAAGTGTAAAAATGTGAATTTCTTCTTAAAGTTCAACCAGAATATCAGACTGACTGACTAGACAGACATTCCATCCATTTAAACCTGACAATCTATAAAACCAAAAAAGCAAACCACCTCAGAATTTGTCAGCAAATTGATTTACAACTTCAGCCAAAGGATTCGATAATTGAATAATGGGGAATTTGGTTATAATTGGGATCACTAAACATCTCGAAGCCTCATTACCGAATCCCTTAGTGGATCGATGTCGTAGATCTCAGTAGACCCTGTTGGTTAATCAACCTGCATGTTTTTTTTTGTAGGAAATGATCCCCAAATATTTAGTAGACTTTGTTCTAACATTAACATCTGGAACAGATAGTTGAATAAATATTAAAATATTAAAACCTGATCTGTCCTTTATGAATATCCCACCATTGGGACGTGGGACTAATCCGGCTTCTAGTAAAAAAAAATGGACTGTTGCTTTCTGGTTATTGAAGGTTCGATAGTTCCTTAGGCATCCCACTGGAGGAAACACTGAAAGGTTCTTATTGGTAAAATCCAATATCAGTGTTTCTTTGCCAGAAAAAAGTTTCAAGTCGAATCCCTGCAGCAAACTAAGATTCCTTTCCTATCCAACAAAACCCTTGAAAAATCCTTCAAGTGTCTAACCAAGTGCTGTGGTTTTATTTTTCCCAGTATGCAACATGTGAGTGCCTGTGGTGACCAGCATGGATATGAATGGAAGAGGCGTAATGAGAAAAGGCATAAATTCAACGCTCGGAAAAACATTGATTTATTCCTCTAGCGTGATTCGACAGAGCCATCATGTGGTAGATTCAGCTTACTGCCTACAACAACTGGATTTCTTTCTGTGTTCTTGGACTGAAAAAGGAAAAAACGAGTGTTGGACCCATGAAGCAACGTCCTCAAATCATTAACTGCTCTACAGTTTGGGTGAAAAGAAGGGGAAAAAGAAAATGTTTTTTGTGTTATGCGTCAGTTTATCATCTGGTTCTTTGGAGCAAATTGTTTTGCAAATTCAAAAGCACTTGGATGTTTCATCCACACCGAAACGTCTGAAAACTGAAAAGACGACGTTTCCGCCTGGCGTTTATTTCATTTCCGGCTCTTTGAAATGTCGTGGCGGCGACTGAAAATGCGCCATCGTTTTCGAAAGCCTGCGTTTTCAAAAATGTATCCGCTTTGGAGGTCTCAGTGTGGAAGGAAGTTCACACTCATTTTTTTATGGCCTCAGAGAGTTTTTCCTCAACGCCATCACCTCTGGTTTGAGGATTAGGGATACATTTTATAGTGACTTGTCTGTGAATTAAAGTATATACTCTTTATATGCTTTTTTCAGCTGTCCTGTCCTCCGGGCTAAAGAGGAGTGGGATCTTCCAGCATGTTATCAGCGTTCTGTTCAAAATCCAGCATCTCTGATGGTATACGGTGTGGGCAGCTTGCATGTTTTGGAAGACACTATGAATGCTGAATGCTGGGGGGGTGGGGGGGGGGGGTGTTTAATACTCCCAATCAGTAAGACTAGACATGACCTTTGCATATACTTTATAACACAGTAGGGCTTGGTTCATTTTCTGACTGCAATAACAAGAAAGTTTCACATTTCAACAGTAACAGCAAACACAGGGACTTCTATAGTGGATGTTCCATTGACAGGTAAAAAGAAAGATGGCTGTGAAGCAACATTTATTGAGCATATTTTGGAACGAGTCTACAGTTTCTGCACACGTTGAAGTAAAACTGTTCCTCCGACCAATGAAGTTTCAAAGAAAACAATAGAACGTCTGTTTGTATTTTTACAAAATGATCAATTCTGTAAAATAAATAACTTCAGGGTTGCACAAATATAGGTTCTCTGTCAAAAGTGTTGGGACACCGGACTCTTCTTGCGGTTTTTCCCTCAAACTGTTACCTCAATGTCGAAAGCACACAATTGTATAAAATGTATCCGGTTGATGTCACGTGAAACGTTTCCTTCACTTCAACTAGGAGCTCCAAACCTGTTTCATCATAACGATTCCCCCGTGAGTGGAAGATCTCCTGCTATAGCGCTCAACCCTATTGAGATGAATGTGAACTCTGACTGCAACCTCAGACCACATCACCTCAACTCAACTCATGACTGAATGAGCAGAAATTTCCACAAAATCTAGTGGCACATCTACATTGAGAAACTATGAGAATTGGCTTTTTTTTTTTTTTTTTTTTTTTTCACCTAAAATTAGAGAATTAAAAAAACATATTTTAGAACTTACCTGTTTTTTTTTTTCTGACTCTATGCAAATGAATTGGTGTAAATTTCAACATTTCTTACTTATGATGTCCAAAATGCAGAGTTTGAGTTAATAGCCATTTTTCTATGCTTTGGAGTTGTACGCAACTAACAACTACCACGCACGCCTACTTCCCGTGAAACAAATCCTTTGTGTTACGTAGTGTTCTTTCCCCATAACAGCATATTTTACACTAATTACATTTGCCCCGTGTCACTTTCTTTTGCCTCGGAACAGCGCACGTTTGTTTAACGCTGTACTCTAAAGAGAGAGACTCGTCCACATGAGGAAAAAAACAACACGGGGAGCCTGTTAATATTTACACCCGGAATGGAACTAATGAGACAACTGATCAATTACTTTTGGCTGTAGCTTCAAATGATTAATCCCACTTGGAAATGAAAACGTTTTCGCTACCGAAAAAGCAGCAACAAATATGTGCGTTTGCCCTCATGCGGAAAAAAAAAAATCCGGGGAGCAGAAACGATTGATCAAATCAGCTTCATTAATGTAGGCGTTTTACATATATTCCTTCCACATCAGTTAATAATAACAATTGCGCTCAGAGGAAACGGGAAGCCGTTTGATATTACAGGCTCTGCTGATTAGCATCACACTGCCGAGAGCATCCTATGCATTTTTAAAGGGCTTTATTTTAAAGAATTGCTGCCTTGATAAGCATTTCCCTGCCTCCCTCATGTACATGATGTCTGAAAAACTTCTCTTTAATACTCAGAAAAATTCCTTGTTATGGATTAAATGCTGATTTTAGCTAATCTGAGCTATATAATGTTAACACCTGAACTACAGCGATATATTCACAATCCAAAGGGCATTAGCATCGATCATCCTTTTTCTCTTATAATTTGCCTCTACTTTCCCTAAGGTTTTCCACTAGAATTTGGTTCATGCTGTTGGGATTTTATGGTCATTCATCTACCAGAGAATGAGTGAAAAGGTTATTTCCAGTGTTGTCTATCTTATAAAAAAAATCCACAGGATTTCCACTAGAATTAGGGGCACGGCTGTGGGGGATGAGCGGGACATGGGGGTTATTAGTGAGGACGCCCGAGGTTCGGTTGAAGTTCCAGTCCATGCACTAGGATTAGTTTTACAACTTGTTACGATGTTTAAGAAAACTTGGCAAAAATCAGAATATCAGAAAATAAACCAGTTTTCCTTCATAATGTGAGATAAACCGAGCTGAAAACAAAAGCGGGCCTCACACACACACTTATATATATTATATATATTTATGAGCATCCACTTGCTAATAATGAGCTGTTTTTAACTGTTTAAATAATGACGTGGAAAAATGATTGGGTATGAAGGAGTTAGTGGGGGTTTCTCTGTGCTAGGTGCATCCCCTGTTACGCTAATCAGTTTGCGCTCCAGCACGAGGGCTGATGAATATGATGGAAGGTCTCTCAGCTCACTCTATGTTGTGGTGTTTTCTCAATAAGAATAAATCAGAGGAAAACTTCTCGAAGCACGAGTTTCGTTAACGCTTTGCACACTCTTGCCATTCTCTCACTCAGCCTCATGAGATAATTACCTGAAAGATTTTTCCAGCCATCTTAAAGGAGTTCCCAGAGGTGTTAAGTGCTTGTTGGCTGCTTTTCCTTCACTCTCTGGTCATCTCAAACAGGATTTAGATTGGGTGATTGTGGAAGCTGGGTCATCTGATGCAGCACTCCATCACTTAACTTCTTGAACAAATTGCTTTTACATAACCTAAAGGTGTATTTGGGGTCATTGTCCTCTTGAAAAACAAATGATGGCATGTCGCTGCAAAATGCTGCGGTAGACATGCTGGTTAAGCCCTTAATTTTGACTAAATCACCAACAGTGTCACCATCATGCCTCCTCCTCCATGCTTCACAGTGGGAACCACACAATCAGGAACTGAGACCAAGGGCCTCCTCTGCTTATTGTTTTTGCAAAGTAATGGTTTATTTGTGCCAATTCGCCCATGATGACTCACACAGTCTCCTCTGAAGAGTGGATATTAAAATATGCCTGCCACCTGAAATCCGGGAAGAATTTATGTAAATTGGCTGTTTCAGAGACTGGTAATTCTAATAAACTTATCCTCTGCAGCAGAGGTAGCCAATCCTAAGGGGTTTCTTAACATAATTTGGATTTGTACAGTAGTTTTACCAGCATTGACATAGTTACTGATGGTTACTTAAAGCACATAATAAAGGCCAGGAATGCCACGCTTGACGAAGCACACTTGTGAACTGAAAACCATTCCGGGTCTGTGATGAAAGAATTCTATGAGATTGCCAAGCTGGCATCAAAGCTAAATCGAAACATATTCTGGGTTGTTTAACACACGTTTAATTCAATATGTGTTGTTTTATAGTTTGGGCATCTTAGAGGAAATAAAGAAAAAAAAACTGGAGGTCCAAAATGTTTTGCCTGGTCCTGTACCTCAGAACCTCACTTTCCTGACACACACAAACACACGCCTTTGAAATGAAATGCGTAACCAGTGACAGGCGGTAGGGGTCGCCAGAGGGAACCCCGTTCTGTCGCACGGAAGTGACGTCACATAAACCTAGCCGGTTAAATTATAGCTTTGTGAGGCGACACTCCAGCAGCCATTTTACAGCGCGAGAACAACAGCGGAGCAGACTGAGGATTTAATCCGAGATTTAAAGGAAAGAAAAGCAGGATTTCCGCTCTTTGTCGTTGCGTTTAGAGATTTATTTCCTTAAACGTTTTATTATAAATTAAATACTCGGTTAGGTATGTCTCGGGACCGTTTTAGGAACCGCGGCGGATTTCAGCAGCGAGGCCGTGGAACTGGAGGAGGAGGAGGAGGAATGCGCGGAGGGATGGGGAACCCAAATTTCCGAAATAGTCCACAGCATCCGTTTCAGAACCGCGGTGGCGGCGTTGCTGGAGGTTTTAAACCCAATCAAGCGAATCCGGTTAACCCGAGCACCCCGCAAAAACCTGAGGGAGCGATCCTTCCTGTCCCTGTGAAGCCGGAGATGAAGTCTCCTCCTCCGCAACAGCAGCCACAACAGCAGCCGCCTGATGCCCAGAGTAAAGGTCCGGCCCAGCAACAACTACCCCTACCACTACCAACACCAACACCACCACAACAACCTCCTGCTCAACCAGTTCAATCACCAGTTCAATCACCACCGCCGAAAATTCTTAAACCAGAAACCGGAACACCACAGAATCAACAGCGGAAACCTCCGCAGAAGACTCCGGTCAGTGGGAACGGCCCGAAGCCTCCCAACACCGAGGCGTCCCGGGCACCTGCGACTCTTCACTCCAATGTTAGTACATATTTTTTTTTTTTTTTTTTTTACTGTTGAACACATCAATACACAATTTTTATTTTATTTTCCGTATAATTTCAGTTTCTGCATTGTTCTATAACACACAAAAACACTTAGGCTTATTCGGGCCTGTTTTCTATTTTCTTGGGCCGCATCCCAAATAGCGTATTACACCCCTACACTGTAGTCGTATTCCGAATTGCAAGTGCACACTATTTAGTGCCATTTGTGTCCGAAAAGGTTTCTATTTGGGATTCGGCTCCGCTTGCGCGTTCACCGGGGTGCGCGCGGCCATTTTGTTGCAGGGAACAATGGCGCCGGGAGCTCGCGGTGCGCAGTATACATCAAAGAACTATTTATGATACTAATAATAATTATATATTAGTATATAATATTTTATATATATACGTATATTCTCGTCATTCTTTTTTTTTTTTTTTTTTTTTTTTTAAAAATCCATAAGAACTACACCAGGGTGAAAATGATAAAATTGTCCGCCTCTGTTTTTAATTTACTTATTATTGAGATATCAATGTATTTTTTTTTTTTTTTTTTTTTTTTTTTTAATTAATACTATTATTTTTAAGGGTTCAACCCTCCCCCTCTCCCATTCGTGTCCCAATATGTCGGTATAGCCTATGAAGTGTACTCCGAGGAGCCATTTGGGAAACGGCCCGTGAGCGCCAAAGCCGCCATTTTGTTGAGCTAAATAGCGAACTGGCTAACGACAAGAAATAACCAAGCAGCTTATAAATTATAATTTTGAATTAAAAAAAATTATGTAATTGTGTACAATATAGTATTGTTTAGTGATTTTTAATACGTTTTATTATTTTTATTGCGTGGTAATTGATGCTAGGTGTTGAGTTGTTGCGGTTGCATCGAATCCTGAGGTAAAAACGTGCAAGATTTTCTCGTCATTCTGTTTTTTTTTTTTTTAATTAATAAAAATCCGTAAGAACTACACCAGGGTGAAAATGATAAAATTGTCCACCTCTGTTTTTAATTTACTTATTATTGAGATATAAATGTATTTGTTAGCCAGGTATTAACGGACGGTTTTAATCTTTCAGGAATTGAAGGCGTCTCTGTCGATGTTGCGGAAACCCGGGGAGAAGACCTACACCCAGAGATGCCGGCTGTTCATCGGCAATCTACCCAACGACATTACCGAGGACGAGTTCAGGAGACTGTTCTCTAAATATGGAGAACCCAGTGAGATCTTCATCAACCAGGGCAAAGGTTTCGGGTTCATCCGACTGGTAAGACCCTTGCGACTGACACCCGCGTTTATCTTGAGCCCAGAAGATCGACTCGTACACCACTTTATCCTTTCTGTCGGTTTCAGGAGTCGCGAGCTCTAGCGGAGGTCGCGAAGGCCGAACTGGACGACAAGCCCATGAAAGGCAGACCCCTCAGGGTTCGATTCGCGACCCATTCGGCGGCGCTGTCCATCCGCAACCTGTCTCCGTTCGTCTCCAACGAGCTCCTCGAGGAGGCCTTCTCGCAGTTCGGAGTGGTCGAAAGGGCCGTGGTGGTCGTGGACGACCGCGGACGCTCCGTCGGAAAAGGCATCGTCGAGTTTGCTACCAAGCCTGCGGCGCGCAAAGCTCTCGATCGGTGCAGCGACGGCGTCTTTCTGCTCACGTCGTAAGTTTGATCTTTACTGTCGAGCATGTTCACATTTAAACGGAATTAAAAACATACATAAATAAGCGCTATTGCACAGAAACATAAGAGAAATAACCAGGGATTATTGTGAATCTCTTCCACCAGGTCACCTCGTCCAGTTGTGGTTGAGCTGATGGACCAGTATGACGATGAGGACGGTCTGCCAGAGAAGCTAGCCCAGAAGAACCCAAATTATCAGAAGTGAGTTGCAGAGCTACCAAAGAAATACATCATGCTCTCAAATGTATCGTCTGGCTCGTGATCAGAGTCTCGCATTTAAATCTGTTTATAAATGAAAGTTTCTACGGATTAAAATGTTTTTCGAGATGTTGTGGTGTAGGCTAATGGGTAATTTCTTGGATTTTATTCAGAGAGCGAGAGCAGCCTCCACGTTTTGCTAGACCAGGCACCTTCGAGTTTGAATACTCTCAGAGGTGGAAGTCTCTGGACGACATGGAGAAACAGCAGAGGCAGCAGGTGGAGAAGAACATCCGCGAGGCCCGCGAGAAGCTGGAGGCGGAAATGGAAGACGCCTACCACGAGCACCAGGCTAACTTGCTTCGACAGGGCAAGTGTCTCTCATCAGGGTTAGTAGTTCCACAATAAGGCTCGTATGAGTCCATAACGTTTTTTTTACCCTCCTTTATTTAGACCTTCTTAGACGGCAGGAGGAACTGCGTCGCATGGAAGAGGTGCATAATCAGGAAATGCAAAAACGCAAGGAGATGCAGCTCAGGTACAGAACTAACACCCCCCCCCCCCGCCCAATAGTACGATAATACGATAGAGATAGATTTCACCATTGCCGTAAATACATTTTCTTTCGTTTGGCAGGCAAGAGGAGGAGCGTCGCAGGCGGGAGGAGGAAATGATGCGGCAGAGAGAAATGGAGGAACAGATGAGGCGCAAGCGTGAGGAGTCCTACAGAATGGGTGGTTTCATGGACAATGTAGGTGCCATGTTTTATCCATCAGTGGAGATAGATTAGATTATAAATTTCTGAATCTATAGGCTATAATATGTAACTTTTCTCTTTTTTCCCCACAGAGGGAAAGGGAGATGAGGATGAATGCTGGAGGTCTTGGATTAGCAGGTGAACATAATTCTGTTACTGTGCTTTTATTAAAAGGTTTGTTCTGCCTTTTGAATTTGGAGGTTTGACTTGGATGTACCCATTTCTGAACTTGGTTTTATTTTATTAGATATGCCTTTTGGCTCTAACAACCAGAAGTTTCCTTTGGCCAGAATGGGCTTTGAAGGTCACCAGGGACTCGGTGGCCCAGTGCCAGGGGGCATGGTGCCCAACGAAATGGTAACGTATCTTGTGTTTGTGTGAACGGCAGGTGTGTGTGTGTGTGTGTGTGTGTGTGTGAGAACGGTTTCAGTTAGGGTTTGGACAGATTTATAATGATGGAGAAGAGAAAAAAAAAAAACCATCCACGTTCTGCCTTTTTTTTTCCTAATAACTCTCGAGTTGCCTGGAAAGTCCGTCTGTACAAAAACCCAACAGTGGACTTTGGTTTTGCTTTGTAAGTCCTGTCTGGTGTGGTGAATGAAGGCAGGCAGGTTTTTTGTGGAATCTGATGGGTTTTCTTGCACCTTCTTGTAACACAAACACACCTCGACTCTTCGTGTTGGAAAACCTCTGGACTGATCTTGTATTCTAGTACTCATGAGCCCTTAAATGAGCAGATCGTCTGGCACTTTTGTATTTGAAAGGTTTTTGTGCAGATCGACTTTCTGTGGATTTTCTAATCAATAAATTAACAAATCAGAACGCTGAGCTTTTGGATGAGACCAAACCAAAAAAGATCCTTCAGGATGGCCTTTAGAGTTCATTCCGAGTTATACCGAGCGATCGATTCCTTTCTGTCTGCTTTTAGATGTTTGTGTGAATGACATCAATGCTTAGGTTTATGGTGGCAGAATTGTTTTGTTCTCAAATGATTTCAACAGGCCGTAAGTTCATTAAGGGCCTGCGGTAGCTCAGTTTGCTTTTCCACACACTGTTGTGTAAATGCGATTAGCAGCTTTTTATTTGCCTCTCGTGGTGCTCCAGATTTTTACAAATTGGCGTCTTTTCATCAGGCAGTGCAGCTCAGTTAATTCACTCAGTCTTTCACTTCGTTTTCATTGCGTTGCGAAGCCAAAATCTACTGAATTTTATTCCCCTCCTTGTTTATTAAAAAATAGTTTTCTTACAAGTAACAATTTTAATCTGCAATTCAAAAGCAAAATTGGGCCACTTTATAGTGCAAATGGCTTCTACTTAACTTTCTGCACCCTTTTGCCGCATTCTAGTGTAATTAAATATTAAACACTTGCTGTTTTTAAATGAATTCTTGGAATTTCTTGGAAAGGAAATGAAATGACGTAAATGTAAAGTTTCTGTAGACACTTGTTTCAATTGAAGGATCATTGTGTCCAGTGCTTATTATGCATTGAATTGATCAATTTGGTTTTGAATCTTTTGTCATTTAAAATAGTATTTCACCACTCACATGGAGGTCACAACTTCATAACCTCCATAGAAAATGTTATTTGTGAAGATACTGTCTGGGAAAGTGAAATGAGGAGCACGGTGTAATTTTCATGAGCTGCATTGTTTGATGGAGAGCTGCCACATGCCGGTGATCAACCATGGGGTTCATTAGAAAATCTAATTCAGCCGTCTGCACTGCTCGTTCAAAAAAAAAGTCACACTAATATTTTGTCTTTAGCTTTGATTATGGCACGCATTGGCCGTGGCATCGTTTCGATGAGCGTCTACAATGTCACATTTATTTCCGTCCAGAGTTGCAGTTATTTTTTTACCCTAGATGGTCTGGACTCTGTGGTGGTCAAATCCATGTGTGAAAATAATGTCTCATGCTCCCTAAACCACTCTTTCACAATTAAGCCCAATGAATCCTGGAATAGCCATCTAGGAATATGCCCGTGTCGTCGTGGAATAAAAAATCCATTGATGGAATAACCTGGTCATTCAGGTAGTCAGCTGACCTCATTCTTTGGGCACGTAATGTTGCTGAAACGAGATCCACTGCAGCAACCCCAGATCATAGCACTGCCCCCACAGGCTTGTACAGAAGGCACTGGGCATGATGGGTGCATCAGTTCATCCACCTCTCTTACCCTGATGTGTCAGTCAGTCTAGACTCATCAGACCACATGACCTTTTTCTATTGCTCCAGAGCCCAATCTTTATGCTCCCTAGCAAAACAAGCTTTTCTTTCCCCCAACAGCCTCACTGATGAGTGGTTTTCTTAAGGCTACACAGCTGTTTAGTCTCAGTGCCTTGAGTTCCCTTCACATTGTGCGTGTGGAAATGCTCTTACTTTCACTAATGTAGCACGCTAAAGTGATCGGCGATCACGGTCATTCGATATTTTTTTTTTTTTTTTTTTTTTTGCGTGGCCACATTTCTTCCTGAGATGATTGTTCCCCACTATTCTTCCAGTTTTTAATAATGCATTGCACAGTTCCTAACCCAATTTTAAGTTTCTGCAATCCCCTTAGATGTTTGCTTGATGCATGCCAATAATTTGACTCTTCTGAAACAAATTACCATCTTCTCCATGACCACAGGATGTATCTTTTGACATGGTTGTTTAAGAAATGAGAAGCTACTCACTGCATCAATTAGGGTTAAATAACTTGTTGCCAGATGAAAAATAATCATTCATGTAGTATTTTTCCAATGGAGGCTCTTTACCTCTTTGCTTAGTTAAATCCAGGTGGTGAAATTTTTTGGACGGGCAGTGTATATCCGAACACAACACGTGTATGGGCATTGCAGTGAACAAGGTACGAGCCAAGTCCCTGGTGTTTGTAGTCATAGCTTAGGTTTGGCACACTCTTATCTGCATCCCTGCAGTTGAAACTGCAATTTGTTGCTGAATCAGTGAATTTGGTACACTATAATTATCAGACATGCTTATCATGCACAGCTACACTGGTTGCTCGTGGTTATGTATGTACGAATGGGTGAGAAATGAAATCTATGAGAAGGAAAATCGAATTATATATTGGCGCTTTTGTACGTCGCTCTGGACAAGGGCGTCTTCTAACTGCAATAAATCTGTGTATGTCCAGTCGACCTGCAGTTCACTCTTGTAGTTATGGAATAATAGGAAGTCACTTCCTGTCAATTATTATTTAAGTTTTGCCAAGAAAAATTCACTTTTATTTTATATGGTCATGTGTCTCAGTCTCTGAGAGGGATGAAGTTTTAAGCAACCATTTGTGAGTTTGGCAAGTCCCAGTGTTTCACCAAATGCTGTTATTGGTTTATGGAATTTAGAGCACTCATTAGAAAATAAGTTAATATTCATGGCAAGAAGAAAGAAAAACAAGTCTTGTTTATTCATTACAGGATGTTGTCTTATTAAACTCTAATCCAATTACAAGCATGTTTTGAAAATGTTCTGAAAATGTAGCCTCCCAAAAAAAGTAGTTACAGGAAGAACCTGCCAAGAAGCCATGCTTCTGATCTGGCACTTTAAAATATTGTTTCTGGATTCCCAGTTATTTTCTTGACTCTTAATTATGTATGTTTTTAATAAATTGGAATCCTGTTGGAAGTAGTTACAGCTTAGTTGTCATCGTGTTTTAACTACAGTCCTGCTGGAATAAAAAAAAAAAAAAAACACTTCAAGAGCTTAAGCCGTTTGCTCGAAGTGTGTAATTGGTCTCTTTGTTTTATTAGACTTTAAAATTAAATACCGACCAATTAAAAGTGCTCAGTGCAATTGCTCATGTAAAGCCAAGCTCTAGGGCATATTGCAAGATTTATAGAACTTTCAGATACCAAAAGATTATTCTAAAGCTGCTGTAGCATAATTTTATAAACAAGCAAACACAAGCTGCCTTATTGGTTATTTTTCTTAATATATCTGAAACAATTGTTCAGGCTGGACGTATCTAGACAAGAAACCAGTCTTGACTGCAATTCAGCTGATTACCTTTTTTGTTGACAAGTTCAAATGGTAGTCATTTTTCCACATTTAAGTTCTTCTATGGTAGGATCATTCTAACAAATACATTACCCTCTTTTCCTTTTCCTATGTTACCCATGGCACCGTGGATCTGCGTGTTGGAACGGTATCATCGAATGTTTCCCTTGGATCCCCCACACACTTTAATACCTGTGGCTCAAAATATGAACTCATGGAACTTATGCCATTGTTGGCCCTTTTGTATTCCCTCCATGGAAAACCACCAAAAAAAAACAAACAAATTACTCTGCCAAATTCTTTACTTCGTACGCAAAACGTTACGCTTTAGCACAATGAGCGTTTCCCTCAAGGTGGCCCCGCTGGTCCGAGGGGCATGGGTCCGGGCAATTCCGGATTCGGCAGAGTCCGTGAGGAATTCGAAGGACCTGCCAAGAAGCCACGCTTCTGATCTGGCACTTTTTTTTTAAATAGCGGAGCTTGTTTCTGGATTCCCAGTTAGATTCTGGGGTCTTAATGATGTATTTAAGTTTAAAATATTCCATTGGAATTTTAGCCTGAGGATTCTTCTTTTTTTTTTGTGTGGCAATTTTTTTTTATCTTTTTTTTTTTTTTTTAAGTAATTTTGTGTGTTCGGGTTAGATCAAGTAGTGAACCGCTCAGCAAGAGGGTCATCTTGCTCAGCAAAACTTATTGTATTCTCCTTTTCTACATTATATATATATATATAAAATCATACAATGTTACTTGTTTATGCTGGTTGCTCCTGTTGTTCTGCTATTACTGTGGTTATGTTCTGTGCCATTCAACATTTTTTGAGATAATCCATGTAATTTGCAATAAAGAGAACATTTGGTTGTACAAACCCACATTTCAGCATTTTGGCACAGTGTTTGACTCCGTCCCCCCAAAAAAAAATCACTAATCTTCTACTTGAAAGGTATGAATCCAGAATTCATCTGAAAATTATAACTAAGTTTAAATAAATACAGGGGTGGACAAATAAAAAATGCACTAGTTTAAATCATCTAGCATGTAGAAATATTCAAGTGGTAGCTAATGTAGTGATGCAATTCTATGATTATTAAACATTGCATTTACAGCAGATTCAGTTGTTTGCCAGCATCACTGTGTTTTTAATCTGTGGTGGTCAGACCTCACTTTGAGGAAATCAAGTTTGGTTACCGCAGGCAAATTGGCTTCACTAAACTTTCCTTAGTGTGTAAAAGTTGCTTTGAATGATGTCCTGCACATCTGGAGATGACTTCTCCCTCCTTTCAGTCAGTCTTACAGGATAGACTCTTAGACAGACACTTAACCCTCACCAGGAGAAAGTGATCGAGTCGACCAGATTACACTTTAGTGTGTTTAGTGCAGAATGTGACGAGATTCAGAATGTAGTTTGTTGTGTAGTTTGATCATCCAGAACACTTTGAAACACTTTCCCAGGGTATCTGGTTCAATGATTTGTCCACCCCTGACGTTGCATATTAATGTTTGGTTTGAGATGCGCAGTTACAAATAGATGGTTTAAACCATAATTGAGTAGCCTGGCATGCATATAAATGTGAAGATCTAAGTTGTTTAAATTTTCAGTACGTTTTTATTTCAATTTATTTTAGTTTACTTCAATTTCAATCGTGGTTTTATTTTATTTTTTATAACTGGCTAAGACCTACAGATGGTCACCAGCCGAAAATATATCAGAAACCTTTAGTTACCTGCAAAATCAACACTGCAAGGAAATTTGTGCATGCTAAGTACAGCAAGGTAATTCATAAATCTAACATTTACTCTATGGGTTGCTAGCAGACCTCCTGCAACTCGAACATCACTTAATTCTATTTCAGCATTTTGTAGAATTCTGCTATACGGTCATCAGCCCTCTTACCACTGTGCTGCCTAATGATTGTATGATCTTCACCACTGGAGCAAAGGCCTGTTTTTGAGGATTAATTTCATTTGTTTGTGCACGAAGATGGAAGTTTTCGACTGTCTGTCAGTGTGTTAATGCAGATTGGGTTTGATTATGATCATGGGGGAGGGGTACTTTTATGGCTGGAGCCAAATGCATCCATGACAAATGTATTTGCCATCGTGTTTTCTTGGTGCTCTGTTTTTCTCCTTTAACAGGTGACTGTCAAATTGCGCTCGCCGGAACTTGTGAAGGTTTCAGTACAGTAATACACTATAAAACAAGTAACTGAGATCATGTGAAGACAATAGCAGAGTACAAAGTCTACAATGTACATTATAAAGACATTTTATATAGTTGGAGACCTGATTTATTATTATTTTTTAACTGTTGACTCAAAGCTGGAGAGCATGTAATTGTATAAGATGTTTTTGGACACTTAATTTCCCAAGCCACTGTAGAGCTCTGACCTTAACCCTTGGGGAGGAATTGGAACTTTATCCCACGTATTTCAATTTAGTTTGGAGATCAACGCCAACTGGTTGCCATGTTGTACGGCATAGACAGCTAGTTTAGGAGCTGAACGGTTTTCTAATTATCAGATATAACTCCGGACAGGGACGCTTCCATGATTCCTCTTCATCCATCAGTTCATCCAACACTGACTTATTGACTAAATATATTAATATTTGGATTTATTATCATTTAATGGTTGACGTGATGAAGGATGTTGAACCCTCTGAGCCTCCACTGACTTGCACTTCTGAGGGTATATTCCCTTCACTTATTTGTTAAATATTATTTACCTGACTCCAGGTCATCTTTTGTTTTTGGGTGTTTTGGTACTTCTCTGGCAGCCTTTTATCCATTTCCTGTTCACAGGCTGATTAACTAATGAATCAAAGAGGCGTCTGTTCATTTTGATTCTCCTCCCCAAGCAGTGTTTTGTACCGTCAATGAATTAAGTTCATTTGATTAACCAAGATTATGGCATTTTCCCCATTCAGGCTGTTGGGTCGATTTTAATATGATTATTTACCATCAGGCTTCTCTGTAAAGATGACATTGGCCAAAGCAATACTTTTTCCACAAGAGACTCTTTATGTACTCTGTGGTTTCCCCTCTATCCCCTCTTTCCTTAAAGACTGATTGCTGTAGTATTTTTGCCATATTTGTCCTTCTGGTAGGTTCCCAGAAACTCAATTAGAACGGTCAGGCCTTTGTAACCCTCTTTTGGAGTATGACCAGATTATCAACATAATGGACTCTGAGAATTAAGCTCATCTGTACTCTTAGGAGAAATTAAGAGTTTTAGAAACAATGGCGGCACAGGTTCCTTGGAATTCACATTTTGGCTTTTAGTCTGACGTTTACTGCAAGTTACGCTTGCGGCGTTTTGTCTTTAAACTGTTAGAGAATTTTACGGGACTCGTTGCGCACACATCATGTCAGGTGGTTTGCGCTTGCGACAGATGGACTCCAACCGAGTTCTGCAGACATCTCAAGGTAAAAAGCAAACACGATGGACCAGAGCTCAGGTTAGAGCATTCTAAACGATTTATTGTTATTTTTTTATAAACTTGTTTAAAAAAAAATAAAAATTCAAAGTGTTTTTATTTTGCTTTGTTTATGTAATTGTGTGTAGATTAATTCGTTAATTAACTGGGAGTCTGAATGCACAGTCTGTTTCTCCCAGACTTAGTGGTTCATCCATTCCTGCTAATAGACCTTCTCACTGTTTTATGGTTACTGTGACCAACTGTAGTGTTTGTAACCTGAGTCTCTTGTTTCAGCATGTTTCAGTAAACAGACTTGTATATTGTTGCCCCTCGTGCTGGCCCTGGTGCTGAATTGTCTTCTACAATTTACACAGCATTTTCAGGATCATAGTGGAATCACATGGAGGTTCAGGTGGAAACTGAACCCCCTGCCATTACTTGTAAGCTGCTGTTTTTAAGCTGATGATATAACTTGTGGTTCACGTTCATGGGGATAGTCAAAAGTGTACATTTTCTAAATGGATAAATTGTTAGACCTGGAACTGAAACCCCCACCTCAATTCAATATGTGCTGTTTTCCGGTTTAAATACACGTGTTGGATTTGTCGCACAACTAAAATTCTGCCTTTATTAGGTTTGATTATTTGCTTTTTGGAAAAGGTTCTTTAAAATATTCATTTTAAATGTTCAGTGCATTCGATGTGCACCCCTTAAAATGATATAAATTCACCTTTGAAACTTGTTGAAATTTAAGTACAGATTGAAAGATACATGGCAAAATTAAAAGTAAAAAGTCTCGTTTCTGTAATCCAGCAATCAGGAAAAAAAAGACAGCACAGGATGTTTGTCGAATGTTACTAATATTCTTAACGTTAATAGGTGTAACAGTTTTGTCACTGCAGCCTTTAGGGATCTGTGTAAAGAAAGGATGTGAACGTGTTAGAAATTTAGAATTTCGCCACTTTTATTTATATATTTATTTTAAATGGTCAAACAGAAATTCGCGCTGCATAAATCGCACGTTAATAAAATGAGTGCCGTTAAAATCATTTTATAAAAATAAAATGTTACATTTTTGTAATAAAAAATTAACTTTATATTTGTTAGGGCTGTCGATTCAAAATATTTAATCCCACGGTTTCACAAGTGAACTCCCGATTAACCGAACATGTTTATCTGTTCTAATTGTACCTTAAAGATTTCTCAAGTTTTTAATTTTCTGATCAACATGCTCATGGACAAATATGGATGCTTTATGCAAATTTGTTTTAATATTGAAGCGAAACTCAACATGGAGCATGAAGACAAAATATTATTGTGAATGTTTTAATTATGGTCTTTTAAATTGCGTCAATCATCAGTTTTTGTTCTGGGAAATGGGGATTTTAAGTCTCGGATCCTTTACCACAGTAAATGGTGGTAATGTTTTACTTAAGAATGCGAACTGCCAATAAAGTAGTAGAAGAATCATGGTGGTTTTTGGTGCTTGATTTGAGACTTGGCGCATCAGTAAAACAAATGTTTAGTAATTGAAAATTACTTTTTTTTTTATATCCGAGTAAAGAAAGGACTTATCTTTAATATTTATTTATTATTATTGTGCTAATCTTGCCTGTGGTATGTGAAGTGCCATTAGCATCTTTGTGCGGTCCTGCCATTGTGGGGCAAGCTACAGTAGAGTACAGCATGTTTTAGGGCCATTAAGCATATTGAAAATGAGTATATTTAGAGCTAAGTGAGAATGAGCTTAAACTCAACTTCACTCAGCTGGTGGTGATGCAGTAAATCTCTCAAGCGCCACTAGAACCTTTTATAAAGTAGATCAATTCTAATGTATACAAGTATGTACTTTTTTTATACTTAATGTATAAAGTGCTTGTCATGGAGCTTGACTTGCTAATGATGGACATTATAAACCCAAACCAGCATTAAAGCCATGCAAGGTCATGGTTTTGCTCTTTTTTATTTTCCTATGAAAGTCAACTGGATTTGCTCCTCAAGCATGTAGAAAAAAAAAAATCCTAATGCTCATCCAAAATCCACTTAATGGATGGAAAAAAAACAGAAGCCTTTGAACTGAATAACCACGATGTGATCCTATTTATAACCCTATTAGGTGCTGTATTTTACAGTTGTATAAACAAATGTGTCCGTGTGAGCTCCAGCGGCTCTCCACCAGTAATGCCACTAATTACCATCTGCTGAAAACCCACCTTTTTTTTCCTGTCGGCGTCCAACTTTCAGTTTTCCAGTTCTCTGTGAGAAGAGCTTGTGTCTGTGTGTAACGTGTATGGCGTGGATGGTGGTGCTGTAGCTAAGCAGTAGCAGCCAGTGTCCAGCTTTGCCCTGCTCCACAGTTGACACTCCAGCAGTTGGTTACAATGAGACAAGATGAGTAGTTCTTCAGATCAGTGGACAGTTGAGGCCTGGACTTGTGTGCAGCGAGAGGTTTGCTTGCTTATCGTCTGAAAAGGTAAGTGCTCATGTCTTTTGTTCAATGAAGATGAAAAAAAACCACACGGTTGCTTTCACCTCCCTGATTCACACTCATGTTGAATGTATTGGGGTTCTGGCATCACACTTGTAAACATGGACTCGCAGTGCAGATTTTCTGTTGTGGACTCAAGTTGTGTTTTTTCTGCGTTCTCTCGTGGAATGCCTCGAAATAAGCAAATGACGGGGATGGGATTGTGTATGGGGACAATTTCTTCAAAACAGTATTATTGTTGGCATGGTAAATATCTGTGGACATGGGTGGGGAGTTGAAGTTGGAGAAAATCCAACCCTTTGGCTCAAGTGTTTTGTAGTGTATAATGTTTTCATCCAGACCCTTGACCTCAACGCATCACATTTTAAACATTTCGGTGAATTTGCTTTGTGACCCGAGTCTTAATCTAAGCTCAAGGCAGTGTAGTATCTGGACTAACTACCTGAAGGTGATGTAGTTCTGGCAGATTGATGCAAGAATGTGTTTAATGTAGCGGTGATGAAACGGAAATCAAAGTCCAGCACGCACAAGCCAGTTCAACGAGGGGAAAGGACAGAACTTGAACAACAAGGATCTGTGTACTAACTAGCTATCTCACTCCCTTTTTTTAATTTTTTATTTTTGTACTGTTTGGAGAACAGTTTTTCTGTTTAGAAAAGATTAATGATCTACAGATGCAGATAGATAAAGTGGATTGTTTTTCATGATGTATTTAAGCTTAGATTCAGCACACATGCAGTAAGTTCTTGGTTCACACTTTTGCATTTATGTATAGACCTTAAATACGTGTATTTCCTTAATATGAACCTACAAATACGTATAGTCTACAAATGAACTAACAGCCGAGTTTATCTGGATTTTGTTCACTTAACGACAACCTTTTTTAAAGTTGTAAGCTCAAGGTTGCGTATGTGTATTGATTAGAAAAATAAGACCACAATACCCCATGTGATCGCACCTTCACGTCTACTGAAGCAGCCTGCGATATGCTGAGTAACTGGTTTAAAAGTGCGAGGGAAAAAAACGAAACGCAAAACCCACATACTAATCCAGCTTTTATGCAGCTTTGTATTTATTTTTTTTTTTTACCCCATCATAATTCTAGCTTGATGGTCAATGTACTTTTGAAACCCAACAGGCTTTGACTTTTGTTCTTCCACAAATACTCGGCACGGTTGCAGTTTCCACACTACTCTCCTCTACATCACTGTTCACGGTTCCTTTTCCTGTTTGGCCTCCCACTTTAGATCCACTGTGATCTTTCTTGTGTAAAATTCCACTCATTTGTATTAACCCACAACACTGGAGTATTACATCAGCATTTTACTCTGCACATCATGGTGTTACTTCTACACACGCGTCTTGAAGACGAGGTCTTGGGTGTACAGGTGCCTCTTGATGTATCCCGATCCAACGGTATGGCAGATTGTTTAGGGAGGCTTGTGTTTAATCTGCACTGTGGTCCATCATATCATTGTCCAAGCCTTTGGCTGGAGATGCCTTTTTGTTAAAATAAATAAGGGAGTGTGATGCCAGAACTGCCCTGTTAGTATAATGGGTGCCTCCGGAAAGGCAGAGTGTGACCTCACTCCTCAGGATTCTCTCTTACAGAACGCCAGTACTGTAAAAGGTGAAGTTTTGTTTTTTAATAAATATCTATGAAAATCCATTAAGTGGTTAATAATGGACTACATCAAGCATCATCTTCAGTGTAAATTAATGTATCAACAGGCTGGGAGCGGGTTTTTGTCTCGTATTCTCAAGCAACAAGCATTCAAAATATGTCTTCACATATAACTCCTCCGTGCACTTCTTCACCATTCCACTATTACATGTAGCACATTTCTGGCTTAGATAGAAAACTAAAGCCCAACATACTTACTGTCCACTTTAATACGAACACCTGTACCTGTATCATCCCTGCAGTGAATCCAGTGAACCAATCTTGTGTCGGCAGCACAAGGCATCAAATCATGCAGATGCAGGTCAAGAGCCTCGGCTTCATATAAAACACCAGAGTCATCCTGGTTTCAAGCGAAGCTCGCTGCTTTGTCTAAAAAGGGCTGGTTTAAGTATTTCAGACAAATCTGAGATTAATGATCAGGAAACCTACATGGTTTCACAGAATCGTCCACCTTTTTTGTTTTTTTTTTCCTTCCACTTCAAACCAGTCTATAGATAAAATTTTTACCTCCTATCTGCATGATTTCTAGTCATTGCACTGCCGAACCACAATTGGCTTAATTTTTACATTTTCCTTTGCAAAATGTATGTGCTCGTGACACCAAGATGATCAACAATTGCTTGGTTACATTCCTCAACTTCTGTTTTGCTTTTTTGAGATTAGTCAGTAATTGAAGACCAAATATATTTGAGATGTTTTCATATTAAGAAAAGCTGATGGGTCTGTTTTATGACTGACTTTTTTTTTTTTTTTTTTTTTTAGGATACTTTAACTGCAGCTTTTCTTAGCACTTTCTCAGCTCCTGCTGTTAGAGTATATGTGAAACGCATTTTGTCCTCGAGCAGAGAAATTTTATAAGAAACTAAAGGACATTAGTTTTTCTTTTAATGTAGAGATTGGATGAAAAGTCTTTTTATTAGGTCTGTTGTTAACATGTAACCAGTGATGTATTGCAGTAGCGTGAGACAGCTCATGATGTAAACAATTTGGACGAATCGTCCTCTACTAGATATTCAGATCTTCAGCAGCCCGACTATATCCTCTTTTTTTCCCCTCCACCTATTGAAATTAACAGTGAATCAGTTAATTTTTTGTATATGTTCACATATTTCTAAATGATTTTAAATAATTGTTAAATGTTGCATTTTATTCCATATAATACATTTCCATCTTCGGTTAGTCTAGGAATCGGTGTCATGCAGTCTGAAGAGCACGTTCACTTACTGTGTCTCTCGCTGCAGGGGCCTCGGGTAACCGATGGAGGCTGAGCAACCTGACCAGGTATAAGGTCAGTAACAGTGACGCGCTCAAATCTGTAAACCGCATCACTATATTGTGTTCATGTTTTTGCCCCCTGTTGTGTTCTAGGGCACTGGTTAAGTGTAATCTTTGATCTAGTACATGGATCAGGTGCTGTGGACTACAAGCAGCAGGACAGCAGACCTTCAGGTCGCAGGACTACTTGTGAGTTGTTTTTTTTTAATTATCCACAAGCATTGAACCAGACTAACTGTTTATTAAACAAATAAACATTTATGTATTTTTTTTTTTTTTTTTTTTTTTAGGGACCTCCTGGAGATTCCGAAGTTCTGCACACGGATTTGTGGACGTGTTCATCAGGGCGTCGCTCGGGCTCCCGTTGAATAACCTGAAAAGCACAGCTTGCGTTTCCAGTACAGAGTCTTGACCCGAGTGTTGTGTTCAGACGATTAAATGCATTGCGGTGTGCGTTTCACCTGCTTTATCACACGTCGCTAATTGCGGCTCCGATTCGGGACTGCAGTCTGAAAGTTAATCCCACTCGACACGTGTATGCGAACGGAGCAGGGTTTCTCTGACAAACGTTGTACAACGTCTGTGAATAATAAAATTTTGTGAACGATTTGTGATTGATTCCGTGTCATATTGAAGTTGAACAATTTTTACAGCAAAAGCTCTGGTTCTTAAGAGGTGCATGTATATTCCTTTTGATTCTATGAAAAAAGTAATTTAACAATGTAATAGAAAATGTAGAGTTTTTTTTTTTTTTTTAAATCATCCCTTAGCATGAAGAACAGCTTTACGCACTTTCAGCACCTGGACAGTTCTCTAAACATTCAGCTGAAATACCCGTGAAATGTCGTGCCTCTTATAAAACTCACCAACGGTGTTCTTCACTGAGATTTTTTGTGATCCAGTTCTTCCCAGAGCAGATCAATAGGATTTTGGTGCGGTGACTGGGCAGAGCTTGGACGTGCTCTTCAGATCATCATCTTGTATGGTGAAGTCGGTTTCATTTACAGTTTTTCACTTTCCGGAATAGGTTTCCATCCTTTCCTGCTCTAAAACAACCCCAAAACATTAGGCTTCCACCTTCGTTTGTTTGTTGGGTGAGGCAGGCTGCTAACATCATCTCTCCTGGTATCTTATTTTTGTTCTTTTAGAGACTTAAAATGTCGTCTTTGGACTTTCTTCCATTCATTCGCTGTCCAGTGTTTGAGTTTATAGACTTAAAAGGAGTATGCATGTGTCTATCAAACACCAATAAAAGACTGGTGTGTATTTGTGAAAGAAAGATTGTTGGTGTATAAATGTAATCACCCTATTTTTTTCACATAAGGAATGGAGTTGGGTATAAACCCAGCATGGGGCACCAATCAGTTTAACCACCTTGTTCCTTTAGATATGTCAAGTTGTGTTGCATTCTTCCGAAGGTATTCGGAGCTTGAACCCCCTTTTTTTTTTTTTTTTTTTTTTTTTTTTTTTTTTTTTTTAAACTTTCCCTGATGATAAAATCTCTGCGGTCCATCCACCTTTTCTGTTGATGGTGCAGAATTTCCAGTTCCAAACCAATTTAAATCTATATGACTCAGCATTTTTTTTTTTTTCATGTTGAACAAACCCCTATAATCATAATTATGTGCATGTTTGGTGATGGTCTTATAAGAGCGATAGTTATACCTGCTGTAAGCGGACCCTGCGGAAGTGGGAGAGAAGAAAGGGAATTGGGTAGCATGTGGCCAATGGTGCCCTCTCTATGCATCTTTAATGCCCATTCATCATTCACGAGCTCGTTTTCAGCCCCCCCCACCCCCCCATGGGTGCCTCCTGTTCCCAATCACCCTTTCATTCTGTCAGAAACTGGACATTCTGCAGGTATGAGTGCTACCAAACTTAGTCTTAACACAGGCAGGGATAGTTCAGAGCCCAAACGAAAACAAATGATACAGAAGAGTCTGGTCTTGACGCAAACGTATCTCCTTTCCAGCTCTGTGGTTTCTGCAGCACCTTACACAGCCCTGCCTAGAATATGGGAACCTCTCAAACTTCCATCGCTCGCCAATATGGCACGTCAAAGGACGCCAGGGTAAGATGATACTTAGTGTGTATAATATCTTGTTTTATGTGTGTATGTAGTGCACTCGATACATCAGGGTCTGAATATTTCAATCCGATTTGCTGGAAATCGCATACAAACCAATTTTCTTCTCGCACTTCATTGACGTTTATTTTATTCAGAGCAACTGAGCAGCTATATGGTTAAGGACCTTGGTCAGGGGCAAATAAGTCACAGTTTAGTGTGGATGTGATTTGAAAATCACCAACACCTACTTTATCTCAGTAGGATTCTGGATTTAATATGTGACATAAAAGTAAAAGTTATCTTAGTCTGTTTCCTAAAATATTAAATTAAGAATTAGTAAATTTTTTGTATAAGACAGGCCACGTCTAGACTAATCCGGATACGTTGGAAAACATGGATTTCGCGTCCACACTTCGTTTACGATCGTTTCCCAAAACTCGCTCATCCACAGCGTTTATTCTTCGAAAAACGTTGCAACGACGACTAAAAACGCGTTATCGTTTTCGAAAGGGTCTGTCCGCACTGCCACGTGAAAAAACAGGCGTCGGTGTGGACGGAACGCCGAAACCGAGAGAATTTTGAAATGGAAATTGTGTAGGAACCCTGACAGAAACAGGTAACGCTTTGATCTGTATTTCTCCCTGTTCTCCAGCGTCACTCATTCCTTCATCTCGGCTCAGACGCCAGCATGTGAGACGTTTTCTCGCAAACTCCGGCCTCCTTCTCAAAATCGCACCTCATCGCTTCGCACAGACGCTCAGCCGACCGCCACACCTGTATATACACATTTTTCTCATCCACTACGACCTCTTCCTAGGCTCAGTCGTCGAACTTGTCCAGCTCAGAGCCCTGAACTCAGCCGGTGTGGTTTCCGACAAGAGAAACGGTCGTCTGGATGCCGGGGGAATTTATCTGTTCAGGGGATACCATGTTTCAGCAGGGTTTTATCCCCCAAGGGCCCGAAGCAGCTGCATGTGTTCTTACCGACAGGGGGCACTGCAGAAGATGATGACACGGACAATGAGTCTATTGATGAAGGTTTCATGGATGAGGTGGTCCACAAAGCTCTGTGAACAGGAATAGAGTAACAAATGTGTGATTTCTAAAACCTATTGTGTTGTCATTTCTCGTAATTCTCGTATTATATATATGTAAATAAAAAATGGCTTACATACGTTCAGGTTTAAATCATAGATTTATAGAACGATAAAAAGCAACATATAGACGGAGTTCTAAATAAGTCATAGTTCTGTTCATGGTAGCTGTAACGGAGAACCCGTTTTATAGTAAATATACATCAAAAATATAGATGTAGCGTTTTATTACAAATGAACACCCCAGCATAAGTGTGGTATCTCACTGTTCAAGCCATCAAGACGTTGGATTTTGGATCAGAAGGTGAGTTCACATCCCAGCAACACCAAACTGCAATTGTTGGGCTCCTAAACAGGGCCCTTAACCCTTACCTAAATATCCACACGATGCCTCAGCAAACCTTTTCTAAAGCAAGCAGGACCTTGACAGATCTTTGGCGAATGAGATATGAGAATGTTAAAGGAGTGTCGTATGCATTGGATGAAACCCAAGTTTTCTTATTACATGATTACAAACCAGAACGATTAATGGATCCTTTGGTCTTTAATCTCATATGGTGAGAACGAATGGCGTTTACTAAAGCAAGAAACCCAGTGATCACAATTCAACAAGTCTCCTTTCACTGGAGCCACAGCTGCACCTCCTGCATACATCGTCCATATTAACCTCGTAAAATGGAGGAGAAGGAGAGGAGGAAGACGTCTACAGAGACGGCAGGGAATGGAGAAGTGTAGGAGAGTGGAGGTTCGGGTTGGTACTTTAAATGTTGGCACTATGACTGGTAAAGGGAGAGAGTTAGCTGATATGATGGAGAGGAGAAAGGTAGATATGTTGTGTGTTCAGGAGACCAAGTGGAAAGGGAGTAAGGCCAGAAACATTGGAGGTGGGTTTAAACTGTTCTATTATGGTGTGGATGGAAAGAGAAATGGTGTAGGGGTAATTCTGAAGGAAGAGTACAGTAAGAGTGTAGTGGAGGTGAAGAGAGTTTCTGATAGGGTGATGATCGTGAAGGTGGAAGTTGAAGGGATGATGATAAATGTCATCAGTGCCTATGCTCCACAAGTCGGCTGTGAGATGGAGGAGAAGGAAAGATTCTGGAGTGAATTAGATGAAGTGGTAGATGGTGTACCTAGAAATGAACGATTGGTGATTGGGGCAGACTTTAATGGACATGTAGGTGAAGGGAACAGAGGTGATGAGGAGGTGATGGTAGGTATGGCCTAAAGGAGAGAAATGTGGAAGGGCAGATGGTGGTAGATTTTGCTAAAAGGATGGAAATGGCAGTGGTGAATACGTATTTTAAGAAGAAGGAGGATCATAGGGTGACCTATAAGAGTGGAGGAAGGTGCACACAGGTGGACTATGTTCTATGTAGGAGATGCAACCTGAAGGAGATTGGAGACTGTAAGGTGTTGGCAGGGGACAGTGTAGCTAGACAGCATCGGATGGTGGTCTGTAGGATGGTTTTGGAGGCGAAGAAGAAGAGGAGGAGAGTAAGGACTGAAAGAAGAATAAGATGGTGGAAACTGAAGGAGGAAGAGTGTAGTGTGAGGTTCAGGGAAGAGGTCAGACAGGGGCTTTGTGGGGGTGAAAAGGTGCTGGATGATTGGGAAACTACTGCAGGAGTGATGAGGGAGGCAGCTAGAAAGATACTTGGTATGACATCTGGAAATAGAAAGGAAGACAAGGAGACGTGGTGGTGGAATGTGGAAGTGCAGGAGAGCATAAGGGGAAAGAGGTTAACAAAACAGAAGTGGGATCGACAGGGTGATGAGAAAAGTAGGCAGGAGTAAAAGGAGATGCGGCAGCAGGTAAAGAGGGATGTGGCGAAAGCCAAGGAGAAGGCATATGAGGAGCTGTATGAGAGGTTGGACACTAAGGGAGGAGAAAAGGATTTGTACCGATTGGCCAGGCAGAGAGATCGAGCTGGGAAGGATGTGTTGCAAGTTAGAGCAATAAAGGATGGAGATGGAAATGTGTTGACTAGTGAGGAGAGTGTGTTGAGAAGATGGAGGGAGTATTTTGAGCAGCTGATGAACGAGGAAAATGAGAGAGAGAGAAGGTTGGATGATGTGGAGTTGGTAAAGCAGGAAGTGGATAGGATTAGTAAGGAGGAAGTGAGAGCAGCGATTAAGAGGATGAAGAGTGGAAAGTCGGTTGGACCAGATGACATACCGGTAGAAGCATGGAGATGTTTAGGAGAGATGGCAGTGGAGTTTTTAACCAGATTGTTTAACAAGATTCTGGAAGGTGGGAGGATGCCTGAGGAATGGAGAAGGAGTGTGCTGGTACCGATCTTTAAGAATAAGGGAGATGTGCAGACCTGCAGTAACTACAGGGGAATTAAGTTGATCAGTCACACCATGAAGTTATGGGAAAGAGTAGTGAAAGCCAGGCTGAGAGAAGAGGTGACCATCTGTGAGCAACAGTATGGTTTCATGCCAAGGAAGAGCACCACAGATGCCTTATTTGCTTTGAGAACGTTGATGGAGAAGTATAGAGAAGGACAGAAGGAGCTGCATTGTGTATTTGTGGATTTAGAGAAAGCGTACGACAGAGTGCCAAGAGAGGAGTTGTGGTATTGTATGAGGAAGTCAGGTGTGTCAGAGAAGTATGTGAGGGTGGTGCAGGACATGTATGAGGACAGTGTGACAGCAGTGAAGTGTGCAGTAGGAACGACAGACTGGTTCAAGGTGAAGGTTGGACTGCATCAAGGATCGGCCCTGAGCCCTTTCCTGTTTGCAGTGGTGATGGACAGGTTGACGGACGAGGTCAGACAGGAGTCTCCCTGGACTATGATGTTTGCGGATGATATTGTGATTTGTGGTGAGAGTAGTGAGCAGGTTGAGAAGAGCCTGGAGAGGTGGAGGTACACGCTGGAGAGAAGGGGAATGAAAGTCAGTAGGAGTAAGACAGAGTACATGTGTGTGAATGAGAATGAGGGAAGTAGAGTGGTGCGGTTGCAGGGAGAAGAGGTGGAGAAGGTGGAGGAGTTTAGGTACCTGGGGTCAACAGTGCAAAGTAATGGAGAGTGTGTTAGGGAAGTAAAGAAAAGAGTGCAGGCAGGGTGGAGTGGGTGGAGAAGAGTGATAGCAGGAGTGATTTGTGATAGTAGAGTATCTGCAAGAATGAAAGGGAAAGTTTATAGGACTGTGGTGAGACCTGAGATGTTGTATGGTTTAGAGACAGTGGCATTGAGTAAAAGGCAGGAGGCGGAGCTGGAGGTAGCAGAGCTGAAGATGTTAAGGTTTTCGTTGGGAGTGACGAGGATGGACAAGATTAGAAATGAGTTTATTAGAGGGACAGCGCATGTTGGACGTTTTGGTGACAAGGTGAGGGAGGCGAGATTGAGATGGTTTGGACATGTGCAGAGGAGGGACATGGGGTATATTGGTAGAAGAATGCTGAGGATGGAGCCACCAGGTAGGAGGAAAAGAGGAAGACCAAGAAGGAGGTTCATGGATGTGGTGAGAGAAGACATGCAGGTAGTTGGTGTAAAAGAGGCAGATGTAGAGGACAGGGTGGTATGGAGACGGATGATCCGCTGTGGCGACCCCTAATGGGAGCAGCCGAAAGAAAAAGAAGAAGAAGAAGAAAATAACCCCAGTTGCAGTTTGCTACAGATGCGGGTTGCAAGCTCGGACTAGCACACTCTCGAAAACAAAAATCTGGACCAAATCTGGATTAAAAGGTAAGTTAGAGATTCTGAGTTTAGATCAGCAGAAAATCCACTGTTTAGCAATAAAAACGCGGTAATGTAATCCGGATCGGCTCCGTGGAGGAGTCGCGGTGTTGACCGCAAGATGGCGCTGTGTCGAGCTCGAAACCCTGCTACAGCAACAGCAACAACATCAACACCAGCAGCATGCGGAAGTGATTTAGCGCGAGCTCTCCACGCGTTTCTGCGCGAGTTTTTTCTCTTCTCTGTTCCTCGCGCCTGATCTCACCCTCACACTGGTGCACGGATCGTTTCTCCTGACTGCCTGCTGGACTGATGTGAGTATCTGCACCTCACTGGAGTTCAGCTGCTTTGCACGAATGTCTGCGGTTTGTCCTGTTGTTGTTTTTTTAGTCCAGTGTTCAATCCCGTGTTTTGCATTCGAAATACATTCGATTGCATGCGCGAGATCTCGATTTGATCTTCTGTACGTCCAGAGGGAGACCTTCATGCTTAGTCTGCAGAGCTGCTTGTGCAATCAGAGCGCTTCTGCTGTTTGTAAACACTGAGTCTGGGTTGAGCTACTCAAGCGAGGTGAGAAGTTCCCTGCTGAGAAAATTAAGTATATGGTGTCATATGCTTCTCATGTGTGTCTCATTTCTAAAGGTTTTCAGGTTGGTAGAGTGAGTGCATTGGATACAGTATGTTATGGAGACAGTGTGCATTGCATAAGATGGTAAGCGGTTGGGACATTGGTGGATTATTGGTGGGATATTGAGGGGACATTGGTGGATTATTGGTGGGACGTTGGTGGATTATTGGTGGG
>JAAIIK010000077.1:2588226-2600244 GCA_014706435.1 Silurus glanis
AAGAAAGAAAGAAAGAAAGAAAGAAAGAAAGAAAGAAAGAAAGAAAGAAAGAAAGTAATATGGAGGAAGAGTGAGACAAAGGAAAAAAGAAAATGAGAGAGAAAAAAAGAAAGAAAGAAAGAAATAGTTGAATTGAGGTTATTATGTTTCTGCTTTACGGTATATATTCTAACTGTATTTATTCCTGTCTGTGACGCAGCGTCTGTTTTACTGCATTTCTCTTTAATATTGATGGTTTATGGGGAGTGGTGGCTCCAGCGGTTAAGGCGCTGGGTTGCCGATCGGAAGGTCGGGGGTTCAAGCCCCGGTATCGCCAAGCTGCCACTCTTGGGCCCTTGAGCAAGGCCCTTAACCCTCTATGCTCCGGGGGTCCCTTACGAGGGAAATATCAAGGTCCGTGACGTGGGGCCGCCTTCCCGTGGGCTCACCACCTGCAGGAGGGACCGTAAGGGACGGTGCTGTGAGGATTGGGCAGCAGTCGGAGGCGGGGGCCTGCTTAGACTGCTGCCCCCGCGACCCGTATTACGGATAAGCGGGAGAAAATGAATGAATGAATTGATGGTTTATATCAGTGGCTGCGTAATAAAAGGATTAAAAGACGGATAGATTCCGGACACCACTATAAATTCCTACATTACTAGTTACTGTGATTTGCTTTCTGACCAATCAGAACCGAGAATTCAGCGGCGCTCGTTTTATTTTTCTTTACACAAAATTTGGTTTTGCATGAATATACACCTCTTTGAAACGAGGACATCGTCGCTCCCTACCTTCCGTCCCTGCTGCTGCAGTAGAGTTAAAGCCCAGAGGATGGAGGGATGAGAGCAGAGTCACTCTTTTCTCTCAGTATAAATCTCAGCTTAAGCTGTTGCTGGTCAGGAGAGATAAAGAGATGCACTCGTTTTCTCCTCCTCTCTATCTTCAGGATGCTGCAGGGCCATTAGCCTTTTAGACGTTTACACAATACTTTTGTCTGTCTGTCTCTTTTTCTCTCTCTATCTATCGCTCTCTTTTTTGCTCTCTCAATGGTTGAATTATTAGCATGATAAATATTAAAATGTTTACTGCCAGAGAAAGAAAGAAAGAGATAGAGAAAGAGAGAGTGAAAATAATAATGAGCAAATGAAAAATAAATTTAGAGGAAAAACAAGACAATGAGAGCGAGAAAGAGCGAGCGAGCAAGAGAAAAAGGTAGTGAAAGAATGAGCCAATGAGAGATAGAAAAAAAAGAGAATAAGAGACAAATGGAAGAGGGAGCGAGAGTGAGAAAGAAACAGAAATGAAAATTAGACAATGCGATAGAAAGAGAAAAAAACAAAAAAAAGAAAGAAACAATGAAAGAGGGTGAAAGAAATAAAGAAAGGGAGTGAGAAAGAGACAGAGAGAGTGAAAGAACGAGACAAGGAGAGAGAATGAGACACCGAGACAATGAGAGTGACAAAAAGACGAGACAATAAGAGAGGGATAGAGAGTGAGAAAGAAACAGGAAGGAAAATTAGACAATCAAAAAGTGAGAAAGAGAGAAAAACAGCGAGATCGAAACAATGAGAGAGAACGAGAAAAAAACGAGAGAATGAGTGAAAAATGATACAGTGATAAACCGTTTTTATTGGACTGATGCACGTTCACATTCATATTCCTCTCTCTCATGGATTATTTCATACTATTCCTCAGAAACATCACCTGAAGTTTAACATGAAGGCCACGTTCCACAATTTAAGCACCAATGGACCATTTCTCCACCTCCACTCTCATCACTTGCTCTGACCTTTCATGTGTGTTTCGAGACCTACAAGCAGATCTGCTTTCAAAAAGAACATAGTTTCGCTTCACTCTATAAATAGTCTCTTTTTCTTCTCCTCCTAAAATTCAAGGCCTACAGAGATGTTCTAGAACATAATATGTAGTTCCATTCCGTTTCGATTTCAAAGGGCCCCGAAACTGTCTGGAGGTTGAACCCTTTTATGAAGTTTAATCCGGCGTTCCATCCCCGGGAGCCGGAATTTCTATCCCGCATTAGCTCTCGTCACGTCACGTCACGTCACGAGCGCGGCGGCTCTTCTCCGGGTCGGACAGCGTTCTATCGCTCTCTCGCACCCATGCATTACAGCGTTATCTCATCACGCTCAGCCGTAGCTCAGTCCTTGGGGCTGCTTCGCTAGGAACTCAGGTTCCTTATCAGGCGCTCCGCACCTCCGCCTGGGATCAAAGACCCAATTAATGGTGCGGAGAAGAAGATGAAGCATTTGAATAATGGAGACAGCTGTTTTGCTCCATTCAGGAAAATCCATTTGTATTGTTATCAGCTCGGAACAGTTCTCCAGACTGGTGCTTATTTCAGACCTTCTCTATTCTCGCGGTTTGATAAAAAAAATAAATAATAAAGTGCCTGAAATAAGTCGCTAGTGAATGGTCGCGATATCTCATTCGAACTCGTGCGACCTGGGTTCATAACAAAGCCGTTTCTTTCCTTCCTGTATAGACTCGACCTCGAGGCATCTCAAGGTCGAGTAGAAATATCGGCATTAATTGCGACGGCGGCCAAACGCGACGTTTACGAAGCTGCCAAGCGCGTCCTAATTGCTGCGCTAAACACCTCGTCAACGCTCCAGGCTTCGGAATTAGCATTTCTCAAGTCAGGTAGAAGATGAAGGAACGAAGAAGCGAGCGACGCTTTTAAATGCACACCTCAGAACTAGCTTTGAGGGAAGTCAACCGTGGCATGTCGCCTCGCGTCGCGACAAAAAAAGTAGCAGTGGAACACAATGGACAGACTACAGCTAACTAGCGTGTACGTTCTGCGCTTGCTCGAGAGAACATGACTCCCCCAATACCAGCAGGTGGCAGCAGTCTGTAGTCTTCAGCATCGAAATAAGGAATCCGTAAAAAAGCTGGAATTGTGTATCTAGCGTTATAGCGAGCAGCGTTTACACCTGGCGTGATCGTTCCAAAATCTAGAACATCTTCCCAGAAGAGTGGGGGGGGGGGGGCCTTAGGATCCCCCCCTCAATTCAAGCACCGCTTTCACCATGTAACCGATATGTATATATTGAGTTTGCATGTTCTCATAGCTACCTGTAGCTACCTGTAGTTATCCGAAATCTACAGTTATTGCCCAAGGTGACCGTTTTGTCTCGTAAAATTCGCGAGTTTGTTGCACAGAAACGAAAGGAACATGCAGGTGTTTCTCAAAAAAAAAAAAAAACGCGAAAGTTTGAAAACTTTATCAATAAAAATAGTAATAATCGGGTGTATGCGCAATGAAACAAATATCCAGAGTGCAGGTATTAACATATTTATTACACAGTAAAGAGTACGACAATACCAGAATCATACTGCAAAGATTCACAGACTGACAGACCATTGATTATAGCCCCCGAAAATCATAATTAATAAAATAAAAAAAAAAAAGACAGACCCCACCCCCCCCCCCCCCAAAAAAAAACAAAAACAAGAACCCACAGTTGTGACATAGTAGACTCTGAAGCGCAACAACATACTGAACAGTGTCAGTCTACCATTAACCTGTGGTTCACGTTTTAATTCAGTATTGCACAATAACCTTCATTTATTTCAGCTTTTCTTCACCGTACAAAGTGAAGAAAAAGTTTTCCCCCCCCCCCCCCCCCTTTTCCCCATTTGTTTTCCCCCTCCCTTTTTCCCCCCACCCTCGACTTATCGGTCCGACTCGACGTCTATTCGGTTTACGAAGGAAAAAAAAAGTACATACATCTCCCTTTTATAGAATCGTCCCAAAAAAAATTAGCGTGCATGCGCAAAGGGAAAAAAAACCAAACTTCTTTGAGCACGTCTCGATGTGAGACAACATCGACAGGTGGCCTAGAGCTTCTTAGAGCAAAAAAAAAAAAAAAAAAAAAAAAAGGGAGGATGAAAGGTGTAAGGGTGGAGGAATGGGAGAGAGTTATGAGGTTTGCTCCCGATCCCTCGCTCCACCGAGTCGAAAAAATGTATAATTTTTTAAAAATGTGTGAGACGAGAAAAAAAAAAAAAAAAAGTAAATTTTTTTTCCCTTTTTGAACTCGTTAAAATTCTCTCTCTTTTTTTATGAGGTCTGCATTGTTACCGAGTAGTGATATGGTTTCGCAGCTGTATGAGCTTTTTACTTTGGATTTTATTCATTTATTTATTTCTATTTTTTTTTTTATTCCTGTTCTCACGTTGCCCATTTGGTTTTGACTCGACCAGTGACTGCTCAGCGACTGGTGCTTGTAACATGCTGTCAGAGGTAGAGTGAGGGTTTTTTTTCTTCTTCTTTTTTTTATGGAGAACAAAAAAAAAAAAGTACAGACCAAAAGAGATGTACCAGGGTCCGCCCTGATTACACCGTCCATATTAGCGACTGGATGTAAAAAAAAAAAAAAAAATTCTAGGTCAGAATATGGGAGAAACGAAGGTGGATGTTTAGCACCAAGGGTTCGGGGGGGGGAAAAAAAAAAAAGAGAGCGCCCCACTATGGATTCTTCGTGAACTGCATGGCTCGACTGGATCCTGTCGGCTGATGGTACGCGTCAGAGATGCGTGTAAGTGCTGCTAGTCGAGTCCGAGCGCATTGCATTCTGGGTGAAACCTCTCTCGCTATTGTTCATTCACGTGTGGATTATTGCTCACCGGGTCACACGTCAGTTTTCTTCCGTCCAGGCTGAGCAGCGCTGGTCTCGGCTTTTGACAGAAAAAATAAAAAATTCCCCCCCCCCTGACGAACTCTCGGGTAAAATCGATGGTGCGTTGGATGTTTTTTTTTTTGTTTTTTTTACGTTTAAAATCAGAGTTTTGGTCCTTTGTGTCGGTCTTTGGCTGTCTTCCATTGTTAATTATTTTTTTTTTGTTGTTTTTTTGTTTTTGTAATACTGTGTAACCTGGTGCTTTGCAGTCTTAAAGCTGTCTGTTTACCCCTTTTGCATTTGGAAAAGTTTCGATTCGTAGAATACATTTTTTTTTTCTTTATACGTTTTTTTTTTTGTATAAAACGAAACAAAAAGAACATATACTCCAACATTCAGTAATGTGCATGCACTATTCAAAGCAAAAAAACTTTTTTTTTTGCTTTTCCGAGACAAAGGAATGAACAAAAGCAGGACTTTTTTGTGTGTATTTTTTTCCCCTTTTTAAAAAAAAAAAAAAAAAAAAAAACACAGACACATAAAAAAAAAAAAAAAGCACTGCGGAGTCGGTGAGGTGAGACTGGGTTTTCTAGCGGGGAAAAAAAATAAGCATGCTGAAAGGAAACGTCGTGGTGACAGTGCAAATACGATTATGTTCGCAACATTAATGTTAGCATTCCGGGGAACATGCTAGTTCTCAGAAAAAAAAATGTAAAAAAAGATCGGCGTAAGATTGAAGCAGCAGCTCTGAGAGATAGCTTTTGTCTCCTTCGATTAGAGGACGACGGGATTTTTTTTTGTGTGTGTGTGTGTCTCAAACATCTACTAAGGAACTACCACAAACACTTAGAAACAGGAAAGCAGCACGCGATATGCTCAATATCTGCAATGTTCTTGCACCAGCTAGAAGAATGGGCCTACTTTTTTTGTCCTTTTTTTTTATGCATCACAATTCTTGTCCAATACACGTACAATAAATAAGCATCAGAGAGACGGGATGGGACGGAAATGTTCGAAAGAAAGAAAATAAAATACATCGAGGGTGCGGGAGCCGAGGAACATTTCAAGCCCTCATGCTTTTGGGTTGCCTGATGACTTTTTTTCACTTCCTTTGCAGGAGCCGATGCTCATCGAGGTCCTCTGGTGTCTACATTCCTCTGCGAGAAAAACAAAAACAAAAAAAAAAACCCAGACTTTTATTTTCTCGGCCCACTGACCTGGAGAGCGTTGAAAGTCTTGCAGACGCGTGAGGAAAAAAAAAAGGCGAACATCTGCGTTCCTTCACAATCTGCTGCACGAGTTCACGAGCTCCACCTCTAACTCCACCTCCACCATGTCCTGCCCTGATGCCTTTTTTTTTTTTTCCTGCTTCCCCTCAGGTTCTTTTAGTTTTCTTTCTTTCTCGGAATGCTGTCTGTCGTATAATCGCATAATCGCGTTTTTTTTGTGTGTGTACAAGAGCGATGAAGTAAATCCCTTGGTTTTGGTAAAGTGTCTTTCGTTTCGTTGAGGTCGACTAGTTTCGTATCCCGGCTGGCGGAGAGGAAAAGGAGCGCTGGAGAAAAAAAAAAAAAAACGGCGAAACGGACAACAGGCGTATTTACAGGAAACACGTAAAAATAATCTGTAGTAGCAAGGGGGCGCGTTGTTAAAGGACGGTGAGGATTTGTTTTGTTTTTAAAAAACAAACAAACAAAAAAACAAAGAATATCTTTGTGTTCTCTGCCATAGCAGGTCAATATGACCCGATACGGAGCGATCGCTCTGCTGGTCCATTGCTAGTCCGCTTTTTCTCGGTTAGCACGTCCGAATTAGCATGTCGAAGCAAGCGAGGCGAGGCGAGGCGGTCCCCCCGGCGGTTTGACGGATTTGGCTCTAGCGCGGCACAGGCTCTAGCGCTGACGGCGTGCCAGGCGTGTCCGAGCGTGGCGTGGCGGCGGCCGAGGGGGTATCGTCGGGGCTGCCAGCGCTGCTGCTGGGAGTGCCCGAGGAGCTGGCCGTGCTAGGCGTCTCGCCCTGCTGCTGCGCCTGCAGCGTCTGGCCGCACACGTGGTGGTGCTTCTCCCAGTCTTTGTGCTGGCAGAAGGAGCCGCAGTAGCGCGCCGTGTTGCACCCGCTGCACGTCTCGCTTGCCTTGCGTCCGCAGTTCCAGCAGCTCTAGAGGGAGGGGATGGAGGAGTGGAGCCAAAGTTAGACGTTTCAAACACAAAATGTATTGGGACACCTTAGTTTTTCAACCATATGTGGTTCTTCTCCAAACTGTTACCACAAACACACAATTGTATACGACTGGATGCGCCAGCAAGAAATTTTCCCGTCACTTTAACTAGCAGAGCCAAACCTCACAAAGCCTGCTCCATGAAGATCTGCTTCACATGGGTTGGTGTGGAAGATCTCTGTCCAGATGTGAACGCTGACTGCACCCCAGGCCTCCTCACCTCATCCTCACCTACATCAGTACCTGACTTTGCTAATGTGGCTGAATGAAACTCCACAAAACCGAGTGGGGACCGTTTTTATAATTAACTTTCACCTATTCAAATTAGGGATCCTTTCACATTATGTGGCAAAGAGACCGCCTACTTTCAAACGAAGCGACCCGATTGGCTGAAACAATCTTTTCGAACCAATAATTGAACTCTCAGGATGTAAAGATGCCTAAGAATTAATGCTTCAAAGTCTGAACCTTAAATAACATTTGCCACAGGTTACACCCCAAAAAACCTCTCGTAGACTCACATCAGAACCTTTCGGGTTACGACCAGGCCCTTTTTTTTGTTGTTGTCCAATTAGGACAAAGTTCTAAATGTGAAGCAGAAACGGGAAGCCGGAGTTATAAACAGCTACAGTTCTCCGGGGAGACGTGCACATAAACAGGGCTCTCGCAATTAAACTCAGATGTGTGCTCCGTTTTTTTCTGTCCTCCCCCCCATGAACTGATTAAAAGAGCTGAATCCCTACTGTGACCCAGAGACGGCGTCCCGCTTAACAGCCTCCCGTCGCATCAGGAACAACGTACACTATATTGCCAAAAGTTTGCGGACGCCTGGTCGTAAGTACGGTACGTGCTTTTTGAGCATCACATTCAACATTTGGTCCCAATTCGCTTCTAATTTCTTCCACTCTTCTGAGAAGATGTTCCACTCGATTTTGAAGTGTGCTTGTGGACATTTTATGTGAGTAAATTCAGGTACTGATGTAGGGTGATCTTATACTCCAAACCATGTAAAGCAGATCTTCATGAAGTTCCATCATGCTCCTTAAACTCCTAGTTTAACTTTGTGGTAACAATTTGGGGAAGAACCACGTTTGGATTAAAAAAATTCAGGTGTCCCAATACTTTTTGTTTCATTTAGTGTGTATATACGGTTTATTTCGAAAGTATCGGGACACCCGACTTTCCAATATGGCTCATATTTCGTTCTTTTCCAAACTGTTACCACACACTTGGAGGCAAAGGCGAACGTGTACAGGCACAAGCGGAAACATCTGTAAGTGTGGCTGCTTTTCCATACGTGGAATCCTTTTACAAGTATATGTCAGGGGTCTTCAACGTTTTTCAGGTCAAGGACCCCTTAGGTGTTAAAGAAACCTATATTTTGCAATGAATTAAATGTATTAAATTGTTCATGCTTGTCTTTTATTTTAATAGATTTGCAGTTTGTACATTTTCCTTTAACTATCAGGTGGATTATTGTATATTTACATGAACTTCAGCCTGATTTGAATACAACTTTAATGTAACGAAATGATAAAGTTGATGTTTTTATTAATGCTTGAAGACCCATGATCTATGTGAGATGCGTAAAAACAAAAGAATTCGGAACATAGCGATGAGCAAAACCATGTCTTTGTAGGGATATTCACCTCACTCGAGTCCTCCTGCTGGTTGATAACGGACAGCGCGTCCTCCGCAGCTTGCCTCTTCGCCTCGGCCACCGTGCGCTCCATCTTGGCGCGTTCGGTGCTGATCATCTCGTGAGCCTTGCGTTCCGCATCGGCCACGGCTTTCTGCAGTTCGGACATGGCTTGCCTCTTCACCTCGTTCACCGCCTCTTCTGAAACAGAGTGGAAGCTGTGGCTTGATATAAAATCCAGGAGAAAAGTAGCTATTGTTCTACCATCATGACCATCACGACCTACAGAACATGGAGGTATACACATCTTCTAAAAGGATCTTTTTTTTCTTTCCAGAACTCAAACTAGATCCATGGCGTTCATCTTTTTTTGTTCATGATTCTTCAAGAATGTGATCAATAAAACCAGGATAGTGGAGGAGGGAAACGAGGCTATATTTTCTCTGACTCTATCAGTCATGCTCCACTGAGATACCAGTGATCTTCTGCTCTCCAAACCTGCCTGATCCATCCTAATACCCTGATGAAGTTCTTATCAACTGGAAACACACTGCTGTTGAGGATTGCTCCACGTGGACAGCCTAAAGATATACTGTATATATACAGTATACACATATACACACTATATTGGCAAAAGTATTGGGACACCTGACCTTTCCTGCCATATGTGTTTCTTCTCCAAACTTTTACCACGAAGCTGGAGGAACACAATTGTGTCGGACGTCTTTGGATGCGGTGTAATATAACTTTGCGTTCACTTCGACTTGGAAACCCAAACCTGTTCCAGCATGGAATAAAGCACAAAGAAGATCTGCTTTACATGGTTTGGAGTATAAGTTCTTGAGTGGCCTGCTTCAGAGCTCTGATCTCAACCCTCTGCCTCCACACCTCACCTACATGTCCACAAGCACACTCCAAAATCTAGTAGAACATCTAATAAAAGTGGAGGAAATCCACTTAAGAGCAAAATGGGACTAAATGTGGAATGTGATGCTCAGAAAGCACGTACTCATGATCAGGTGTCTGCAAACGTTTGTCAATATGGCGTACATTGAACATGGTGATCAACTGATAACCTTATTAATGTTGAAGCTTTAATATCCAGTGTTGAGTTGACCCTTTATTACTTTCAACACGTCTGCGTGACAGGACTGGATTTTTTAAAATAATTACTCAAATTTTCCTTTTACAACGTTTTTTCGCAGCCGCAGCCTGTCTAATTGCGTATGCAAATCAGCCAATTTATATTTAAATTATGCATTTCGGTTGTGCTCCCAAGGGCCCGTGCTGTACAGGATATGAAAAACCGCCAGGAAGTTTCATGGAATAGATATGAAGGGATATGAATATTCACTGCGCACTGTAAGAAGCTGCTCAACATCAACAACAACAAAAAAAAAACACGGATTCCTCGACACCATATCCATAATATCCATCTGATCTCTATGAATATGCAGAATTTGTACAAAGGTTTGTAGACATCTGACATTATGTGCTTTTTGAACATCCCATTCAACATTTAGTCCCCGTTTCCTGTTATAATATCCTCCACTCTTCGAGATGTGGTTGTCTGCAGTGCCTACTGCAATGGCTCTACAGCAGGAGATCTTCCACTCCAGCCCATATCTTCATGGAGCTGGCTTTGTGCACAGGGGCATTGTCATGTTGGAACAGGTTTGGGTTTCCTTGTTCAAGCGATGTCAAGATTCAATGCTACTGCATACTGAGACATCGTGCTGGTTTCCATGGCTTTTGTCCTTTCATGACACCTGGTCCCTCAAAAGCCTGATAATGAGCCAATCAACAGAACCAGGATGATGGAACAGGGAAAGATCTACAATAAATATGAAATTCTGGGTCATTTCCTGACCAATGATTCGTTCTTACGAACATCACAGTTGCCATTAATGAAAAACATCACCTACGTGATACTGTGTGCTTCCGATTTTGTGGCAACATTTTGGGGAAGGAGCACAAATGGATGAATGTTACTAAGAAACTGTCCTTCATAATGTCTTATTGTGGAAAAACTCCTGACTGTTACAAAGAAAACTCTAAAGAAAACTGAACCAAGGCCATGATTAGGTTGCCAAGAAATGTTTTTATACGCATTGAAAAACCACCGAATTGATGCTTTTTTTTGGGAATTGAAGAGCGCTGTCTTACGGCTGCTTTTATTGAAGTGAAAAAGATCAGCTGCTTCGACAGATGCCTTTAAGCATAAGCATAAGCAGAGGCCAGGTTTCTATTACAGAATCCATCATCTGTCTGAGATCAGCCAGATCACCTACACCTTAAACAAAGCCTTTTAATCACGCGCATCTATTTCTTTCTAACTGACGCTCGGACAAAACGGTACCTCTGAGAGAGGTAGAGCTGGCGGGCATCTCGTGTACCTCTTAATAGCGCCAGGAGTTAAGTGCTCTAAAGCTCCAGGGCACTAACGCTGTCCGATCGTTTGCTTTATGATCCGACGTTGTGGCTGGATTGTGTACAGGAAGTAAGTAAAGCACAGCCATTCGGAGTCTCCGCGAGGAGAACGTTCCGGAAATCTGGGTCTGGCTATTAAATAAATTCTGTATGGACAAAAGTATTGGGATGGGATTTCCAGCCGTATGAGGCTATGACTTTGGCATCTTGACATCAAAGGGCTGCTCACCTGCTTTCTTCCAGATCTCTTCAGGAACGTAACCAGATACAGGTCTGTGGAGGACCTCCCGGTGAATCTCTGACACACAGAATTACATTCTGTTAGAATTTACACTCATCCCTCATCACCCTCATCCCGCTTTTCCTGACCAAGCTGATCAACCTCCTCTCCATTGACGATGATGATCCTCACCCTCATCATCATCCTCATCATTATCATTCTCCTCCTCCTCATCATCTTCATTATCAAAATCGTATTCATCATCTTCATCATTATTATTATCCTCATCCTGCTCCTACTCCTCATCATCGTCATCCTATTTATCATCATAATCCTCCTTTTCCTCCATATCATGATTATCATTATCGTCCTCCTCATCATGCTCATCGTTATCATCATCTTCATCACCCTCACCCCTTCTTCATTCATATCCCCAACCATGATCATTCTCATCACATTCCCCGTCTTCATCTTTATTCTCATCATCATCCTCGTTACCTTTTCAACATTCTCACAATCAACTTCGTCAACTACAGAATACCCACAGTCCTTCATTATACTTCTTCTGAAGCTCCTTGTGAGAAGTTCATGTTCTCTATAGAAGCTGCTACCTGCAGGATTGGTGTCCTGCCCTGCGGGGCTCTGCTGCCTCGACTGGCTGCTGCTGCTGCTACTGCTGCTGCTGCTGGAGCCCTTCTTCAGGTCTTCTGCATCGCTGTAACGCCGGATCCAGTAGTTGAGCTCCTCGCGGTCCGCCTCTTGACATCGCCTGAGCACGGTGAGCGAGCGCCGCGTCTTCTCTACCATGTCCATGATGCAGTTGAGCAGCTGCAGGAACACACACACACACACACACACACACACACACACACACACACACACACACACA
>JAAIIK010000077.1:2600254-2622183 GCA_014706435.1 Silurus glanis
ACACACACACACACACACACACACACACACACACACACACACACACAGAGCTATGATCAGTAATGTGTGCAATAACGTACAATAAAAAAAACAAAAACAAGTTTCATTGTGGAAAAATAAATTTAAAAAAAGTTTGCCTATTAGTTTTTTTCTCGCAATTCCGATTTTATTTCTACAAATTCTGAAAATCCTTTTCACATCTTGGCATCTTGGGATTGTTCCAGCCACAGTTGGATGCTATTTCATGAAGATTATGGACCTTCAAGAAGGAGATGTCGACCCAAGAGTATCCTGAGGCATGCAGGGATTGGGCCAGCTCCAGCTGGATCCCACCTCCTCATGAGTTTGGACCTTCAAAGAGAAGATGCCGACCCTGCGAGGCTCCCGAGGCATCTAGTGATGCACCAGCTCCGAATGATTTCATAAACAAATCTTCATGAAGATTTTCGGAACATTGTAATTTGAGGATAAACGACCTCTAAATCAAACTTTTATTTAAAATAACCTTCTAAATATGCATTTTTTCCATCAAAACTTTGGTATGGAGGAGTTGGTGCTGAATCGATAATGATCTCAGATGTTGAGCTAATGAATTAGTTGCTCAGGAGCGCCTGGTTCCACAACTCTGACTTACTGTATACGACAGTAGAAAGGACACTACTCATAATCACACACTCATGAAAATTCACACTTTCTGGTTCTAAAAGGAGGGTTTTTTCCTAGTTGCCCCAGGCTTGCTCATTGGGATAAATACACATCAATTTAAATAGAAGTGAACGTTTCTCTATAATTCTTATATTCTGTAAAAAGCTTCTTTGAGACTATTGTGAAAAGCACAAACAGAAATACACACACACACACACACACACACACACACACACACACACAATAAAAGGTTTGTAGTAGTAATAGAAAGTGTTATTACTTTTCTTACATGGTCAAGGTGCTTCCACTCCTCGGCCCATTCTCGGTCCGTGAGTCTGTGATCAATGACTTCTTCCTGCCGCGTGCCACCGTGCATCCCTGCCAGAGCAAAGAGTGGAGAGAGAGAAAGAGAGAGAGAGAGAGAGAGAGAGAGAGAGAGAGAGAGAGAGAGAGAGAGGGATTAGAGCACTCGTTCGTCATTCTCTGTGCTACGCTTCAGTCGGCTCCAGCTCTAGACACACCATCTCTCATGCGTGTTCTTCATCAGCACTGCATGTGCGGTTCAGCTCGGGTAGAACATACATCACCGCGCGGTGTATTTTTAGAACGTCTCAGACTATTTCAGCACCATGAACAGCTCACAATTACGTTAAGAAGAATCAGAGCCGGGAAGAATGCGTACCGATTGGCCGAGGGCGCTCGCGGATCTCCCGGTGGTTGGTGTGACGGTACGAGTCTCTGTAATGGTGCCCGATAGCCATCTCGTCGAGCCGGTAGTGCCCCGGGGGTGGTGGAGCGGTGTGAGGAAGGCCATTGGGCTGGTACGAAAGCCCGTTGGAGGGGCTAAAACGCTGGCCCGGGCTGATGGTGCAGGGTCGCTTGCTCGGGTGCTCAGTGTGTGGAGGCTCCCTCTCGAAGCCGTTCTCTTTGGTTCTGGAAAGGGAGAAGAAAGAAACGGGAGACGCAAGTAAGCTGACATGAAAATAAATATCCGATGTCACCTAAAAACTCTCTCTTGTCACTCCGAGAAATGCATGAGTGCGTGTGTTTGTGTGTATCCCCGCCCTCCGCAACTCTGACATTCCCAGTCTCCTAATGAGCCACTTTTATGGGCACCGAATGCTCATCCGTCACAGTCCATCTGCTCCGGAGGAACCGTTTTACCCCCCTGTACATTTCGCATCCTAGAAATACTCCTGCTATTCTTCTACCTGTCTCGTATATTTTCAGGTTATATTTCAAGGTCTGCTTTCTTGGAATGTTTTTTTGACATAATTCAGAATCGATTCTTGTTGCTGGGGCTCCACTAGGGGGCACCTTTTGAAGGCTTCTGAGAAGGTGCGTGTGGTGTAACATTAATTTTATTGAAGTCAAACCTTTAAGGAACATCAGCGGTTCAGTTGCATGTTTGTAATTGTATCTTCAAGCTCTGATATAAGATATATAGTATCAAAACGTTTCAAGACTAGTTTTGTAACACGCCGACAGATGGCAACACAAGGCTGCTCGCAGAGTCACAGGGAGAACCAAGTACTTCCGTGTAAACAGAGCACCTTTTGATACCGCCTTCCATACGCTCACAAAATATTCTACTCTCTCTTAATGACACTTGGTTTGTCTTTCTACACCGTATGGGCACCTGATCATAAGATCTGAACATCTAATTCCACATTTAGTCCTTATTTGCTCTTATAATAACCTCCACTCTTCTAGAAAGATGTTCCTTGAGATGTTGTGAGTAGGCGTGGGGTGCCGTCAGCGTTCACATTCATCCTAATAAGGCTTAAGGCTCTATAGAAAGAGATCTTCCACTCCAACCCACTCCTGGCTTTGTGCACAGGGGTCATGGTCATGATGGAACAGGTTTCAAGTGAAAGGGAAAATTTCCTGCTCCCACATCCAAAGACGTCCCATACGTCCCTCTAATTTTGTGGTAACAGTTTGGGGAACGAACCAAATATGGCTGTAGAAGTCAGGTGTCGTATTCAAATACAAGCTCATGTTCTGGTTTTCTCAGAATAAATAATGAACTCTGCTTTGTAGTATGTGATTAAGAACATTATAGATTCCTGTTCGAATTCCGCCGTTACGTTCTCTTCCTGCTCCCCTCAAGGCGGTGCGTGCCGAGCTAAGCAGAAACAGAAATGCTTAGCCAGCGGGATTGGAGCTCGGCCTCATCTGTATGTGTTCTCCGCCGCTCCCTTAGGCTCTAATCGCAGGGTGTTAGATCTTCCACGAACGTGGAGATATTATAAGATAAAACAGATAAGGACCTCAGGGAACTGGATTTTGCTTAAGGTTGTGGACACCTGACCATAAGATTCAGATGTGAATCTTTTTTGAACATCCCGTTTAATATTTAGTCCATCTGCTCCTGCTCCATTCTTCTGGGAAGATCTTCCACTAGATTCTATCACGGCTCAATCAGCCAATTAGTAAAGTCAGGCATAGGTGAGAAGGTGAGGAGGCCTGGGGTGCAGTCAGCGTTCACATTCATCTCGATAGGGTTAAAGTTAGAGCTCTAGAGCAGGCCATTCAAGATCTTCCACTCCAACTGGTATCTTCATGGAACAGGTATTTGGATCTCATAGTTCAAGTGAAGAGAAAAGGTCTATTGTCCATACTCTATATATTTATCTAGAGGATGTATGAATATTTGTTTGTTTGCTCAGTCAGTTACATAGGTTTCTATTAGATCTTCAGCCCGACGCCATTAATATCTAAGTTTCGAATTCCTCGCAAGCCGTGGTACGTTCTTCATCCACGCCCTTCAACAACCAGCTGTTGGGTTTTGGGTTTAGTTTGGATCCAGAGCTCCTGGAGTTTGCAGCCAGGCTGTAATTAAGTAAGGAATAAACACAGCAGGACGTGCTGTTCTGAGGAGCTGCGATTACCGTATTATCACTTCTCGCACGTAGAATTCAGAATCTATGGATTCAAATGAAAATTTGAGGTTTGCTCCTGGTGTCATAGAGCGACGCTGAATAGATACACACGCCTCCATACACACATAAACTTTCCATATTCTCCAGCTTCTCCTTCAAGAACGCGAAGTTCTGCCTCATTGAAAACGGGAAAAAACACACCCAATGAGCCGTGACTCAGTGCTCTGCAAGCGGTTCAGCCTGGAAAGCACTAGCCATAGTTATATTGTTTAATTATTGGATTTTATAGCAATCTTCTTCTTCATAAAAAAAAAAAAAAATATATATATATATATATATTCTATATATATATATATATATATAGAATGTTTTCAAATATTGCTGTATATAAATCATGCATTATTATACTAGAAAATACCATATACCACTAGACTATACTAGATATACTAGATAATATATAAATATTAGTATCCTGTCCTCTCTGAGCCTCACCTGTCCGGTGTTCTCCTCTTGCCGTTCTCGTTGACGTCCATCAGCAGCTCGGACGAGTCGACAGGAGACGTGACGCTGGTGTCGAGTAGCAGCTGCTCGTGCTGGGCCAGGTACTGCGCCGGGTTCTGCTTGGCCAGGCGTGCGCAGTGCAAAAGCTCTCGCTGCAGTAACGGCAGGTTGGCCTGTAGGGGGAGATAGCGGTTAGGACAGAAAAGCTGCAATTGTCAAACAAAGACCGAAAACATCACAATGCACTTGGCTGTCTTCCAGGTTTTTTTACAAGCATTGTTTACCCATTTCAGTGATTGTGGGGAAGCTCTTTGGAGGCACGCACGCACACACACACACACACACACACACACACACACACACAAAAAAACAGCGCTCTGCTTTGGTACTTTGTGACCCAAACTGTGCATTAGTGCTTTCAGTCTGCCCACCGCCTGGCACAAGGGCATGCGAAATCGCCGTCGACATGGAAAGTGTCTTCATCAAAGCAACAGCGTCTCTCATTTCCTTCCTGTCTCTTTCAGTGCTGACTGCTAAGAGGTTAGCTGGCTTTGTCCACATGACCCTTTTTGGATGGTTTTCCATTTCAAAGTGAGGCGGAAGAACGTTTTTTAAGGGCGGGAGGAGCGTTTCGTCAGGAAAATCATTATTTCTACTTGTTGTCTTTTTTCTTTCTCTTTTCTACCGCAAATAGCAGTGTTCAGAGAAAATCCATGCAGAACATCTGACCATGTTAGATATACTATAACCTACTCTCTCTTCAACCATATTAAACACCTCTGGGATGGATTGGAACACACCCCCGGCCACCTCGCCTACACTAGTAAAGTGTAAACGGAAGGTTCTCATGGTTTAGACATGATTTGGAGTAGATGATCTCCTCCTATAGAGCTTTAAACAATATTGAAGCTTTTTGGGATGATCTGGAACACACCCTATGCCTCCTCACCTTCTCACCTCTATTAATACCAACCCGCATCTCCACAAGCATACTCTTCGGAATCTAGTGGAACATCTACTCATTAAGAGCAAATAGACGAGACTAAACCTAAACCCCGATGCCCAATGACATTGCAAGCAAGCTCCGGATGACATCATCACCCTCCAGTACCCCGGTGCATGTTGCTCTCGTTCCCGTAAGCACTTCTCCTCGTGGAAGGGAGGGTTGTTAGATGACATTAGCCTAATGAAAAAAAAAACAACCCCAACACCACCCCCCAAACAAAATGCCTCTAATGCACATTGTTGCAGCTGAGCTTCTGTGCACTTATAAAAGCCCCTGTTCCCACAGCCATATGGTATTTGTCATTAAAGGATCCTTTGAGGGAAAACACTAAAATTAGATGAGCGAAAGAAAGACAGAGGACAGCGAGACAGGAGAGAACGAGTAACAAACACAAGTTGCATCTTTTTCAATAAAAGAAAACACCCCCCCCCACCGCCCCACCGCCCTGAACGGATGATTCAGTAACCATATGGTGCATCATGGAGAGACGGAGCACCGAGTGAGGAAGAAGCCAGAGAGGGGGAAGTGGCCCTGGATGTTTCTCCGCATCCATCAGCGACCCCTAATGGGACCAATTTCTGCAGCGCCAAGCCGCCTGGGGGCTCCCAGAATCTCGTACGCTGTGAAACGAGCCACACTGAGCGATCAGGAGACCTCGTTCCCTCATGCTCTCGGTAGTAAACTACACCGACTCCATCTATTTTAATGGCTTATCTCTGTTAAAGGCATGTGTGTGTGTGTGTGTGTGTGTGTGTGTGTGTGTGTGTTTGGGACAGCAGGGGGATGAAGGTTGCATAAAAAGGGAGGGGTTCAGGTATGCCGCATAACAGCTGCCATTTTCGGAGCGAATAAATAACAAATGAATTCTTATGAAAATGGAGAAAAAACTCCACCCTGGAACAGGATTCTATTAAAATATTTGGATCGTTCGTCACGCTTCCTGGGGTAGTTTTTTGCGAGGTCTTTTTTCGGGTGCTCTTGTGAGAGGGGTTCTTCCACAAAAAAATTTACAAAACTTGGAGGTATACAATTGTATAGCACGTTTTGGGATGCATGACATTTTTCGAAACCGACCTAACTTGTGCAGAAACTAGCTAACATGGTGTATGATCTAGCTAACAGCTTGCATAAACAAGCTAACATGCATGAATTAGCTTAAATGATGTACGCACTAGCTGACATGGTGTATGAACTGTGCATAGGGCCACCTATAGAGCTATGAATCCTATTTAACACCTTTGGAACGCTGAGGTTGTTGTGAATTGGGAAATGATTATTAGAGGCCGAGCAATTCATCGGTTTTGCAGATACCACCGATGCTGGAACCATTGGCAAGAATCCATACAGATAGTTTTTCCGGGTTGCATTAGAGAGCGGCCTCTAGAGGCAATTTTTTTTTTTTTTGTAAGGAATTGTTTTTATTTATTTGGAGTGATTCTTTTTTCTATATTTATTAATATAATTAATATATTCATATTTTCTTTAGAACATTTTCATGATTCAGTACTGTTTTATATATATATATATATATATATATATATATATATATATATATATAGTTCAGTACTATTTTACATGAAGTGTTGTCTTTTTTTTAAAATCTATTTTAAAAACGGTTCGGTTATCGGCAAGTACGATCCGACCTAGCTATCAGTATTGGTAAAATCTACTAACGGTTGACCTCTACTGATTATAAATATGAATGAAAAGCGTGATCCGTTTTGTTTTCGCGACTGTTTCACGACCTGAGAGCAGGAAACGGAGCTGCTGTTTCTCCAGAGGATGATGGCGGCTCATGTTACCCCGCTAATGGTTTCAGATGTGTACGCGACTTCGGGATCTACAGCGTGAGAAAAATCATACTCTGCAAAAAAAAAAAAAAACGGGACGGCGTTTCTACATAATATGCAGCATCACTGCGACTGCTGCACGAAATGTGGATTTGGTATTCTCAAACTGAAGTACGACAGAATGCGAATTTGTGAGCTGGAGATGAAACTACGTGGTTTTCCTACAATATAAGGAACAAAAAGATTAAAACATAATACTGAGTATGGCTAATCAATAGCTAGCAGCACGCTCCGGATTTGCAAAAAACACCAAACAATGATGGCTGAGTAAAAAGGACAGCGCTGGTTGCTTGACATTTTTTTTTTATAACACAACTTGTTTACTGCAATTCTACTCAGTTCGAGATCTAATGTAACTCGATAATACTTGATTTCAAATTTCAAATAAGCTAGCATTATCAGGCATGAAATAGCTGAAATGGTGCATGAACTAGCTAAAATCGTGCATTAGTGGTACATGAAATAGCTAACATCAAGCATGAACTAGCTGGAATGGTGCATAAACTAGCTCACATCATGTATGAACTAGCAAACATGGTGCATGAACTAACAGTATGCATGAACTCGCTAAAATGGTGCATAATCTAGCTAACAATGTGCATGAACTAGCTGGAATGGTGCATGAATTAGCTAACATCATATATGAACTAGCTAACAATGTGCATGAACTAGCTGGAATGGTTTGGCTTAAACTAGTCTGATCAAAAGGAAACCATGTGTCTATATGTAAATGGGAAATTAGGAGGTAGGCAGGTACACAGTTAAGGAAGGGAGGGAGAGAGAAAGGAAGAAAGGGATTATAAAATAAAAACAAAAAAGAAAGTTTCGAGAATAGTCTGGATGAAATGTGCACATCTGGACTCTAAATGCTTTCCAGATCGCTGGCTTGTGCCGTACCTTCAAAAACGGGATGACAAAAGGTCGGAGAGGGAAGTTGGTTGCTTCTTGCAGCTTGGAGTGGAATTCTTCTATAGTTAACGTGGAGTTCTGTGGGAAAGAAAAGAGAGAGAAAAAAAGAGAGAGACAGAAAGTGAGCCCATGTGGAAAATATGATGTGATTGTGCTGCTTATTGGAGGCAGAGAGTACGGAGTGATACAGCCGGCTGTACAGGGAGGAATCAGGGCAGCTGTGTGTAGTGTAGACCAAATCCTGACTGTAAGCATGAGGACGGACGTGGAGCACATTGTAAAATATCCTGGTGTCGAACGTGACACTACGCTGCCGCTCGGCGTACGGTGACTGGCGTGTGTGCGTTAATTAGAGGTGGAAAAGCTGCCGTTGGATCTGTTTAATTAAGATTTTGGTCCTGCATGTTCTTTGATCTCCGCCGACTTTGCACACACCAGCCCTTCCAGCTGCTCGGTGTCGATAAAAACGCAGAGAGAAAGCGAGTAATTTCGCTCGCGTTCCCGACGCTCTGTCTCGTTCGAACAGACTGACAGGACGCTGACACTATTTTCAATTTTCAAGATGTTGCTTCCGAGAAAGGAGCGAGAAAAAAAAAAAAAGAGAGACAGACAGAGGGACTGCGTCGAAGGGGAAAAAAAAAAAAATGCAGCTTTCTACCTCATTTCCCAGACCTGAATTTTGTTACATTAGGCTTACATCTGTTCGCCCAGATTGCAGCGGCCTGTTTTGACAGCCAGAGAGCCTCCTGAGCTTTTCTCCGGCGTTGCCGGCGCTAATTAAGTGTGTCACTCTTTTCAATAAGGCAGAGAGGGGAGTGTATTAAAGCGAGCGATGCAAGCCAAGGGGACACAAGAATCCCTCTGCGTGTAGACACTGTGAAAAATAAACAAACGCGTGCCAGGAATAAAAAAAAAGCGCGTCTTCTTCTCCGAGCTTTCCGAGTGGCTAATTAAAGCGGCCCTCCTCTGCTACAGGCCTGGTTATTTTATCACCGTTTCCACTCTACGCGGAAATGACTTTCATGCACGTAGCGGCGCGGTCCGTAATTCCTGCGATTTCAGTTCTGTTACACGACGCAGCTGCGCTTGTCTCGATCTGATACGCGACGTTAACGGAACGCGGTAATGAAGACGAATGAAACGCTGATCATCTGCTGCTGTTGCTGGGAATCCTTGACTTTGGTTGTTGTATATAAACATAGAACACAGACAAGTCTGGCTAGTAGTTTTCACTTATATGCACTCAATTATGCAGAATAATCGTTTTAATTATGATTATAGTCAAGTAATGAACTGGATATTGAGTAATTATTATTAGTAATAATTATGATTGCAATTCTAATACATTTACACAGAATTACTGGCATTTAATCAGCAACTTATTATCTCATTTGTTCAGCTGAGCAGTTGACAGTAACCTTGGGATTTGAACTCATGACCTGGTCAGAGTGCCAGCATTCTTTATATATATATTAGTGTGTCTATCTATATATTTATCTATTTATCTGTCTGTATGTGTGTGTGTGTGTGTGTGTGTGTGTGTGTGTGTGTGTGTGTGGAGACTCACCACGAGACCCAGTACGAGTGTGCGCACGCGGTCTCCGATTTCAGGCGAGATGTCGTTGCCGAACTGCTGCAGCGTGGTAAGGAAGCGCTTCAGCTTGCTGAGCTGCCGAGCGCCGCACGCCGGCGGGAGCTGCTGATTGGCCAGCGAAGAGGAGGAAGAGGACGAAGGACCGTTGCTGAAGCCGTTCGGGGACGAGGGAGCGCCGTTCAGTGCGGTGGGAGAGTGACTGGTGCCGTTCGTTACTGATGGAAATCATACGCGAGAGAAATGCAGACGGGAAATCGTTACTAGATTACTAGCTTAGTTCACATTCAAATGTATTGAATCAAAATCTACATCAGTAAAAGTAAACACCCGGCATGTTTTGCTAGTTTTCTGTCATCGAGAAGCTATCCTTGGGGTTTTTTTCCCAGATTCTCTAAAGCGTTTTAACATTTTTTTCAAAACAAACACCAAACCCAGCTAGCTGCTCCAACAAAGCTAAATCCAATCCAATTCCACCTGAGCATATGTAAATCTTTTCGAACATCCTGTTCCACCTTCAGTCCCCATTTCTTCTTCCTCCACTCTTGTCTCTTTTGTGAAGATGATTTTGGAGTGTAGACATTTGGGAAGATTCATTTAGCAAAATCAGGTACTATAGCAGGTGATCTTTCACACACTTCCAACCCGTGTAAAGCATATCATCAAGGAGCTGGATTTGTGAACGGGGGCATTGAGATGCTGGAACTGGTTTGATGCTGGAACTCGTAGTTCAAGTGAAGGGAAAATTTCATGCTACAGCATTCAAACACATCCTATATATACACACACACAACAATATTGGGACACCCGACTTTTCCAGCCACACTGTACATGGTATAGAGGTTAGTTTTGTTACAGTGTTGCATAAGTCAGTGTGCCAAAAGCCGTCCTCCTGTGCACATCGGGAGCTGTTCAACTGGTGCTTTTCTGAACAAATGCTTTACCACGTTTGCTATTCTGACCACATGCGCACCTTGTCATCGTGTTCCTCACACGCAGCTCAAAGGTCGCTGTTTTAACACCATTGCGGAGATTCTGTGTGAATCGCAGGAGGTGCTTGACACGCTTCGGAAAGAAGACTTCCAGGGCACATTACAGAAGTACGTAAGGTAAAGAAGCACCTTTTGAAGGTGACAGTGTTTACACGAAGATTAATAAAGTAGTGAGCTCTTCTCTCTCTCTCTCTCTCTCTCTCTCTTTATATATATATATGTGTGTATATATCTGCAACCTAATTAGCTCGGGTGGTCTTTCAGTGCACAACCCCACGCGTGTCCACGTCGGGCGTCTGAAACGGTCACGGAGGCGAACGCATGCGGCCTAGCGATGATGGGAACCATACGGACTCCGGCGTCAACGTCCCGCTAATGAGATTAGGCTGTGGCCTCTTTCCAGCAGCACAGAAATGAGATACTTCAGCTGCATCTGCTAACAATTACAACGGGATGGTGTGTGTGTGTGTGTGTGTGTGTGTGTGTGTGTGTGTGTGTGCTTGTGTGTGTATGTGTGTGTGTGAGGGGGGGGTTGATTCAAAGCGCTTTGTTAAACCTTCAGCTTGCGTGTCTATTTTTCTTGCTTCCTTTTTTTCCCCTCCCGCATAAGTGCTAATTGCAGAGTCCGAGCGATCCTCGTTTTAGAGAGATCCGGCGTTGAAGAGGAAGCGAGGAGCGTTTTAGAGGCGCTGACGCCTCAGATCACAGCGATTACATCGTCCCTGTCCTTGTCCCTGTCTCTGTCTCGACAGCTGTTTTGTGCCTGTTTCCTGGGTGTATCTTGCTGTACGTATATAAGATACTGGTGTGTGTGTGTGTGTGTGTGTGCGTGTGTGTGTGTGTGTGTGTGTGTGTGTGTGTGATACTCACGTGTCGTGGGAGTGAACGAGCTGGTTCTGGGGGCTCCTTGTGTGCCGGGTGGTGGAGGCATGGTGGGCGGAGTTAACCTGGGCTGTGCTTTCACATCGGCGGGCGAGTCGGGCATGGTGGAGGGCTTCTCAGTGCGATCTGCAGGGAGACACAAAGAGATGCGTGAGGAAATGAAAGTGGGTGGAGCAGATCTGGTGATGATGTACACCTGAGCTCCTGTAACTAACACGCATGGTACTCAGGCAGATGTTTGGTGTCCTTCACCGTTCTCTTCTTGCTTGGGCGGGCAAGTGAGCATAAAGTGTAGAGGTCAAACGATACCGATAGCTAGGTTGGATCGTACTTGCCGATAACCGATTAATTGACGGATTCGTTTTTTAAAATGGATACTGGATAAAAAAAAAAAATAAACAAACATTACACTCCATGTAAAATAGTACTATAGCAATATTACAAATAGTAATAGAACTATATTTAAAAAATCGTGAAAATGTGCTAAATAAAATGAACATGAATAAAATAATTATATTAATACATATTAAGGTAAATAAAGGACACGCTTTCAAACTAAAACAAAAAGTAACACTCTGAAGAAATAAAAACAGTTCCATCCAAAATGAATAAAAAATCAAATAAAACAAATAAAACAGCTACTAGCGTCAGTGATTTACCTCTAGAGGCCGCTCTTGTACTGTATTACGTATCCCGGAAAAACTATCGGTATAGATTTTGTAGATAGCTGATAGTTCGCGCAATCGACTATTTGTGCCGATTGATCTGCAGAACCGATGAGTCGGTCGAACTCTAATGGAGAGTAATAGTATAATATCTGAAAAACAAATCTATTTTTTTCATGCAACGTAGGCCAAAGAGCACGGAAAGTTTTCAGATGTTCAATCGATCAGCCTCAGTGAGCAACATCTGGAGGAGGTGCGACTGCTTTCCTTCATTGGATAATATTTTAACTTCTGATCAGAAGCTCATGAGTTCAAATCCCAGCACCACCAAGCTGCCACTACTGGGCCCCTGAGCAAGGCCCTTAACCCTCAACTGCTTGGAGATCTGCTTGTAAGTAAACAAATAATGTCAAATGAAATCTAAACATGACTCTATAACCTGGGCTGGAAAGAAATCATCCCCAGCCTCATTTATTTAATGAAACTGCAAATAAGACGATACAGAAGCCAAAAAATTCAATCGTAAACTATATTTGTATGTCCTTGCATCAGAAGTCAAAGACACGATGGCTACGCCCTGTGCCACATATGGTGATCACGGCCTACGCTTAATGGTGGCTATAGGTGGCTCATCACTATATAAAAGCAAACAGTGTTATCGCACGGCCATATCAGACGTTGTGTAAGAAGGAAGTACGAGGCGTGACAGCAAACAGAGAGAGGGGCAGAGAGCAAAGAGAGGCCTCCTCGTCTATTATCTGAAACGGGACAAACGTAAGACAGCTGGAAACGGGGTGGTCGCGACATGTTCCAGATGCTCGGCTCTTCCCGAAGATCCCACAGGACAGTGTGTGGGAACACAGGGGTGTATGGATGGTCTCAAAAGGATCTCATACCAGCAATAAAACAGTCAGAAATGGTTCGGATTTTTATTGATATCGGTTGCAGTTCCTATTTGTGACCACTGAGGGCGATAATGAACCAACAGGACACAACTCAACTGGAAACAGGCGAACGGCAACATCGGAATGAGGTCCGGCAAAGAACGTGATTCCGACTCATTCGTTATAGAGTGAACGAGGACTTTATAAAGAAGCCGTATATATTATTTTTTCTGTTTGATTTAAAATTTTAAGGCACACGCTAGACCTAGCGAAAGAAGCCGATTAGCGTCGCTTCATTGATCATATTTTGTATTATTTCTCACGATTGAAATGAAAGAGTGTGATAAAAAAACAGATGTATAATAATAACAATCGGGGCTGATTAAACCCCATTTACATACGGTGACACATACGGTGAGTGAGTCACATGGTATAGACTTTTAATCAATTTCTTTGTTCGTTTTTGTGTTTGTATCTCCACATACATTTTTCCTGTTGTTTTCATTAGAAGCTCTCTCTCTCTCTCTCTCTCTCTCTCTCTCTCTCTCTGTGTTATTACAATCACTTCTTTTCTTACCTCCTTCACCAAAGAAACATACGATAGAAGTGTGGAAACGATTTCTGAAATTGCACCATATGCAAATTTATCTAAAGACATTTTCCCCACAATGTTCTCGCGACCCTGTAGCACTGGACCACGACCTGGTTCATGGGGACCTTTGATCTATTGGGTTTCCTTCAAATAGCGAACACGTTCAGCTGAAAAAAAGTCGTGATAAAGTTGTTAAGAGCGGTATATAAAAAAACTGAATTGAACTAAATGTTGAAATGTACTTAATTTGATTCGATTCAATTCGATTCGATTCAATTCAATTCAAATGTACTTCAATGGCAGCTTTGTTTCTGGGACAAAATCTAAAGTGTAGTGTGCTATATGTAGCGCACTATGTAGGGTGCACAGCAATATCCATTCATTCATTTTGAGTTCAGCCTCATTATTTTAATTCAATTCGATATTTCTATAGCAATTTTAACAGTCGAATTTGCCACAAAGCAGCTTTACAGAAGTAAACTAATCTAGGATGTACATTTCAAACACTATAACATTGTATTAAAGTGTCAATCAAATCCAGACTTTCCATTTTGTCACATTCGTCAATAACTTATAATATTTATTCGAATAACTAATAACTTATAATAGTTATATTATAGTTATAATAGAGAGTTTTTATCCTCAATCCTATAACGGTCCCTTCTTAGCTTTGACCTGCAGCGTGTTCGGTTACATCAGCAGAACTTGGCGTTTCTTTTTTCAGACCTTGTCGGAACCGTGCAACAAACTGAGTAGCTGTGGGACTCGGACAACTTTGCTGTGTGATCAACCCGAAGCCTTCAAGCCAGAAGAGAAATCCTAATCAGGCAACTTCGAAGCACCGCACATCTGGACCGTAGACTTTCCAGACGGGTCCAAATTACACATGACATCATAAATTCCAGCAAGAACTGGCCTAGATAATAAATTCCAGTTGTAGATTATAAAAAAATACTCCATTTTTTTTTTTTTTTATAAAGAAAAATCGCCCTTGATGCTGTGAAGTGAACAAACGAGTCATACAGACAAATTTAATAGTGTCTTCCTTATGAAGTCCTTATGAAGACCCATAAAGTTAATGAAAAGCAGAGCCTATTATTATTATTATTATTTATATTATTTGCATGTGTAAAGGCTAATTCCATTAGCATTCTCTTTTTACAAAGAACCATTCTTTTTCAGGACCTTTGCCAAAGCAGAAGAGATAGAGAAGGTGGGAATTTCCACTCCACATGGCTACCATTTCCTACACACACGTGTGTGTTGGTACATTTAATCGAACCCATACCTCGTTTCTTTCTTTTTTTTTTTTTTACCCCCCCCCAACTCTTTCGATGTGGTTTCAGCAGTAAAAACAAGTACTGCAAATCTTCTTGCCCATCTTTCTTTCGCTCATTCGCACTCCGCTCACAGAAAACAGACGTGAAATCGAGACTGCTTTCCACTCGGGTAAATATTTACTGAATGCAGCAAGTGATGGAAAAATTTGAACCCAATTCTATAAAAATATGTAAAAAAAACAAAAAACAAAAAACAAAAAAAATGACAACTGAGTGTTTTTGGGTCTCCAAACTTTCCTACACCATCCACCAGCTTAGTTTGTATCCCCACACACATTTTTTCCCTTTTTCTTTCTCTATTAGATGCTCTCTCTCTCTTTTTTTATCACCATCGCTTGGTCTTTTCTTACCTCCTACACAAAAAGAATAGTAGAAACACTAAAAGTGTAAATATGTAAATTCGAATAAAGACATTTTCCCCGGAACGTCCTTGTGACCCCGTAGCAACTCTTTCACTGGATTACGACCTGGTTTATGGGGACCTTTGATCTACTGGGTTCATGGTGTGTTAAATGTGTTAAACTAAAAAGAGAAAAAAAACTTGTTTTGAAAGATTTCATAATAAAAAAGACAGTCCTTTGTGCGGTTATTAATTTGATTGGATATCTAAAAAGAATCTGCAGACTGGGCTGAAACAAAATCTGCCTCAGAGTCATTTCACTTTAACCGTTGTGTACGTTTTTGATAACCACTGGTGGTGGTTCCTCAAATATCCTCAAATATTCTATGCTGGACCAGGCACAGATCGAATGAGGGAGTCGTGATTTCAATGCGGCACCGGATATGTATTGAAATCCTAAATGTAGCCAAACAATTGTGCTGTAGATGTTAAAACATGACTAGCGCTCCCGGTGTGATGTCTACAACGATTCTGCCATAGAAGCCTCCGATTAATAAAAGCAACATGTCTGAAGCACGTGGTATCAATAACACCGGCAGCCTGTTTGAATATGGTCTCATCGAACGATTTATAAAGATGAAGATGGTTATCGGAGTCTGTTTACATTCTCAAAGCTCGAACGGACGATTTCGCTTCCGCAAGTCTGACCGGAGATTTATGTTACGAGTCAGCGTTGAAGCCCGAAGCGTCCGAGACTCGTCTTTGCTCTCTGTCTGACAGAGATGGATGATAAAGTAATGGGTTTAGGCTTTAATCTACAGACATTCGACCAACACACACACACACACACACACACACGCACACACACACACAATAAACCCAGACACAAAGAAAAATAAATAAATGTATACTAATAAAGACCTTAATCTTAACATATGTGGGCAACAATATAAAAAAAAAAAAAATAGAAATATATATAATATTATACATAAAACATTACATAAACATAATATACAAAATGTATAAATATATAACATAAAAAATATAATATAAATATTTTAAAAATAATATAACATTAAGGAATCTATAATATAATATAAAAATAATATAACATTAAGGAATTTGTAATATAATATAAAAATGTATAAAAAATAATATACAAATAAATAAAATATTGAAAATAAAAGTAGTTATATTTAAAATATAGCTATATAATATGAAAAATATAAAATAGAATTTAAAGACAATATACAAAATATATAACAAATAATATAAAGATAATATAAAAAAATATATACAAATATTTTCTCCAAAAATTATAATAGAAATATACAAAATAGATACAAATATTATAATAATATATCAAATATATAATATAAATATAATATAGAAAATGGTATTTATAAAAGAACATTTGTCTTTTAACACATTCAACTTAAATACATGCTCACAATCAGGGTTGCCAGGAACACAATTTTAACTCTTATTTGGCTAATTAAAAAAAAAAAAAAAAAAAAAAAAAAAGCCTAACTTTGGCTAGTTACCAAGCAGTCCACAGACGCCTTGATGTTTTTTTTAAGTTAATAATCAGAGGATATCCTAATCAAACTAAACCAGAATGCTATACGTGAGCGAGTGTTAATGTGAGCACAAGTATATTTGTACAATACAAAATCTTAGATACGGAAAATTAGAAATGCACGTGCACCACAGTGACCCTGATTTTCATGCAAACAGATAAAGGAAAACATGGCTTCTATTCCCCAAATCTTTTTAATTTTGGCTTTTCTGTTCCTTTTCATGACAAAGGAACAATTTTACCAAGACTTGGCATCCCTGATTGGAGATTGGAGAAAAAAGGGATAAAAATTTGCATGTCAGGACCAAAAAAAAAACCCCCAGGCTACTAACAGATAGGATGAGCAATAATATGAGAATTTGTGTAATTATATCAGACGTCTACGATTGATTCAAAATTAAACAACTCAGGTAATCAGTTCTGTTTGAGTTTTTTCAAGTCACGTCACCTTTCAGGGCGTAAAAAAACGAAACATGCGCGAATGGATATTAGGTTTTCTGTTTGATGAGCGTAGACGCGGCGAGGAAATTCGATGCGACTTCCAGCAAGGCTGTTAGAGCGCTTTCCATTTTCCTCTTGCCGAGGGTCTTTTATTGCTTCTCAAAACAGCGCTGGAGTAATACAGATCGCCATTAACCACCGCGGCGAGCTGAGCCGCGGAAATCGCAAACAGCCGCATCCTCGCTCCATGCCCTGTCATTTGTCATGAACAGTGAGTGCCAGTAAATGGTGCGTTCGAGAGCTGCAGGTTTCTCAAAAAGTGTATTATTTTTTTTCTCTTTGCATCCCAGACACCAAAAACAAGACAAGCACGTATTCAGAGCGGACATTGATCTCGTGAAATCCTACTGGGACGTTTCTTTTTTTTATTATTCTGCGTGTTGAAAAGGTGTAAAAATAACGCAGGAATATTGCATCATTGAGAGTATTCGTTTACAGTTCCAGAGGTTTTTCGAAAAATGCTCAATTCTAATTGGTCAAAAATAAATAAATAAATAAATAAATACATTTCTATTTCTATTATGGTGGCTCTGGAAATAGGTCTGGATCCATCAGCATTTCTATAGTAACAACTCCATCTACATGAATCTTTTTTGATTATTTAATTTTCCATTTTATTTCATTTTTATTTCACTTATTTAATAAATTATGAATAATTATTTTATTTCATTCGTCTTGTTTTATTAAGCTTCTGTCACCAAAACAAATTCCTTGTAATTGCAAAAATACTTGGCAATGAAGATCTTTCTGATTCTGATGAACCCAGAAAAAAACTCTGCAATTATTGATAAGATAAATTTATTTTTTTGTACAGATTTTACAGTGATTTTATTTTTTTTTTTGGAATGAGTCTTCAGTGTTAAAGAATTGCAGCAGAATAAAGCAGCAAGATGGGGAAGAATGTTCCATAACGTCAGCTGCGTTTGCTATCAGTGTCTCGCAGTCATGCATGTGTACTTGTGTGTGTGTGTGTGTGTGTGTGTGTGTGTGTGTGTGTGTGTGTGTGTGTGTGTGCGTGCTACCGAATGATTATTCTAACAGGCTTCGAGCTGCAAGATTGGATATGGCTTCGGATACGGCCTGGGTTTTGGAGAACTGGAAAAAAAAAAACGGAAATAAAGTTGAAGGATTTTTTCTTAGCGACTTCTCAGCATGACGCAGCTTCGAGGAGATTCCTAGCAAAGACGAACGTGACAATCAGACCTAATATTATACCTACATCAACACATAGATACCTGTTACATGCCTCCTAAAGCAGTATGATGGCAGCTAGAAATTTGCATTTAACTTCATTATTATGCTAGAGTTCTAGCATGCTAGGTAACATATAATATTAGCTAGTCATGGTACGGGCAGTAACTAGCTAGAGACCCTCTGCTAGCTTCTGAAAGATAGTTTTAGCGACATTCCTGCTCTCTTGAATGTATAGCTATTAGCTGTGTAGTACATGATAGCCTGCATTTTAGCTAGCTTTAGAATGCTAGTTAGCTGTACAGTTCCTGATCTCTCAGATGTTAGCTAGCTGTACAGTTCCTGATCTCTCAGATGTTAGATAGCTGAATGGTTCGTGATTTCTCAAATGTTTAATTGCTTTTTGGTTCCTGATCTCTCAGATGTTAGATAGTTGAATGGTTCGTGATCTCTTCAATGTTAGCTAGCTGTATGGTTTTTGATTTCACGAAAGTTTCATGGCTGTACGGTTCCTGATCTCTCAAATGTTTAATTGCTTTTTGGTTCCTGATCTTTTGGATGTTAGCTAGTTGTACGGTTCCTGATCTCTAGAATGTTATCTAGCTGTATAATTACTGATCTCTAAAATGTTAGCTAGCTGTATAGTTCCTGATCTATAGAATGTTAGCTAACTGTATAGTTCCTGATCTCTCAAATTTTAGCTAGCAGTACAGTTCCTGATCGCTCAATTGTTAGCTAGCTGTGTTCCTGATCTCTCAAAAATCAGCTAACAGTATGGTTCTTGATCACTTGAATGTAAGCTAGCTGTATTTTTCTTGATCTCTCCGATGTTAGCGAGCATTTAATTTCTTAAAAGCTAGCTAGGTGTTCAGTTCTCGATCTCTTAAATGTTAGCTAGCCATACAGTTCCAGATCTTTTGAATGTTTGTTAGCTGATCGGTTTCTGTATGATCAGGGTAGTAACATGCTAGCTACCATTCCAAAAAGATCAGCATCGACACTGTGGGGGTTTTAGCTTTCACAGATGCTAGCTCGTTGATAAAGACCCCATCAGCGTGATTTGAGACAGATGCCTTTTTTCCTCTGACTCTTGGATTTTTCAAACTGAAGTCATTTCCAGAGTTTTTTTTTATTTTGACCTGAGTTTGAGAAAGCGAAATACAGAACTGGGCCACTTTACCAGCTCTGAATAGAAAATCATCATGCGCCGCATAAAAAAAACCCTGTGCCTTCAGTTTTATCATCCTTCACCAACCAGGCTGATCTGCTCCTTTTTATATAACCACTCGTTTTTTTTATTTTCTTCCTGCAGCATGAACATCCAAAGCTCAGCCCCAAGTTCTGCTTTTCTCGGGTCTGATATGGAATGCTTCACCGGTTGCATCTCTGTTACATCACTCAGTGCTCTGTGAGTGGCGAGTGCAGAATAAAAATGAATTCATTAATAAAATATGAAAGCGTCAAGCGTCGGTTCGAGAAACGCGGTTCTTCGATTTTTTTTTGTGTTGCGAAACTAGATCGATCCTCAGCTCCGTCACTCGTTCAAGTCATGAAAGCGTTAGGACTGCATGAGAGCTTCAGACATGACAGTGCTTAGACTGAACATGCTCTGATGCCTGTCACCAGGAACTACACGGGTCACTCAGGGCTTCTCCACAGGAAGTTCCCCGGAGGAGCGTTTGTCAGAACAATCACGCTTCTCGCTGATGCAAAAGGCACAACACAACACGCGCCAGTCGTGGGGAAGCCGGTCGACTGCACACTAACGGTGACAAGATCGCTGCAGTTCAGCTCGAGGCGGGGAAACCGAAGAGTTGTCAGGTAGTGCGAGAGGAAAGCGAACGAAAAATAACGAATACACCAATAAAACAGATGCCAGGACAGATTTGGTCGAGTTCCAGCTATATGGTTCCGGATCTCTCAAATGTTAGCTAGCTGATAGAACCCAGGAACACTTGAGAACGTCATCGGAATTCAGGCACCAAATTTTTGGACTAACACATGCTCGCTGTAAAAGGCTTGCATTGGTATGCGCGTGTTGCTCTCCACTCTTCTAAATACATTATGAACCTGTGCATGTCTGCTCACCGTGCAATCATCTCTGCCAGATGGAACACCAGCCTATCAAACCCCCTTTTGCTTGTCAGAGAAGATGTATGAACGACCTCTGCCATCCTGGAGCTCAATCCCCATGCTTATTGCTCTCGCTCAGCCTATAGCAAAGCCCCCCAACCCCCTTACTCTACGCTCCCCGAGCCCCTCGCTTTTCCAGGCGCTCGTGTTTTCCGAGCTTCGCTTGGCCTGCGCCAGGTGGTGTGCCGTCGTTTCATTCCATCCCCGTCGGATGACGTGAGTGCTGAGGAGACCTTCGTAAGCCCGTGTTCACTCAAGAGTTACCGAGCCAACCTGGTGGCTTTAATATTTAAAGAACCCTCCTGCTTTAATTCCCTCGCCGCTTTCTGCTGAGGTGTTCATCACAACCTTCATAAATCTCGCTTTAGAGGAGCTGGAGTGAAAAATGGCCGTGGTGCTGTCGTTAATGCTGCTGGTTTCCGTGTTAAAGCCCACAGCGCCGCTCAGAGCCGAGCTGTGAAGCATCGCAAGTATGCGGGGGTCTGTGCAGAGCTCAGGAGCGGTTTGTTTTCTGTGTGTTTTAGACGAGCCCCGTTACCGTACCCCAGAAACGCCAGAACACACAACATAAATAAATGCATGAACAGAGCTGAACTGCTTGTTTATACCAACAACGTTCACCTCAATTCTCATCAGATGCAATGAAAACACTACAGTCTACAGCCAAACACTACAGTCTACAGCCAAACACTATAGTCTACAGCCAGACACTATAGTCTACAGCCAAACACTACAGTCTACAGCCAAACACTATAGTCTACAGCCAGACACTATAGAGCAGTGGTGGTCCAGTGGTTAAGGTGCTGGGTTACTGATTGGAAGGTCGGGGGTTCAAGTCCCCCCTTTTGGCCAAGCTGCCACTCTTGGGCCCTTAAACAACATCCTACAGCCAAACACTACATCCTACACCCAAACAGTATATCCTACAGCCAAACACTACATCCTACACCCACACAGTACGTCCTACAGCCAAACACTATATCCTACAGCCAGACACTACATCCTACACCTAAACACTACATCCGAAAACCACAATGTACATCCAATACCCAAACACTACATCCTACAGCCAAACACTACACCCAAACACTATATCCTACACCCAAACACTACATCCTACACCTAAACACTGCATCCGAAACCCACAATGTACATCCTATACCCAAACAATACATCCTACAGCCAAACACTACATCCTACAGCCAAACACTACATCCAACACCCACACAGTACATCCGACAGCCAAACACTACAGGCAAACACTACATCCTACACCCAAACACTACATCCTACACCAAAACACTACATCCTACAGCCAAACACTACATCCTATACCTAAACACTACATCCTACAGCCAAACAGTACATCCTACAGCCAAATACTACACTACAGCCAAGATAGATAGATAGATAGATAGATAGATAGATAGATAGATAGATAGA
>JAAIIK010000077.1:2622193-2640311 GCA_014706435.1 Silurus glanis
AGATAGATAGATAGATAGATAGATAGATAGATAGATAGATAGATAGATAGATAGATAGATGGATCTCTGATTACGTCCCTCAGATCCTCCACAGTGCTGCTCAGAAGACAGAAGAACACCGCGATCACTGTAACAGCTCTGTAACGCAGTGTAACCTGCAGATCTTGTTCCTCTCTATTGCTGAACCCCGACCCCAAATCAGCTGATGTACAAAATAATGACCCGAGTTTGAAAATAAAAGGAGCTGACCCATAAAAACAGATGCAGAACAAAAACCTCTCAATTTTCTTCTTCTTCCTCCAAACCGATTTACAGCGACGTCTGTTTCAAACAGCTGCTGGAGTGAAGACCTTATTGGCTCCGAGTACAGAGTGCTGAGGCAGAAAAAAAAACATTCTTCTGCTCGTATTCTGTGCGATTTTGCGCTTGTTGCTAGGCAAAAAAAAGGCTTTTGTCAGATTTGTATGCAGAAGACCTTGCACGCAAAGCTATCGTAAGTAAGAATATAGATGTCTCGCGCTGTATTATTCGTCCTCTCGAGCGTGTTTGGGGAAAACGGCGTAATTACACCGCAAGCTGCGCGGCGGTGCTGCGGCGCCGCGATTTCTGACATGTTGTGAATAAACCGCGAATACTTATTTACTAACTTCTTATCTGAAGAGTCAGAATTAGAGCATTTGTCAATAAAAGGGCTTTTATACTGAGATTAGTGCTTTCAAACGCTAATCTGAAACTCATCCAACCCTCAAGTCAATGACTCACTCAGCCTCCTGGCACTGGCAGATGCCAGCTGACTGAAGATGGTGAAAAGAGAGAGAGAGAGAGAGAGAGAGAGAGAGAGAGAGAGAGAGAGAGAGAGAGAGAGAGAAAAACTCTGGTTGAAAAACTCTTGGATTCTTTCTGACCCTATAAACACCCATTAATAACGCAAAAGCCGTTTCTGCCTTAAAAAAAAAAAAAAAAAGGTACTTTCAAAAGTATTGGGACACCCGGTTTCTCCAGTATGTGGTTCTGCGTTAAATATTTTCGACTAGGAGTTAAAGCCATACACAGAGAAAACGTATGAAAGAAAGAGCGAGAAAAAACAAGATAGATAGATAGATAGACAGATAGACAGACAGACAGACAGACAGACAGAGCAAAGAAAGAAAGAGCAATGTAAAAAAGAATGAGCAAAAAAAAAAAAAGTAAATAAATAAATAAAGAGTAAAGAAAACGTATGAAAGAAAGAGCAAGGAAAAACACGAAAGGAAGACAGACAGACAGACAGACAGATAGACAGATAGATAGAGCAAAGAAAGAAAGAGCAATGTAAAAACGAATGAGGAAAAAAAAAGTAAATAAATAAAGAGTAAAGAAAACGTATGAAAGAAAGAGCAAGGAAAAACAAGAAAACTAGACAGACAGACAGACAGACAGACAGACAGACAGATAGATAGAGCAAAGAAAGAAAGAGCAATGTAAAAAAGAATGAGCAAAAAAAAAAAGTTAATAAATAAATAAATAAAGAGTAAAGAAAACGTATGAACGAAAGGGCGAGGAAAAACAAGAAAACTAGACAGACAGACAGACAGACAGACAGACAGACAGACAGACAGATAGATAGATAGATAGATAGAGCAATGTAAAAAAGAATGAGCAAAAAAAAAGTAAATAAATAAATAAAGAGTAAAAAGAATGTATGAAAGAAAGAGCGAGGAAAAACAAGAAAGCTAGATAGATAGACAGATAGATAGAAAGAAAGAAAGAAAGAAAGAAAGAAAGAAAGAAAGAAAGAAAGAAAGAAAGAAAGAATAACCAAGAAAGAAAACCCTTTTTTTTTATCCTGCATTTAAGGTTGAACCAAGTTGTTCATTAAAACTTAAAAAAACCCTCTGTAGCTTTACCTTTAAACATCACCAGTCTTCATTCATCCTTTGTTTTTTACAGAGCAGGTTTTTTTCTCGCTGTTAAACAACATTTTCCACTTACCGCTTCTAATTATGTGAAGCATCCTTCATGCGAGTCCTTGCGGATGACTCGTTACTATAGAAACGTATTACAACCGACGAATTAAAACAACCCCGTGGGTATATATATATATATATATATATATACAGAAAAAACCTTCACTACCATAAAATTTCCGCACGATTCGGACCAGAAACGAGAATCGAGAAAGAAAATATTGGGACACCTGATTTTCGCACACAACTGGATGCACACACTTGTATAACATGCCAGTAGATGCGGGGTGTTTTGAGTGGCTTCAAAAGCGGAAGAACGTCACTGGAAGATGATGAGAGATCAGGAAAACCTTCAACGTGTGTAAGATAAATTAAGCACTTCATTGAAGTAAACAGAGCTAGAAACCTTTTGAGACCACCTCATACACGTGTTGGAGTGGAAGATCTCGCTGTGAAAACCTTTGGAATGCTGACTGCACGCCACATCTAAAACAAGCACACTCCGAAATCAAGTGGATCATCTTCCAAGAAGAGTGGAGATTATCATAACCTGGAAATTAGATGTTCACGTATGAATCATATCACCTGGACGCCACCTAAGTGTTCTGCATAAGTGTTCAGCAAACAGATGGTGGTTTGGTATATCGCAGAGTTTGCGTTTAACACTTGCAGGCCTACGGTATCGTCTCTCATTACCCACAATCCCGTGGTCTGTGCGGGTCGTCTGGCAGCTGTAAACGCAGAATCGATTTTTGACAATAAACAGGCTCGTGTTTCACGTTTCTCACGTCAGGCAAATGCTGTTGTACGGTGTAACGTACAGCTCCGCTAACCGAAAACATGAGCTATGAGATAAAAGAAAACGAGTTCGAGTGATGGATCCCTCATCCTCCTAACAAACAAAACCAAAAAAAGAAAAAAACGAGCAGGACCTGGCGGCAGGATGACGGTACGGTTCTCTCTCTCTCTCTCTCTCTCTCTCTCTCTCTCTCTCTCTCTCTCTCGGCGAGCGCTTTTTATTTATAAAATATCACATGACAGGAGCCATGTGTTAGAAATTACCTCGAGTTAAGTCCTCTGCTTGGAAAAATATGTAGACAATTTATGAAATGCAGCCTGGGGTGGAGATTTACTAAGTAGAACCAGATTTGGGAAAGCAACTAATGCTGTTCTTCATCAGTGTGTGCATAGGAAAACTCTCTCCCTCCATCCCTCCCTCCCTCCTTCTTTCCTCCTGCCTTCTTCACGCGACCCTTAAAAACGATTTGAGTCACAACTGGAAGACGCAGGAGATGGTGGAGTATGTGACCTAACATCAGAGCACTTCCTCTGCGAGTGCTTTTGTGCTTGTGTGTGTGTGTGTGTGTGTGTGTGTGTGTGTGTGTGTGTGTGTGAGAGAGAGAGAGAGAGTAGTGGCCTTGCTAATGGCTTTGAGTGGAAGAGACTGAGGCTTAGCTTCAGGCACGAGCTGCATGCTAAACACTCCGACTGCCAGCGCAGCTCTTAAACCACTAAAAGGCGGCTTTTTGGTGTGAACTTGGCGCAACGTCCGTGACGTTCATGTGCTATTAAACTTTACTCCGACGGTTGAACCCCCTAACTTGTAGTAAAGCATTAACCTGGATGTCCTCGACAAACAGACCTGAATAGGAAACTAAACCTTTTCAAGGAGGATTTTTTTCAGTCGAACTGACACCATTGGCGCACCAGATTCAACAAAGATTGAGATTTCTGGATTTTCGGATAGCGCATTTACACTCATTTCTCGCTGTCCTAAAAGAAAACCAGAGAAACCCATGGAAAACCCATGCATACACACTGGGGAATAAAAATCTGCACACTATGAGGCGGCCATGTTGTTTTTCTGTAATCTATGCATGTTTTGACTGTGACCTTTGGCTAAAATGAGTCTTATACTGTCTTAATGTGCAATTCCCTTGAATTGCGCTGCATTTACTTCTACAAATGCAAATTCGACAATTGGAAGTGCTGTCAAACTGATTTTCTGATTATGGTTTCCTGCCTGTAATTCAAATAACGGGTAATTATTCCTGTAGCAACATCTACTTCACGGAGACGTCATCGATAAATGATTAGGTGCACCAAGCTGCCATTACTGGGCCCCTGACCAAGGTCCTTAACCACATAGCTGCTCAGATGAATTAATGAGATCAAATATAAGTCGCTCTGGATTAGAGGTCGACCGTTTCATCAGTTTGGCAGATTAATCGGCACTGATAGTTAATTATTGTACAAAAAATCCATACCAATAGTTTTTCCGGTTTCCGGTCCGCTGCCGTGACGAGAGCGGCCTCTAGAGGTGAATCACTGTTTGTTTTTACATGCGAGATGGTGCGCTCCACGTTGAAATTTATTATTAATTTTTATATTTATTCATTATTATATTTATGTTTATGTAATTTAGCACATTTTCATGATTCAGTACAGAATTTTATATGGAGTGTTTTTTTTTTTTTTTTTTTATCCAGTATCCATTTTAAAAACGGTTTATTAATCGATTATCGGCAAGTACGATCCGACCCAGCTATCGCTAAAATCAGTCGACCTCCACTCTCGATAACTGATGAGGTGAGTTATTTTGTTTAAAGACTGGAAAGGGGTCTTAGGTCTCTATAAAGGTCTGCATTACAAGGGTTGGAGTGGAAGATCTCCTGCTATAGAGTGCCAACCCTAGTGAACAATCCTCACCTCCTCACCTACATCATCACCCTGATTTTACTAACACTGTTTTTATGACTTTGAACAAATCTCTACAAAATCAGGTGGAACGTCTTCCCAGAAGAGTGGAGCATATTAAAGAAAATAAAGACTAAATATGGAATCAGATGTTCAACATGATTGACATACCAGGTCCGGGTGAGTCCACGATCAGGCATAACATTATGACATTATAACATTATGAGCGGTGACGTGAATAACACGTCTTATCATGGCACCTGTTAGTGGGTGGAGTTATTTATAAGGCAGCAAGTGAACATTTTGTCCTGGAAGTCGATGTGTTCGAAGCAGGAAAAATGGGTGAGCATAAGGATTCGAGGGAGTTTGTGATTAGAATTGTGACATCTAGACAACTGGGTCAGTGCATCACCAAAACTGCAGCTCTTGTGGGATGTTCCCCGTCTGCAGTGGTCAGAATCTTTAAAAAGTGCGCCAGGCTCATTGAAGCACGGGAGAAGCAAAGGCTGGTCCGTGTGGTCCGATCCAACAGATGCTGAAGAAGTTCATGCTGTTGATGCTCGAGGCGTCAGAACTGTAATATTGAGCAGGTGGTCATAATGTTATGCCTGGTCAGTGTATATGTAGGTGATATTCATTAATACAGTAATATACGAATCCTATATTTCTTCATTTGCATCGCTCGGAGCGACAAGCTGAATGTTCGGTGGCTCTGGCTAATGCAGGAGGCAGAAAGCGCAGGCGGAGTGGAGAACCAGAGAGTGAAAGAAAGAGGGAGAGAGAGAGAGAGAGAGAGAGAGAGAGAGAGAGAGAGAGAGAGAGAGAGAGAACGCCAGTCCCTGCCACAGATGGATGGCACTGAGATTGGCACGGCGCCAGCGGAGCGAACAGATTGCCCGTCGCGCGAGGCCTGGAGGAACGGTAGCTCCAGCGCAGATGGGTGTCCGAAATAGCCCGGTGTCAGTTCTGCTCAAGTGTCCCTGACCTGGCACGCGCTCTCATGCGCAGCTGCTTCCTCCAGACCCCTCCAGCAGGCACAGACACACACACACACACACACACACACACACACACACACACACACATAACAGACTTCATCGGAAACAAAGGAGATGTGAAAGCCTTCGGAAAGCTTGCGGAATGCGAACGACAATATATGCATTTATACAACAATCGGATCTGAATAAACAGCAACAGAAAAGAGAGAGAGAGAGAGAGAGAGAGAGAGAGAGAGAGAGAGAGAGAGAGTGAGTGTATGTAGCGGGTGGGTAGGTTGGCAGTGCCGCAGTGCCCATGGCACACAGGAGAGCAGCATGGCGGGCAACGCCAGCAGAGACTGTCTCACAACACCATCTGTGAAGACCAGAGAGCACACAGCATTCAACCCCCATACACACACAAGCTGCCAGCTGCACACTCTCTCTCTCTCTCTCTCTCTCTCTCTCTCTCTCTCTTTCTGCCTGTTCCACTTTACTTCTTTATCCTGTTTCTCTTCCAGACCTCGTCCTCCATCTTGAACACACCTTTGCATCCTTCCTTTAAGTTTCACGAACATTGCGTTCTTTTTATTACAAATAAAACTATCAATTAATAGGTGAGTTTGTGTGTACGTGTGTGTGTGTGTGTGTGTGTGTGTGTGTTCAGTATCCCAGAGCTATAACGCACGATGATACACATCACCAAACCCTCTCCTCCGTGTCGAGCACTCCACTTGTGGCACACACACACACACACCCCTCCTCCCTTGCTTGACGCAGCCACACATTAACGCAAACACGTACGGCAAACGCCGAGAAAGAAGCATGAATGGTTAACGAGCATAAAAAAAAGAGAAATGGCGAAAGAGAGAGATGCGGGATGACAATGATGATGATGAGGCTCTTCTTCTCAAAAAGAAGGGATTAAAAAAAAAGAAACGAAAAAAACAGTACTTCCCACACATCTGCTCCTGCTTATACACACTCAGCTCACACAGAATTATACAGTATATATATATATATTTGGATCCAAAGGTTTTGAGTTCAAATCCCACCCACACAAACCTGCCACTCATGGGCCCCTGACCAAGGTCCTTAAACTCATATCTGCATGAATGAGATCAAATTTAAATCGCTCTGGATTAGAGGTCATTTCATTTTATGATTCAGTATTTTTTTTTTTTCATTAATTGTTTATCGGTAAGTACAATCCAATATAAAAAATGGCACCCCGTGTTCCACGTTCACGTATTACAACAGACGTCCAGACGTCTACAATTGCGTGCAGTGTTCAAGTATTAGATACAGTAATGCCAAAAAACTATATAGTAAACAAAGTGTGTTTGTGGGTTTGTACTTTATCTTGTGAGCCAATAGAAAACTAGAGGGCGGGACTTTGACTTTGGATTCATGTATAGTGGCTTCAGTGACAAGAAACTACTGCACAAGGCATTTCTGTGATATACATCCAAAGGTATTTAGAAACTGGACTTGGGTTATACTATTACTGATATGGGTTGGAGTGGATGATCTTGAGTGGCCTGCTATAGAAGCTCCATGAAGATATGGTGTACATGGGTTGGAGTGGAAGATCTCCTATAGTGCTCTGGCCTAAATGAGCACGAATCTCCTTTAAAACGCTTCACCATCTTGCCAGTTAAGAGCGAATATTTTTATTGCATGGATTCGTATAGTAAATGATTATCAAATCAGTCTCTTCGCTAATAAACAAAAATAAAGCTGTAATAAAGGACTACAGCAGCATTTATCACAATATCGATATTAAACCAGCCCTGAATCAATCATGACGTCTTCTAACCAATCATGATCGAGCGTATTTCTCCAGCATACGCGGCCTGCGAGTATTTTTACGGCTCCTACAGAAATCGATCTTTCGGATCGGATTTATGAGCGATCTCTGACAGCCGTCGATATTTCAAGGCTGGTGTAAATGAAGGCATGCGCTTCGTTCTCCAGCTTTAGAACCTGATGTGCATCCTTTCCTGCCTCCATTTCTTTCTCTAAAACAACCCTTGAACACGTCCTCCCATCATACCCACACACACACACACACACACAAAGTCTATCGTCATGTCAGGAGCAGCAGCCTCATTAAAAGAAGAAAAATCAATTTGGAGAGTCCTAACAAAGGCATTCATCTGCTGCTGCTGGGTTTTAAGTCTCCAGAGTGGCACTCTTCCCCTCCTCCCCCGTCATCCTGCATGTCTCCTCTCTTTCCTTCTTTCTCTCTGTCTCTCTCTCGATCTCGCTCTCGCTCTCGCTCTCTCTCCTCCCAAACTGCCATCGCCGCATGTGATTAACATATGTCTGGGCTTTCAGTCCCTGTCAGCTTGAAGGCATTTCTCCCAGCCGCCTTAAACAGCAGATGAGCTCCATGTGGAGAAACGTGTATGTGTGTGTATATGTGTATGTGTGTGTAAGTGTTTGTTAGGTAGTGGTAGGAATGGGTGGATAGGAAAATATTTTTCTTTTCTTCCATTAAGTAGTATTCTCTCCTTTTCTTGACATTCTTTCTCCTTTCTTCCTATTTCTCTTCTCTCCTTCTTTCTTAAGCACGTCGCTAATCCGGAAAAAAAAAAACCTTAATAATAAAAAAAAAAAAAAACGGCGCCAACACCGAGACTTGATCATGAAGCAGAAACGATGCTCGAACGCTGTTGTTTTAACGCGAAACCCATCATGCAGCACTGAAATCCAGACGGCTAAAGCAGAAAGTCCACTTAGCATGACAAAAAAAAAATGGCTTTATTTAGTCAGGAAGCTCATTGCTGCTGCTGCTGCAAAAAAAACCCCAACAAAAACCAGGCCTCGTTCACCATGATCTCACTCCTGTCCTCCTCGAGTCGGGTGGAGAAGTGCGCTTGCTTTCAGCCTGCTTTAAGCACTGACCGTATTAACAAGTTGAACAAGCGATACAAAGCCAAGAAGAGGGAAAAAGGGCGGAGCGTCCGCCGCTCTTTTAGCCGCCTTTACCAGCCTGAATGGCACGGCCTGTTTTTTTGTCTTGACAATCTGAATGGGTTGAAAATACACGCTCAATGAGCTCCTGATGAATGGACGTCGATCCCCGGGTTTCTCGTTCGCCCCCCGGCGGCTGCTTGACCCCTCTCGGCAATGGGAGACGCCGTCCTTTGTGGTCTGCGATGAATTAAAGAGTTTTTTTTTTCGCCTGATCATTGCCTCTGCTTTCCCAGAAGGGCTCGATTTTCCCCACAGCTGGAAGCTGTTAGCGCTAGATGACGTAGGAAAGAGACTGAGTGACAGGGTGAGACGGAGAACATGAGGAACATGATTGCTTATAGGGAGCGTGAGAATCGATCTTTGAAATTGCTCTTCTCTTTTTGGAAGATGCTCCACTAGATTTTGGAGGGCAGATGAGGTGAGGACAGGTCCACTCAAGATCTTCGCTTCCATCCCATATCTTCATTTTGTGCACGGATGCATTGTCATGCCGGAACAGGTTCGCGTCTCCTAGCTCGGGGCGAAATTCATTCAGGATGGCGTTCCTTCAAGATCGAGGTAGAAGTTTAAGAAGTTTAAAAGATGCTCAGTGGTTAAGATGTTGGAATCTGCTCAGAAGGTTCAGTTTAAATCCCAAGCCCTTGAGCAAGGCTCTCAGCCTCGAAACTGCTCAGCTGGATGAACCAAATCATTTGGATAAAAGCCCTTGCGCAAGTCCCTTAACCCTTTAACCGCTCCGTTGGATAAATGAAACAATTTGTATAGAAGCATCTGCCAAAAATGCTATTATAAATGAAAACTCGGCTGTCCCAATACTTTGATTTCGCCTCTAAAGACCCGTTAAGCATAAAATAAATTTCCGAGATCGTTCAGTTGCCGTCCGCAGGCGAAATTGCACTCGTTCTCTAACCGGAAACGGTGCGTAACACCAGCCGATCGTCAGCATCCATGAGCTCCTGTATGTGGAAGAGGGCAGATAGCGTCAGATATTCCAGATGCTTCGTAACGCTACAAAATGTTTTCAGGAAACCATGAATACGTTTCTTGTATGCGAAATCCATAAAGAACCGGTCCCTTATTTGCTGTGCGAGTGAATAAGCAAAAGGAAAACAAGGACAGCGTGTGTGTGTGTGTGTGTGTGTGTGTGTGTGTGTGTGTGTGTGTGTGTTTCCAGCTTCCCCACAATCTGTCCAATCTGGTGACCCTGAGTCCCAGAGCAGCCTGGAGATAAGGACCACTACTCGTCTGTCTCTCTTTATACAGACGCTTCGTCCCAGCACCGTTTCTAAGCATAGGGTTAGCTATGCGGAAGCCCCAGCTCGCTGGCGCCCCCTACCCAGGCACCGACCTCATTTCGCTCATCAATCAGGCAAATTTGCAATGATTATCAAATGTGTTGTGAATGATTTGGAGGATTGGAGGAATGGAGAAATACTTGGAGAAATGTGTTGCAAATCATATGTATAGTGTGGATGTGGGGCATTGAGGAAAGAGGGCGGAGCCACTGGAAGAGGGGGGTGACAATAGAAATCTCGCCCAGGGTGCCAAAAAGTCTAGACACGACCCTGAGTCCGTTTTTTTTCCCATTTGCTCCCATGCTAACACCACGACAGAACCTATGCGACTCGTTCAGGAGACATGATGATGATCAAAGCATAAATACCTACGAGCCCGTGCTCTATTCGTCTCCGTCGTTATGTTTCGGTTTTATTTCCGCCTTCTGGTTTTTATGTCAAAAAAACGAGTGTGTCCCATTTCTTCTGCTGATTCATGAAAGCCAATTATCTCATTAGACGCGAATCAGGCGGCTCGTTTGAACCTGAGCCAAGTCGTTCTCGTAGTGGGCTGTGTGGCCAAACACACACTCGCTCTCCTTCTCTCTTTCTCTCTAAAGCGCAGCACGGCTCGTTCATCAAAGCGAGCCGGCGAGAGACGGAATCCGGCGTTCTACCGATTCTCGCAACGAAAGAGCGAGAGCTTCGGAGAGATACATGAGTCATCCTGCGACAGCTTCCTGTTCGCTAGGGGGCGCTAGGAGTACACACGTTCCTGAATGAACGCATACACTCTCCTCCACACTCTTACACACACACACACACACACACACACACACACACACACACACACACAGTCACTTTGTCACCAGACAGGGACAGGCTCTTGTATTTTTCGATTAGCAAGCTGCAGTTTGTGCAGAGCTTCACTGCTCAGCACATTTTTATGGAGAAAAGCTCGTAGAAATGGAAAAAAAATCAATATTATGCCAGGAGAAATGGAGAAATGTTTGGAGAAATGGAGAGATGTTTGGATGCATGAGAAAATTCTTGAAGAAAATGTTTGAAGGAATGAAGAAATGCTTGAAGTAATGCTTGGAGAAACGCTTGGAAGAATGGAGAATTGCTTGAAGAAATGCAGCTCAATCGCAGAAAAGGACAGAAAATTCGTTATTTCCTTTAAAATTTTTGCTCAAATTATGGAGCAGGCAACGCTGTGTAGATAACATACCAAAGTCTCATCAATCTGCTAATAACAAAAAAGGAAAAAAAAAAAAAACCTCAGTGAAAACAAAACAGGAGGAATCTGTCAGTAGGGCCAGGGACAGAGAACGAGCACGAGTCCAACAGGAACCAGTCGTTCCTGGCCCGGCCCTGCTGCACACAATGGCCTGGAGAATGGAAGGAACCGCGGGCCAGGCAGAGATAGCGCCACTGTCAGGAACCTCGGGGTGGGCAGGATGTCTCTGCCCCCCAATATCCCCCTCCGTTCACACACTCTCTCCTCCTAGCCTGAGATGTTTTCATCCTCAGGTAATTAAAGTCGGAAGCCCCCGAGGGCCTGACCTCTGCTGTCCTGAACATGCTTCGTTCTATCTGCCTTCCGCAAGATCTGCCCAGTGCATCGACATGCCTGAGCACCACTGGGACCCATAGTGCCCCACAATGCCCCTCTGCACTCGCAAACAATGCTAATGCTACAACAACACCTCATGCAAAAGTCCTGCAAATGTCGTTTTATTATAAATTGAATCCACTCTTCTGGCAAGATGTTTCACCAGATTCTGAAGTATATTTGTGGAGATCTGTGGAGTTTCATTCAACCACAAGTTAGTAAAGCCAGGACCTGGTGTAGGTAAGAGGGTGAGAAGGCCTGGGGTGCACTCAGCATTCACATTCACCACAAAGGTCTTCAATAGCTTTTAGAGCTCTACAGCAGGAGATCTTCCAGAACGTCCAACCCATGTGAAGCAGATCTTCATGGAGCTGGTTTTGTGCACATTGTATGATGCTGGAACGGCCTTTTGGGTCTCCTAGTTGAAATGTTTGTTTGGAACAGTTTGAGATGGAATCAAAATGTTGTTTATTACAAAATTCTGAGTGTAAACAGGAACGCTGGATCTCCTTTTTCTTCTTCTGTTAGATCATCTGTCTCCATACCACTCTGTCCTCTACATCTGCCTCTTCCAAACCAACCCCTTAACCTGCATGTTTTCCTTCACAACATCCATAAACCTCATCCTCAGCATTCTTCTCCCGATATACCCCGTGTCCCTCCTGTGCACATGCGTGTTTTAATTGGCAAGCATAATTAAATACATGAAATCAAGAAAAACCTGGAAGTTCTGCCCAACCCCGAATCCCGAACGCCTCGTTTCTGAGTAATAAATGAAGGAGGAAAAAAAAAAATAGCAATTTTCCAGCATCGTCTTCATCGTCTGCCATGAGCATTCCTGCACCGCCGAATCGGACTTCCAGACATCCAGAGTTATCGGCGTGACGGTATCTTTCGCTCCGTGGGAATCCGAATCCAGAGTGGCTCAACGACCGGGAAAAGAAAACGGTAAAAAAAACGGCGGGTTCGTAGTTAGCGTTTTCCCATCCAGTGTGACTTGATGCTAATGCGCTATTTAGAGCATGCATGCTAATCCGTTTCAAAGGAGCAACGTCGGGAAAAAAAACGGTCTACGTAAGAAATAACGAATAAGAAATTACAGCTAACAGGAAACCACCTGATGGGCGGAGCTTTTTATAATTATAAATAACAGTTGTTGTGGAACATCCATGAATTTAGTCCCATTTACTTCCTTTTTGTCGCTTACGCTCCAGCAGCTGGAAACAGCTGTTCCCTCACCAGCAGGACTTTGCTGAATGTTGCAGAGAAACCAAAAAAGTCCTGAATACTTTTACTTGGTTACAAAGCACTGACACTGGAAACTTGTGGAGTGTGGTTGTGGAGATTTGTGGAGATTCATTCAGTCAGTTAGTTACTGATGTAGGTGAGGAGATCTGAGGTGCAACCAGTGTTCACGTTCATCTCAAAGGTGTTCAGCTCTATAGCAGGTCACTCAAGATCTTCCACTTCAAACCATATCTTCATGGAGCTGGATTCGGACATCATCATTGTCTTTGGGTCTTCAAGTTCAAGTAAGGATTTCAATTGTGTGCCTCCAACTTTTAGAGAAGAACCACATACGTCTTGGGGAAGACCCACGATTGTGTGGTCATTTCTAATCGTCCTCAAATGTTGCTGCTTTTCCAGAAAAAAAAATTTAATAAGAACGAAACAAACCCAGATTTCATGGGATCCTGTAGACTCAGGTTTTGCCGTTCCTCGTCTGTGATGCTCTTCTCCTCCTACACTTCTGTGGTTCCTGGCACTCGGGATAGATGTCTATTAGATAACTCTCAGCCTCGTATGTCCGCAGAGCTGCTCTTTACTCGCTATGTTTTCCTTTCTCCTCCCCTGGTTTCCTCTGTGGTGTTCAGGTTACTTTCTGGATCCTGCAGATATTATCCTCTTTTTTTCCGTATCTATATTCAATGACGGTGGTGGACATTGGGATACCCCACCCAGATAAATCCTTCTTTTCTCTTTTATCCTTTTTTACAATTCAAAGTTATCTAGTTTTTTTTTTATTTTTTTTTTTATTGTTCTTGTTTGAAGTGCTTTGATGTTCCTCGTATCATTTTCAGTGAATGTATAAGAGGTGAAGTGCTGGCTATCAAGAAGATCCCCTGGTGGTGTTTCTCTACCAGTTTCCTAAAATAAACCGGACGCTACCCGAAGCCTGTATGCATCTTTTCCACCTCTGATTTCTTGATTGCTATTGAAATTTTCCGGTGACATCCGTTGAAAGTGGTTCTCCAAATGCACTGATGTTACACCCCTACCTTCTATGGTACGATCTGCGAAAACACTGACTGATGCTAATGATCTGGGTTTGTGTATCAGGGTTTTCTCGGTCCTGTTAGTACTCTATAATCCACTCCGGTGGCTTCTGTCGATCTGCTAATGTGTGATCGCGTGTTCCCAGGGGCCCTCATTCTTTTCCTTTTCATGGCGCCGCTCCGAACGAGGATAAATAATTGAAGACGAGTGTATGCGGATTTGCCCGACTCTAAAGCCACCTTTCATATGCTAATTACACCCAAACAGTTGTTTTGAATCAATCTCGGCTCAACCTTCCTCGTGGTTCGGGGTTTAGGGGTAGGTATGGGGTGGCGGGGGCGTCTTTTGGAGGATGTAATATGGAGCCAAGGCTAGATAAAGCTTTTATAGCTCTAATTGATCACAGGCACAATTGCACATGCACACAAACACAAGTGCCTGCAGCTTCGAGCACTCGGTCGGCTCGAAGGGGCTTTTTAAAGAGTCGCGCCCCGTCTGGGGAGTTAAAGCGATCTTAATACGTGTATCCGTAATCGGCTATTGGCGTAAAAGCAAAGCCAGAGGCTCCGGATTGTCAAATATTGACTTTCGGATCGCTGGTAAAGGAATCGTTTCAAAAACTAGCACCTGTCAGACCTGATCAGACAAATGCAAACGACACGTGTTGTGTGTAGAGTTGGATGGAAGTGAATAATAACAATGCGAGGAAAAAAAAAAAGATCGAACCGGTGCAGCTGGAGCGTCGTTACCTCCGCTTTCTGTCGGTGCAGCTGCGAATTATTATGTGGACAATTTCATTCTGCCAAAGAGGAAATAGCAGATTAAGATCATATCTTTCCACCGCTGCCAAACGTGTGCGCTTGTTGATCGGCCTCGGAGGAGAGGAACGGCTCAAAACAGACGCATCCTTTTAAGCGCCAAATGGCTCGGCTGCTGAGTCGGAGAGTCGATGCCTTTTCTTCCTCCCACTCTCTTCTTCATCATCATCTTCTGCTAGAAGTAAAGGAAGTGCTGTGGGGGGATAACTCACCAAACTCGCAAAAATCACTTGGGAGACAACTCATTTATTTGCCCGAATAAAAAAAAAAAAAAATGCTACATAGAAAAAAAGTGAAAAGAAAGAACAAAAGAAAGGAAGAAAAAAAACCCACGCGAATGAAAAAATAAAGTTGCGTTTTGTAAACGGTATGGAGAAATGGCAAACATATGTGGAGGTCAGGACTCGAAGAGGTAGTCAAGGCTAAGCTACTAGCGCGAGCAGAGCTGGGAAACGCTCGTCCGATAAAAGAATACTTGTTACTGGAGTACGGCGCACGAAACCAGATGTTGATAAAAAGACATAAAGACGGATGGAAATGCGATTACTGGCGCGTGTAAAAACACCCTGCGACAACTGAAAACATTTCTGACCTTATAAGGCGAGACAGATTTATACGCCGGGGCCGTTTTATTGCTCCATGAGAACCCCCTCCACTCTTTTTTTTTTTTTTCAGGGGTATGGTCTTAATCTCGGGCCACGGCCACAATGTGCACTTATTTAAGCGCTGGCGCTGGGCTGTATTTTGGAAGGAATAAATCAGAGAGGGATCGCGAGGGCATGAAATAACACTCGGCACCGCAAATCCATACCACAGGCATTCAGAGTTCATCCATACTCTACCTTCTCGGTCTCTGGGCTCCGAAAGCCGCTGGTCAGCAAGTTTTTTTCTTTTTTCTTTCTTTTTACGAGCAAACCGTGCTCTGGAAACATTCGGCGTCTTGAAACCAGCTAATGGTCTTGAAAAAAATTCATTTAAAGTGCTTTACGTGTCACACGAAGACGCATAGCACGGATTTGCGAGTAAATAAAATGCGATTTCTGTACAATAGTAAGTAGCGTTCAGATCGTCCAATAGGTCGTGATTAAACAGCAACTCAATGTTTAACGCCTTTACAGCAAAAGAGTCGCCATCGTGCGGATAAACTCCTCGGATCTTCTCCACCGAGCGCTGCGTGACTCGTCGATGCCTGTCGCTCGTATAAAGGCTAACTGATGCGCTTATCATCGCGCGGATCGATACGCCGCGGATCGCTGCCGTCTCCTCTCTCCGCCCAGACCTTTACCTGTCCTTTACCCTAATTAGCCACGGACGCTCTTATTTCTTATTGCGACCACGCTAGAAACCGTTTGCACATCAATGCAGATGTGTTTGCACAGGTGCAGCTGGGAATAGGACACGCAGGTCACGTGACAGTGAAGTCAAAGACGTGTTGCAATCACGAATGCATTGGCATTTCTTTTTCGCCAATTCTCTACAACTTCTCCAAGTGATGTCTTTATTTACTTATATATATATAATCTGCATATTTTAGCGACCTGCTCATGCCGGAAGTCTGGACGACTCCGCAGCGGCTCCTGGCACGACCAGTTCCTTCCTAGGAGTTTAAAAAAAGCTACGACCACACAGCAGTAAACAGGATCCGAGCCCGGCTTTGTTCTCAGCGTCTCGGTTTTGACAAAGTTCATGTCCGCACCTCTGAGACCAAGCACTGGAGATCTTTATCACGGTTCACTATTGAGTGAGTAGGATCTCACCTACGTGATCTGGATTTTCTCGGATTCGTCTAAAAAGGACCGAAAGAAAGGTGGAAAAAAACAAAAAAAAAAAACGAAGGTATCTGCTTGGGAGAGGGCCGGCGCATCCCTATCGTCGACGAGTCACGATGTCTGCCACTGCTGTTGTGTTAAAACAGTCTTTGTCACGCGGAGATAATGCCGAGTAATTCCGCCGAAATTCCCCATTCAGTGCGCGCGCTTCGGATCCGCCGGGGGTCCTGCTCCGTTCGACGGCGGCCGTTTAACAAAATGAGCGTGCTGAAAAGGAGAGGTTCATCCCCTCTTTTCTCGGAGCTTCTCTTCACCGCGGCTGTTTTACGCCTCCGCCACTTTGCCGAATTGGCTCTGCTGAAAAAAATAATTGACACTGGGCATTCTTCTCGCAGGGCACCTGCTGATCGTTTGGCAACAACACAATTTTCCTGCACGCCGCACGACAGAGCGAGCTATCATTCCAATTTCCCTGGCAGTGCGTGGAATGGAGAGGGAAATGAAAGGAGCGTGGATACACAGGAGCAGGACCAGTCGAGGGCAGGAAGACACTAGGTCCAAGTTACACCATCCGGTCCCTTTCCCTATTCTCTATCTATTTCGTTCTCTCTCTCTCTCTCTCTCTGTCATTCCACCACCGTTCGATTTACGATATCGTGGGCTACTTCAAACACAGGGGTTCCTACTCTCAAATAGGGATCGAGCGAGAAAAAAAATGGCGTTGAGTCTATCCATCCATCAACCTATCTATCCGTCCGTCCATATTTTTTTACTACCTCGCTTTCCTGCGTTCCGAGCCAGCGATCGACTCCACGCGTCGATACGTGAAGTGAAACTACAAGGGTCTCACTGTCTTTGTGTATTGATCCACAGCTCTTGAAACCTCGGGGGCTCGAAACAAATCTTAATTATACTCCTCTATGCCGGGCCACGAAGGCTGGACTTTTTATTTATCGGGGTAAAAAAAAAAAAGAGAAAAAAATCCATGCGTCAGATTTAATAAGCAGGAGAAGATCGAATGTCGAGCGTCGAAGATGAACGTCACGGCTGAGCTTCTGATGCTTGCGTTCGGAAAATTAACGCAATGCCGGTCTGGAAATACTTTTTACGGAAAGCTTTTAGGCTTACACCGAAGTGGCACATTCTCCAGAATCTATTAACGTATGAAGGATAATTTATGCATATTAATGCATAATATATGTATATTAGCGAATATATATATATATATATATATATATATATATATATATATCAATTTATATATATGTTTTTGTATTATCAAATCACGGCCCGGGTCTATACCCCCCAAAATATTCATCTCTGCAAGTTCCCTATTTCTATCTGCCCTTTCTTACCGTCTTTATTCTCCAAATCCTGCATGCTGTGCACACACACACATACACACACACACACACACACACACACACGTATAGGCATCCACACAATACCCTCGCCACGTCGAATCGTTTCCACCGTTTGTTTTTTCCTCCACGCCTAATCTTTAATTGTAAATTCGGAAAAATACGGCGGGGGATAAAACGGAGGAGATAATGGGTTACATCTTCACTCTTGGCACCGTCATCATCATCATCATCATCATCACCGTCATCATCATAGGCGTTCCGCATCGCCGGAAAAAAAAGCACCCAGTCGATGCTGCTGGTGCGTGCGGGGTTTTGTATTCGTTGAAAACGCACGGGTTATTGGAAATAAAATAAAAAAAGAGATGGAGTGGAGGGGGATGGGGTGAGGTGGGGTGGGTT
>JAAIIK010000077.1:2659781-2669781 GCA_014706435.1 Silurus glanis
CTTTCTTTCTTTCTTTCTTTCTTTCTTTCTTTCTTTCTTTCTTTCTTGAGAGTCAGAGGGGTTGGACTGGTGTTAGATAATAATACTACCCCTCCCTCTCTCCTTTGTCCACAGTGACACTGCAGTTTGTCATCACTAAGTGCATCACTACACCCTCCTTATCAATACGCCCTGAACGAGTCGATGAGAAGGACAAATCCGTCCGAATTCGCATTCATGATTCAGTCAAGACCAAGCAAAGGTTTTTTCGCTTGCAGCCATATCACTCGATCCTCTGCACCGTCTGATTGTTACGTCTCGTCCCGTCAGAACAGACGCATTAATATTTAAATGCGTTTCAGACCAGTAGAGTGTTTTGTGGTCGAATCGAGTTTTTAACGCGATCGAGTGGTCGTTTCTCCGCCTATCGTTCCTCAGATTTTCCTGGAAAGAGATAAAAAAAAATGTTTTTAATAGTTTAACGATGTTCATTATTACACTTCAGTCTTGGCGTTATTGGAATTTCCGACATCTATTATTGAAATGAAGACTTGCGCTCGAGGCATCGGTTGCGTCCTGCATATGTGTGTGTGTGTGTGTGTGTGTGTGTGTGTGTATGTGTGTATGTGTGTCATAAGATTGGCCTATAAATGTGCACATCTGCAGGCAAGACTCCACATCTGTTTCTCACATTTTCCCCTTACGTTGCTGAGCTCGAGCTACAGGGGCCGAGAAGGAGAACAAGTGAGACAAAGAAGGAGAGAGAGAAAAAGAAAAGGAAAAGAGAGGGAGGGAGAGAACACCATGAAAACAATCAGTCCATTGCAAAGGGACAGTGCTTGCTTTATTTTTCAGTATTGTTCCTTCATATTCTGGTTCGTGTCTCAGGTCACTTGGCATTGTGTAAATATCCAGCTGCATTTATCCCCTTCTTGCTCAAGCAGATGTTTCGAAGCTTGTTCAAGCCCCGGACCAGGCCATTCGGACCCCCAGAACCTGGTAAGTGGTGGAACGATTTGCCCCGGTTTACATAAACAGTCCCTCAAAGAGCAATTCAGCAGGGATACACTCTCTCGCTCCGGAAGGGTCAGGCGTTCCGCACATATGTGCCACGGGAGCAGAAAACTTCGACGAAACTTCAACCCACAGCGAGTAATGCAATAACAACTGCGTCGATCAACACGTCTGCTGACACGGTCTGCTAGTCATAGAAGAACTTCTGAGGAACGTTACGGAGCATTTGATTTCAATCACGGCTGAATCCTGGCACCTCGTTCATCGTTCAGACCCATATCGTATCGTGAAACAAACTCACACACGAAAGTCTTAAACCTGGACGGATTCCACATTTCTTGTATTTCTTCATCGCATCACAATCGAACAGGGTTGTGAGATCCGATCGTCTCTTTCAGTCTCCGAATTGATCGGATCCTTTATTCCTTCGACAAATTTCTGCAAATGGACTCAAGCTGCTTTGAGGCATGCAGGCGTAGCACGGTTGTGAATGGCTTCCATATGGAGAACAGGATCATGCAGATTTCCCCCGCAGCCCCCCGCCCCCACCCCCACGCTCTGTCTTCACATCACTTATGGCACTCATAAGCAGCAAATGTTCTCCTCAAGCTACCTAACCGTGATGATAGAAATGTTAGAGGGTAGAAAAATAAGCAAAATAAATCTTCAGATACGTGCTGAATAGGGGGAGGTGGAGGGGCGGCGCATTAGCAGTCTGAGAAGTTTTGAACACTATGTCCTGAATTTCCGTCCTGATTTCTTTACATTTACATTTATGGCATTTGTTAGACCTCCTTATCCTGACCTGAATTCAGCTCTTTTTACATGAAAGTACTTTATTTATCTTCATTTACACACTATTACCAAAATAGTCCCCTCGCACAGGAATACAGCACCCCCAGTGTTCTTCTGGAATGTGTCCTGGAAGTCTTCTTTTCGATCCGTCTCAAGCACTTCTGCGATTCGCGCCGGATCTCAAGTCCACAGAAGCCAAATCTGGCGAGTAGTGTAGGTGCGGAACTGAGGTCGTGTGGATCGTTCTCTGACGATCATCATGGACAAGTTGCGAACGGTTTTTAGGGGTTAAACTGGTCGAAAGTGTTTCTGATCTTCCGGGGTTGTTTTTCCGCTCTTGAAGCCACTCACCTTAAATGACTCGTTGCAGCCTCGCTGTATGTAAAACGTCTCTGTGGCAGATTTGCCTGGTTTCACTCAGAATTTCATGTTTGCTCTTTGTTCTAACTCGCTGTCCGTGATGAAATCGCAGACGTGGTGACGCACGAGGGTCAGAACAGCACCAGTTACAGCATTAGTCTCAAAACTTTTTGATACCACCGCATACATTTATCTCATTCATACAATTGAGCAGTTTAAGGACCTTGGTCAGGGGCCCAGGAGTGGCAGCTTGGTGTGGCTGAGATTTGAACTCACCACCTTCACATACAAATGCCTCAACTACTATATTAACACTTTCTTATCACCACTGGTTTTGATTTGTGATAATTACTGCATGATTAGAGCAGTAAGATATTGGGACACCTGACTTTTCCAGCCATTACTGGTTCTTCTCCAAAACGTTACAACAAACTTAAAGGCATACAAATATATCGAACGTAAGACAATACCCCTGTACACAAAGCAAGCTCCATTAAGACATGCTTTATTGTCGGAGTGGAAGATTTTGAGTGGCCTGCTATAGAGCTCAACCCTATTGAAGACCTTTGGAATGAATTAGAACATTGAGTCCAAACCTGACCTCCTCAAATTCTCACCTAAATATAAAACAGACCTATGCTAAAAAAAAAAACTGTTTGAGGAGCATGCCTGTTGTGAATCTTCAGCCATTTTTGTTTTACTCATCTGCTATCGTCTTTGTCCAAAAAGCCTTATAAGGATTTGTCAGAGTTCCTCATGAAGTCACTTTTAGCTAACGATGGTGTAGTGCAGTTTGTCTGGGTTGTATTTTCTTTTTTTCATATGAACAGTAGATTTGCCTCTTTCTCCAAACCCTAATTAAAAATAGATCCATCCTGCTTCACCTGGTGCTCCTCCTTGCTCCTTTCTTCCACTTGTATTTTCTTCTTGCCGCGAGATATTCATCAAATATTAAAGTCCAGTAGTGTCTGAGATTGCTTCAATACAGTGAAATACAGTGAGATGGAGTCTACCTACAGAGCCTCCTGAGAACTAAATCAGATCTCGAAATACTCTAAAAGTTTGTAGACACCTGAACATAATATTGGAATGTGAATGTGTTTTGGAAAAACTAATTGCATATTTAGTTTGCATTTCGTTTCCATAATCTCCACTCTTCTGGGAAGATGTTCCACTAGATTTTGTGTAGATTTGTAGAGATTCATTCGGTTAGTAAAGTCAGGTTTTGATGTAGATTAGGTGAGGAGGTCTAAAGTTCAATAGGATTGAGATTAACGCTTTATAGCAGGACCACTGGGGTCTTAGAGTCGAACCTGGAACAAGTCTGGGTCTCCTGCTTCAATTGAAGGGAAAATTACACGCTGTCTCATTTAAAGACGTTCTTTACAATTGTGTGCCTTCAACTATGTGATAACAACTTGGAGAAGAACCTCATATGGCTGAAAATGTCAAATGTCCCAATACAGTGTATCTTCATTTCTTTTCATTTCCTCAACTCAACACTAATTACTAATGAAAAGATGGTATTAGGAACCCAGGTTTTATTTCATGGGAACTCTCACAGGGAAAGAAAAACAAACAGATGACTGATCGCGTTCCGGAATATTTACACCGGTTTAATTCGATAGTCATTATAAGTGATTCGAGCAACCTGGTGTGAGTTTCATTGGATTGCACCCTAAGACCATATGCCATTCCTGGTACACTGATTCGCCAGTATTAGATCAGTGTACTTAACACTGGCACCAGGAACATGACAGATGAAAGAATTGATTTTTGGATGAGTCCATGATTGGGGAGACAGATTGGTGATTTGGCTCTGCGATGATTCGTGTTAAGATCTTTAGTGGCCTGCTATAGAGCTAACCTCTGATCTCAACTCTATTGAATACCTTTGAGATAAATTGGAACAATGGCTGTACCCCAGTCCTCCTAACTCATATCCATTTATCCATCCATCCATCCATCCATCCATCTATCCATCCTCGTGTTTAGTCAACCAAATTGGGAAAACGTCATTTAATATTCAATAGAAAAAACTTATTTTCCCCTCTTTTTTTCACAACGATTTGATTCACAGTCTACGCACCAGAACTCGATCGGTAGAACTTCGCTGCAATTTCAATTGCATGTAACAAAAAAACCCCAAAAACCCTCAGTCTAAAGAAATCGATGCCAAGCATACAGAAATCACTGGCAATGATTTAGCAGAAACGACTCGAAAAAAAAAATAAAATTACTTCTATCTCCTTTTATGGTGCTGGTAGATATCATTTCTTCATTGGAGTGTAATTGTGCGCTGAAATCAGAGCTCACAGCAGGTTTCTGGCGTCTGTGTTATTGATGGCAAAAGCGGCGCTGGCTCGGAGAGGTCTGCGGACTGAGGGAATACAATTGATCACCGGGATATGTGACAGAGTGGTGCAGACATGCCAAGAAGCTGTGGAGTCGTGGCGACAGTGGCGGCTGTATCTCTCTCCACACGCACTTCACCTGCGTAGTGCATGGAGGAAAGACGAGACAATATTTTTGGAGGTAGAGACACAGTGACTTCATAGTGAGTCTGTTATCTGGGGTTTTATTTAAGGTAAGTGATGCCACAGAGGTCCATGGCAATTCTTGGGACAGGGACATGTTTACCAAATATCGGAGAGACCATCATCAGGAGACCAGTTGCTGATGTTTTGGGTGGGGAATGTTGTCCTATATTTAATTTCATGACTCTTTTACTATCAAGTCATGCTACTGTTATAGATGCAGTATGCAGTTAGCATTGTCTGTCTCAAATATGCAAAAAAACAAAAAAAAAGAATGCATTTCTTGCTCTAAAACTTGTTTGTACTGTTTAGCATTGATGGAGCCTTTCCAAATGTGCAACCTGCTCATTCCACAGGCATTAATGCATTCTCTTTAAACTAAGCACTGATAATAGTCCTTCTCCTCTTTAGTCTGGAGGATATGGTGTCCATGAATTACAATTTTGATTTGTTTGAACACAAAACAGTTTTCGACTTTCCCTCAGTATATTTTAAACTATTTATGGCCCAGAGAGAATGGTGGCATTTCTGGATCATGTTTACACATGCCTTGTTTTATGCACGATAAAGATTTAACCTACTTTTATGGATGACATGCCAAATACTGTGACAGTGGAGCTCTCTGTGCTTCACCTGTTAAAGGAAAAGATGGAATAACATTTTTCGAAGTACAAACAAAGTGACTTCAGTCTGCTATCTGGGGTTTATTATAGTTAAGCGATGCCACAGAAGAACACAGAGGGCCATGGCAATTAGCTGGCACTGATTTAGCGCTGCCGCCATGCCACCTACGCAGAGGAGCTGCGGCTGCCAGCTGTGCCAAACGCCAGGTTGATTATGGGTGTGCGTATGAAAGTGGATGAGAGTGTGCATTAATAGAATCCTTTTCTACTTGGATGTGGCTTATGCATTTTGTGAAACCGTGCATTGTGTACTGTATATTCTTCCTCTTAGATTATCGAGTCGCCCGCTCCATGCCACGCTAGTAAGTCAGACCTCTATGTCAGGCACGAGGCAAGGCCGAGACAAGAGCACCTCATGCTTCCTAATCATGCGACGCATGACTCAAAGCTTTCTTTCGGCGCTCATCCCCGACAATTACGGCACCACTTTGGACGCCATTAATCAGCAGGCTGCATGACACGATCCAATTCATATCTGTCAGATGCAACGGGCAGAAACTAATAAGGCAGCAATTACACGAAAGGAACCACACGCTCCGCAGAGAGGTCCATGACATGTGTGTTTTAAACACAGAGCCTTCAGGCCTCAGGCCAGAAAAGCCTTATTTGTGTTCCTCCCCGGTGAGACTGCGAGAGGAGGGAAAGGAGTAGACGGGTTCCATGAATAACAGAAAGATAAAATGGATCAAGATGTTTTCCTTCCAACACTGTCCAAGAGCAGAGGGGAAGCAGCTGTGGGCAAAAAGCAGAAATCGCTCTCGTCTTCTTCAGCCCAGATCTGAATCTCATCTCTCTCTCTCTCTCTTTCTCTCTCTGAGGCATTTTTTGTAATCTGGAAAACACACCGCAAATTAAATTAAGATGAAAAAACAAAGCAAAAAAACCCCCCTTCGCTCTGGGTTTGAATTGGCGAACTGTTACCGCACGAGTACTGGGTCGTGAATCTGCTAGGGTCCAAAAACACGGCTCCCAGCTGAGCTCGGAGGCATCGCAAAAAGGGAAGCGCTATTTAATTGCGGCCACATGTAAAACAGTGCAGAGCACGGATCCCGTTACAAATAAACAAACCCCCGACTCATTCGTAAAAGCGCGAGTGCTGGTTTTCCTCGGAAAACAAATAAATAACACGAAGAGCCCCCCCTCGGAGTAGTTGGCCCGTGCGTGTATAGTAGAGTGTGGTTTTTATTAGGGATTGCTGAAGGAACACCATAAAATGTTTCTCTTTCCAACATTTGGCCTCCTTTTGCACTCTGCCAGATGTGCATGGCAGAGAGTTGTCCAAATCGACGCAGATGAGCGCTCGGAGATCGACAAAACAACAAGGAGTCATAATTGCAGCCAATCTGATTTCACTTATTTCTAATTTATTGCACTTGGGCTTTCATAATTCACCGACATAAAGTGAGACGGGAATTACGCGGCAAACGAGAACCAGATGACCAATCACGGACTTGGTTCGAATTCGGGATAGTTGTTTACCTCGCAGGACAGCATGGTGCTTGGGAGCTGAACTGAAAACATGACTCCAGATTCTGGATTGGCTCTTTTATAAATTGCTCCATTGGGTGTGAATGAGAGTGGGTACTGTACAGTACATGGCACTTTGACATGGCACTTTGAGATGGACTGACATCCAGGTTGTACCTCCTGAAAATGGATGAGATGCTTCATATTGCCCTTGTAGTTCATATAGCATGACTATATTAGCATATACACTGTATATATATATATATATGAAGGTTGTCAATCGATTAAAATATTTAATCACGATTAATTGCAACTTAATCGCACATTTTCATCAGTTTTAAACGTACTTCGACTGAATACTTTTCAAGTATTAATACTCTACTCTACATATGGAGGCTTTATGAAAATGTATGTTTATTATTGGTGAAACCGAACTCAACATGGACCATGAAGGCAAAATATTCTTGTAAAAGTTTGAAAGCAATTATGGTGTTTTCAATTTTTCTAAAGCATCAGGACACCCAACAGAACTTTTTTGCTATGTTTCCACACGGACGGTTTCAATCGCCGGACGAGTGCACCATTGAAGATTTTGGTGCTCGATTTGAGACTTATGTTTAAACAAATGTTTAGTAAAACAAATGTTTACCAATTAAAAATAATTGTGTTAATTTAATTCGTTTCTTTTTTTTAAATGTATGAGTAAAGGAAGGACGCCGTGAATAAACGTTTGTTGCGTTGAAGGTTTTAATTTCGCCTTTGTTTATATTTATTTATTTATTTATTTATTTTATTTATTTTTCGAAAATTTAGTGCTATTAACGCCATATATATATATATGAGACCATAAAATTTCATATGTGCTTTGTGAACATCCCATTCCACATTTTGTCTCTATTTGTTCTTACTGTATAATAATCTTATCTTCAGTATTCTGGGAAGATGTTCCACTAGATTTTGTGATGAATTGTTAAGATCCAGTTAGTAAAATCAGGTCCTGATGTAGGTGAGAAGGTGAGAAGGTCTGGGGTGAACTCAACGTTCACATTCATCCCAAAGGTGTTCAATAGCTCTATAGCAGAAGATGGGTTCCACTCCAACCCATATCTTCATAGAGCTGGCTTTGTGCATGGGTGCATTGTCATGTTGGAACAGGTTTGGATCTCATAGTTTAAGTGAAGGGAGAATGTCATGCTCTCACTTCCAAAGTCATTTTATTTAATTGTCTTCCTCCAAGTTTGTGTTTTGATGGAAAAACCTGTGTTCTAATGGCCATGCAAAGTATTTTTCCAAGAGAATGAACAAAAAAACACAAGTTCCACAACCTTATTATTTCATGCAAAAAACATACCATTTGCACTGTGCTATTTTTTTCTCGGCATTGTATTTCACCAGACAGAAGGAAGAGGGAAAAAAAAAAAAGCCGCCGAAATAATCAGACGTGTCACACGGCAGCTGACCTTCCATCTCCGAGCTCCTCCCTCTTTAATTCCCTGCTTCACTTCTTACCATTAACTTGTCCATCAAACTCATGAACCACTGTAATTTATTCTCTATTATTAAAATCATACCTATTGACGTATTGAAGAGCCCTGACTCCTTTTGTAAAATCGTTCTTTTTCCTCTACGCTACTTGTATTTCGTAGAGAACGCGCCGCAACGTTACTCAGGATGGAATGGATTATTTTGAGCATGGAGGATGGAAATGTGGCTGAGTTATAAAAGTAAAAAAAAGCTTTCGAGAGCAATCACTTAACATTACTGCCGTATCGCATCGAGAGCCTTTAATATACACTGAGTTACAGCAAAATCCCAGAAGGTTGAAGATCAGGGTCTTCAAAACCTGGTTTATTGATTACTCATGGGCTTTTTCGGTGGTGCTTCATTCCAACGAGGAGAACCTGTTCCAGCGTGCCAATGTGCACAAAGCCAGCTCCATGAAGATATGCTTTACAAGATCTCCTGCTTTGACCTGAACACCTTTGGGAACGCCGACTGCACTCCAGGTCTCCAAGGAAAAAAACTCCCTGAGACTTCATGAGGAAGAATCCTCCATCTGGGTGGCACCGAATGTCCATTCCTTACAGTTCCATCATTGTTAAGGTGTCCAGTGAAGGACGCATAAATGCAAACTGTGTTCCTGAGCTTTTGTAGCAGACTGCTGATATCTAGTGGAACATAGTCTGAGATTTAAAGATTGAGGAGCAAATGGGGACTCAATCTGGAATGGTATGTTCAAATAGTACCAATCTTTTGCTCAGATGTCCACCGAGTTGTCCATATTGTGTATTTTCTGTCTCTCACATCAGAAGCTTAAAGGACTATAGTGTGTGTTTATCGGTAAGACGACGCATTGTCTGGCCGAGCGGCGTTTTCTCAGGGGGAACAGTTTGGAGAAAAACTACTCAAGGCTGGAAAAGTCAGGTGTCCCAGGACCTTTGTCTATAGAGTGTGTATCACCGTTTCATTACGCATTGCTTCTCATAGAGCAGGTCACACAGCTGCGACCACAAAAGGAGAATCAGAGGGAGGTTGATAAAGAAATGGAACAGTGGAGCTGCAGAACAGGTGTGTTTTGGGGTTTGGACCATTTTTTAATTCTCTATAGAACGAAGAGAACGGTGATGCGTCACACGTTTATTGTTTGTCGAACGTTTCACCAAAAAACGAATTGAATTATCCACAATTTTGAGACATGGATGGATGGATGAATATGCGGAATGAAAAAAAAAAGAAAAAATCGTCACGCTCGTTAGTTTTTTTTAAAAATCCTGACACAAAAACGCATTAGCCCAGGAACCCGTACCGGCGTCCGTCACTTGTATTTGTCCCCTGAATTTTTTTTTCCCCCTCAGTAAGACTGAAAAGGCTCGAATGCAGCGGCTTCGAATAGAAAACGCAACGGCTCAACCGCCTGGCAGCGCTTTTTAACTGACAGGCCGCAATTTTCTGCTCAAAATTGTGCCCTTCTGCAACAAGCATGAGGGCTTTACCGTCGCCGGCTGGAACAGACGATGCTTTTCCCCCTGTTATGCATTACCGAGGCGTTCGCTCTGACTGAAAGTCCTGAATAAAAAAAAAAAAGGGAGCGTTTTAGAGGAACTGCCACTTATCCGGCAAAAGCAGGAGAATAATAAGCACTCTGTGATGGAGCAGACATTGGAT
>JAAIIK010000077.1:2692618-2704789 GCA_014706435.1 Silurus glanis
GTGTGTGTGTGTGTGTGTGTGTGTGTGTGTGTGTGTGTGTGTGTGTGTGTACATTCGACGTGTTATCGATGCTATCGCAGCTTCTTTTTGGTCAAATTGTAAAAAAATACGGCACAAGTGCCAAACAACAAAGAAATCGTTAAAAAAGTGACGTTCTTCCCTCGTTCCTTCACTCCAACTTCCTCTTTCACCTGATGCTCCTCTGCTTCATACTTCAGTATATAATTATATCCACAACTTGTAAATGTATTCATATTCATGGACGCGCAGATGCTAAATTAACTGTGGCAGGGCAACATCTCACTGTGCCGACACCACAATCTGTTTCCTCCAGTCAGGTAGGAGGGATAAAGGGGTGATGAGGGGGGTAAAATCCGAAGCAGGGCAAGAAAGGAAGAGAGAAAAACAATAGGGAGAAGGAGAAGGAGGAGGTGAAGGTGAAGGGGAAGGAAAGGGAAGCCAAGGAGCATCCTGAGCCTCTTGAGAGTCACGAACTCCTGAAGGAACGAATGAGTGACAAATCAAAAAGTCACAGGGAAACTTCCCCGAAGCTCTTTCTCTCTCCCCCACCCCAACACACACACACTTTCTCTCTCCTTTCGTTTTTTTTTCCCTCTCCCTCTTTCACCTTCTCTGTAAAAAACAAGGCAGATGGAGGGAGGTGCACTGGTGCGGCGCGAACAGATGGCTGCTCCGAACGTGATATATGAAATTAATAATGTTTCTCAAATAGAATTCAGAAACAGGAATACATTACCTGAATTTTAATAACTGATTATTTTCTTCCCACCTTCTTTTTTTTTTCGCATTTGCAAGTCAATGACGGGGAAAAAAAACAAAAAAACACGTCGAACTATCGCATATCAAAAATCGCATAATATTTTAATATCTATGATGACATATACGTCCATATTTTGTAGCATGACTACACATTCATTCCAACCGCCCTCGTGTGTCTTTCATTAACAAGTAATTAAGTAAACAAACAAACAAGCAAACGTGAATTACGACACGACGAATACGTACACAAACGCTGCCCGTTTTTTATTGATTTATTTATTTTTATAAATTTTTTTTTTTTTTTATCAAAGATCCTGACATCCTTTCAGGAATTCTTGTTTACACAAAGTCGTTTTAGCGGCACGTACAAAATAAAAGTTCACGAGATTTTTTTTATTGTAGCAATACGAGAATAAACAATTTCGAGAATAAATACAAAATATTGTAAGAATGAAGTCAAAATATTATGTAAATGAGGTCAAAATATATTGTGGATGAAGTCACGTTTATTGAGTATAAAATCATTAACGAGAATAAAGTTGAGAACAAAAAGTCAAAATATTTTAAGAATAAAGCTGAAATATTTGGAGGAAACAGTTGAAATTCTGATAATAAAGCTGAAATATTCGGAGATCAAAGTCGAAATTACGAGAATAAAGTCGAAATATTTCGAGAATAAAGTCGAAATTGCAAGAATAAAGTCGAAATGACAAATTTCGACTCAATTCGACTCAAATTGAGTCAAATTGTCGAAAATAAAGGTGAAATAATTAGGAATAAAGTTGAGATATTTTGAGAATTCATGTGCAATGTTTTGAGAATTTAGTTAAAATATGTTCCCTGGTGGTCTAGCGGTTAGGATGCGGCGCTCTCACCGCTGCGGCCCGGGTTCGATCCCCGGTCAGGGAACCAACCCCAGCCACTTTCAGTGCCGGTCCCAAGCCCGGATAAATGGGGAGGGTTGCGTTAGGAAGGGCATCCAGCGTAAAAACATGTGCCAAATCGAACATGCGGAGGATCCGCTGTGGCGCCCCCTAACGGGAGAAGCCGAAAGAAAGTTTATTTTAAGAATAAAGTAAAAAGGTTTTGAGAATAAACTTGAAATTACAAGATCAACAAAAAAAAATTTAAGTCGAAATTACAAGAATTAAGTCGAAAGATTTTGAGAATGAAGTCGTAGCGATACGAGATTGAACTGGTCATTGTTTTGAGAATCGAGAATTGTGAGAATCGTATTGCTGTTTTGCATGAAATGGATCTTACTTTAGGTTAAAATTTAGCAATAAGGAAATTCTTCGTCTCTGAGTTATAATTAGTAAATGGACTCAGCAGCAGTTCTGTAGGAAACGTAATTTATTCAGAAGAAAAAATTATTCTTATTAAAGTCGTATTTGCTACGACTTTAATCTCGAATCTTAGCCTACATATATGGGGAGAAAAAAAAAACATACAAAAAACATTACATTTAATACTCTGGATAATAATTTAGACGTGTTTTATGAATACAAAGTGTATAAACTGATTCAGTTTGAGGTCTTTTAATTAACACCTCGCGCTCATACGTGTCACTGGCGTGAAATTAAAGACATCTCAGAACCCTTTAGGGGGAAAAAAAAAAATCTAATGCGAATGATGTGTGATGCCAGAAATCAGTTATTTGTTTGGAGACTTCACATACACCATGTGAACAAAAGTAGACTTTTTCCAGCTGTATTTACTTCTTCCCCAAATTGTATCTGATGTTTTGGATGCGGTAGAATGAAATTTTCTCTTCGCTTGAACTCGCAGACCTAAACCAGTTCCCCTGTGCCCAAAAGCCAGCACCATGAAGATCTGCTTTCCATGGGATGGAGTGGAAGATCTCCTGCTTTAGAGCCTATTGAATGAATCATGGCACCCAGGAACATCTTCCCAGAAGAGTGGAGCTCGTTATAAGAGCAAACGTAGACTAAGTTTGTCCACAATTTTTTTTGTCCATAGAGTGCATATAAACCCAACGCATACTAAAATAACGCCAAAACTTTGTACCACAAAACTTTATGCCTGATATTTCATTCCGCGTGCCAGTATCAGTCACAGGCAATGTGGCGGCACCGAGGTACATCTCAATCCGCAGGGTCCAGGTTTCTCCCCAAACCAGAAGGTAAAGTTGGCTCTTGGCTCTGAACACACAGAGTGTTACTTACTGGTTATTGTGGTGGTCATACTGTGTCCCGTATGGCAGTGTATTAACGAACAGCATGCAAACACCTTCTGTTGAAACATCTGCGACAGGCACATTTTTAGGCTGTCTTCCAAATAAAAAAAAAAAAAAAAGGAAAATGCTCTTTCTCTGGCTGAAGCTCCTGGTTTGCAAGCGTGTAAACTCTTGCAAATATATTCACCACTCTATCGGTTTTAGTTCTTCTCTCTTATCCGTTAATCGTTTTTTTATGTCGTTTTTTTACTCTCTGGCTTTCTGCATTGAGAATTGCAGAAATAGTAGCTATCAGGGTGAACATGTTTTCTAACGCTTACATTATAAGTGCATTAATGTGCATTTGTATAAATGCAGAAATAAAGTGTTAATCATTTTTTTTAATGATTCATCCATCAGTCTTTACCCTGGTCATAGTCATTGTTACCATTTTAGCCATATATTTGGTGACTCTAGTAACTGGTGACTCTCTGAGCAGATGTTGGAGATCATCCTGCATTCGATATAGCCCTCGAGTTCACATTACAGCTGCTGGTTCGACAAGTTCAGACAGCAGGTTGGGTCGAATGACCAGTCTAGTGACCAACATTTTTTTCCAGTGCCCAATCACTGATGTATTTCGTTCTCAATGACAAATCACTGACTACTATTGTTTCCAATCACCACTTACTAATCTCTATTTTACCAAACAACCAATCACTAATCACCATTATTCCAAACAACCAATTACACAAATGTTTCCAATGACCATTCACTTCCTTAGTCAATTACTGACCACATCATTAAAAAAAAAAAAAAACAATAACCGACAATGATTGTTCCAAACAATGAATTACTAGAAAGGATTGTTCCCAGTGAAAAATCGCCGGTCACAATTTTTCTAAAGAGCAATCGATGGCCACATCATTCCATACAATGAATCACTAATTCCTACTGTTCCAAACAAGCAATCACTGGTGATTATTGTTCTCGATGACCAATTCCTGATCTATAATGTTTCCAGTGACCATTTTCTAGTTTTTATTGTATCAACCAACCGCATCATTTCACACAACCAATCACTAATCACAATTGTTTCCAATGGCCAATATACCAAACAGCTACTCGCTAGTCACATCTTTTTCCAGTTAGCAGTCAGTGACCACAAACACTTCAAACAATCAATCACTAATCACCATTGTTCCAAATAACCAATCACTGATCTCTATTGTTTCCAATGACCAATCACTGATCTCTATTGTATAAAAAAACCAACTACTGATTAAATTTTTTTCCAATGAACTATCACTGCTCACATCCATCCATCAATTAATCAAAAAAACTAAACAGCATAATTGTTTCAAACAACCAATCACTGATCAAATTTGGTACCAATGAGCAATCTAATCTCTACTGTACCAAACAACCAAATACAGGTCATGTTTTCCACTGACCACATCATTCAAAACAACCAATCACTAATAACCATTGTTCCAAACAACCAGTTACTGATTGTGATTGTTCCCAATGACCATTCACTGGTCTCTATTGTACCAAATAACTAATCACTGGTCTCTATTGTACCAAACAACAAATTACTGGTCTCTATTGTACCAAACAACCAATCACTGGTCTCTATTGTACCAAACAACCAAACACTGGTCTCTATTGTACCAAACAACAAATTACTGGTCTCTATTGTACCAAACAACCATTCACTGGTCTCTATTGTACCAAACAACCATTCAATGGTCTCTATTGTACCAAACAACCAATCAATGGTCTCTATTGTACCAAACAATCAATCACTGATCACAATTTTCCCAATCTCCAATTACTGATCATCAAAGTCCCGAAAGACGAATCACTGATCACCATTGTTCCCACAAGCCAAAGCATTTTCCCGAAGCGAGAGCCAGTAAGAAAAAAGGAAAAAATATGTAATATTTCACACTTCTAAGGAAAGATTGTACATTATTGAACACTGAATATCTGAATATGTAAAAAAATAAAATAATAATAAAAAAAAACCAAAACACTGCTCATCTATTTGGATAGAAGAGAAATGGAAAAAAAAAGAGTGAAAATCAATATCGGTACATATTCATCAATGAATGCATTTCATTTCTTAACAAAAATCTCTTCCACCGCACCATGAAGCAGTCCGGACTCGGCGTTCTCTCGGGACGCTTCGCTTTTCGAAGCCGTGCGTTCGCTCGAGTCGAGTCGACGAACTCTCGTTTTTCATCCAAAAAGTTACATGACCTGTTTGATGCTGTGTACACAAGCGCTTGGCAGAGTGCAACCGAGCCGGCCAAGAAGGCGCTGGTTATAAAAATACACAGCGCAGCTCGAGTGGAGCCCTGGTCCTTCTCAAGCCATCACGTCATGCATTCCTTCTGCTTGGACTCATTTTTCCAGCGTTTCGTGTTCGCCCCCCGAACACGGCGTAGAAAAAATAACAAAACAAAAAAAAAACGCATGCGGTGTCGGCCAATTATTTTTCACTTTGAAGGTCATAAATCAAAGATGACTAATAAAACGAAGACGGCCAAGTATAATTTCACATGCGACTCTTGGGCTGGATTCGAATGAAACCAGATGGGGTTGGGATACGGCCGCTGAACATATCGGGATTTGGACGGAGAAGGTCTGTGTTTTCCTTTTTGCGCAAATTACTGCACTGCTTCGTTGCGTGCCCTAAATCACAGGCCAGACGCGAGCGATGAGAGGCTCTCTCACTTTCTAGAACGTTCTGGCAAATCACTAACTAGCTCTATTACCAACATTAATGCATTTCTATGGGTTTTGAATTGGCAGAACAGGAATCGCATCCTCATCCTCATCCCTAGTTTCCATGTCACGAACCACCTAAAGCTGATTTTCTCATTGCACTGAGATAGACTCTCTCTGAAACAAAGAGAAGGGGCTTTTGTGGCTTTGCAGAGCCAGGAAAATTTATGGTGGATGACCATAATATTTTCGTTCCCCACCACTCTGACCTGCAAGCTCAGAAAAAGGCTACAATAACACTGTGATCTGGATTTATTAAAAGCTGGGAATGACATAGGCCTTTCCTTTTGCATATGGTAGTCGTGAGAGTCTGGAGGCTTCGGCCAAGCAAAACACAACTTCTCCATCTCTGGGACTTGGACGACTTTGTCAGCTGATGATTTAAAAAAAAAAAAAAAAAAAAAGGCAGGAAAGAGGATCTGCTCCGTGCGAAGAGAAGTTTTTTTTTTTTTTTTTTGTAAACCAGGGAGAAGTCTGACCTCTCGGAGTTAATATTCTGCGCAGGAAAAACGAGCATTTAGATTGGCAATGCCTGTGGTTTGGAGCAGGGCAGCTCGGCGTGTCTTATGAAAAGGATCTAAATCAGATGTAGTCAGAGATGTATGCCAGAGATGGAAAATACATTTCGCAGCAGCTTGGCTGGAATCGGAACACTTCCCCACCAGAACTCTGTGTTCTGTTACAGCACAAAAAAAAAGAGGGAAAGAAAAATGCTTCGATTTCAACCAAATACTATATGAATTTTTTTTTTCACCAACTGGGAAACAATCACAAAAGTTTGGAGGGAAAAATCACATTCACAGCAAATGATCTCAAATTTCCTCAACCAGCCAAGATCTTCTTTATCCTTTTTTAAACCCTATTGAACACTTTTGAGATGATGAGGAGATGCAAACCTGGTCCAGCATGACAACGCCCCTGTGCACAATGAAAGCTCCATGAAGATCTGCTTTACATCGGTTGGAAGTTGTGAAGAATCTAGAGGAAAAATCTAGAGGAACATCTTCCCATGTATATGTGTGTGTGTGTGGTCAATAATATCATGTATATTGGACATGTATAAGGTACTACAGGTGCAGTATGAAGCATTTAATCCATTAATATTGATTATTACTTCAATGTTACGTTATTATAAGAGAAAATGGCGACTTTATGTGGAACGAGATGTTTAAACAGAACGTTCTATCAACTATTCAAAACATGGTTCATATCTAAATGTTGTTTTTTTTCATGTCTTGTACTCAAGCAATGAAGTGACGGCGGAGCACGCGATGAAAACAACGCACCAGAAACACGTCGTATTCCGAGTAAATATTCGGAAAATTCAAGTAAATCAAAAGTGATTTCTGGTTCAAAATGAGTTGTTGTGTTTTTTTTTTTTGTTTTGTTTTTGCCGAAAGGCATGTTTGCAATTATTTCATACATAAATTGTCATGCTGGATTGTAAACATAGTGTATCCAATTTCCTGTGTATACACATGAGTTTTTTATTCTTTTCTTTTTTTTTTTATTTTTTCTCAAAAATCCCACCCCTTCCTTCCAAGGAAGAGTGTTTTTTGCAATTTCTTCCACCGGGATGAAAGTGGAAAGATTCGAAAACACGCGCATCAGCCTGGTGATAGTATGTCGTAAACTGTTATACCAAATGCCTCGACAATAACGTTGAAAGCGTGCATATTGAGCAAGAGAGAAGACGAACTGTGGAAAAACACGAGTACGGCCAAAGGAATGAACGATTTTTTTCCGAAACGACAAACACAAGTTCACCCTTCATATGGATCGACTGACAATGAGGTGGAACTACGATGAAGATTTCACTTGAATAAAAAAACATCCAAGATCTGAACAAACTGAATAACTAGAGCAATGGATCAGTGTTCAGTATGTACACTGTAAGTTTGTGGCCAACTCATGATCACACCCACATGCAATTCTTCCCCAAATTTAGAAAACCAGGAACATAAAATTGTCTAGAATGTCTTCGTGTCTGGTAACGTTGTTCTTTCGCTGGAATCGAGTGGCACAAACGCTGTTCCAGCATATATAGCATGTATACTGTATACGAATCAAGCTCCATAAAAAAACATGGTGTTTCTGGTAAATGGAGTAAAAGAACTCAAATACAGACCCCTGACCTTCTCAACCCCACAGAACACCTTTTTTTTGGGATGAACTGGAGCTGAAACCTCTTCGACATCCCAACATTAGAACCTGATCTCACGAATCTCCCAATCTCAAATCATAGCCACACCCCCAAGTATAATAGAAAGCGTTCCCAAAAGAGTGGAGGGAATTCATTATGATTAATAAGAACATTGTCTGGAATGAACATGTGTTTATATCTCTATCTATGAGAATAATACAATTGCAAGTATTTGATCCAATGAGAAGTCCAAAATTTGTGGGCGGAGCCTGCGATCGCTCACTATCTAGACGTGGGGTCGTTATTTTGGGATGCAGTTGAAATAATGTGACACCAGCGTGTGCATTTCGTTCTTCTGATCAGCACTACGCTAAGATACTGTACACTATTTACACACCACACGACTGAGATCCCATTCATTCAGTCTCCATTTATAATAACTTTCTGGGAAGATGTTCCAGATTTTGGAGTGTGCTTGTGGAAATTCATTCAGCCAGTTAGTAAAGTCAGGTACTGATGTATGTCGAGAAGGTGAGAAGGCCTCGGGTTCATTCCAAAGGTATTAAAAAATCTGCACAATTGATTTTGTGCACAAGTGCATTGTGAAGCTGGAAGAGGTTTTGGGTCTTCTTGTTCCAGTGAAGGGAAATTGTGTGCCTCCAACTTTTCAGTTTGAGGAGGAACCACATATGGCTGGAAAGGTCAGGTGTTCCAATACTTATCCATATAGTCTAGCTCAGTGTCTCCATCGCCGCATGTAATCCCAAGGCGTCAGTCTGCTGACCTTTACTAATTGCCCATTTTGAAATACCATTTAAGTAAAAAAATGAAATGACATTATGTATGTATATTCACTTCCCTAGTGAAAAGTCTGCATGTCCATGGTGCCATTTAGCCCTTATACCAGTTATATTCAATTTATTTAATTATTTATTTTGTCTAAAACATATTCTACCACAATAAATGAGTAACAGGGTTGAAATATTCAGCATAGAATGAACGAACACACACAGTATCTTATATATATATACATACGGTACATACTTCGTCACGGTTCGTTCAGTAAATCTTTATGCAAATCATAAAAATTGCTTGCGTTTTTTTTGTTACCGTTGTTGTTTATTATTATTAACATTTGCGAAAAATTGACATTTTTTAAAACAATTTTAAATAAAATGCGTGGTTTGAAAAAGGTGGATACATTTTGTAAAAAGCGGAATAAATCTAATACACGTATATTATAGCGAATAAATTGGCACAAATGAAATTGATTATATAAAATACAATAAACGGACAAACGAAATGAAATTTGGTGAACCTCATTTAGATAATACAGACTAAACGTGTTTTTTTTTGTTGTTTTTTTTTTTTTTTTTTTAACATTTCATATTTCATTTTCCAAAGATATGTTCTAATAAACTGTTCTACTCATTTCAGACGTACATGAACAAATGTATCATTTGGGTTGAATGTTTGTCCTTCGAACGTGGCCTCAGCACACAGTTATGACCGTTTTCGAGGGAATATTGGGAATATTGTGAGCCAGAAATATAATAGATGAGTCGTGATTTTAGAATAAACTGTTCAACGGATTGAACTTTTTTTTTTACAGTCGTTTGGAAAAACAAACAAATGAAATCAATCGCATGTACCACAAGCGAAACTTGCATAATACCATGTTCCCTGAGCATGCACTCATCTTTGCTGTGAAAAACCTTTTCTCCTGTGTTTCTTTAAATGTCAGGAATGTGAAGCATTAAGGTGCTTCCTCAAATCGCAGATCCCCGGTCAGTCGTATTCCGTTTTCCTTTGTTTTTCCTGGTTGGAAAAGTTTCCAGTGATCCTTGAGCCAACGTGAGGACACAGTGTACGTCATGTGGTATTTGGATTCAAATCGTCAACAAACAGCAGGCGTCCCGTTACAGACAAATGATTTATCTTTGGATTTTTTTCTTAGAGGCGAGGCCAAGGGGCAGAGGGACACCGAAAAGTTCATTGGGCTGAGTGGGAACCGGGGTTGGGGGGGAGGGGGGTGAAAGGCGAACCTGCATCTTATCACAGGGTCTGTTTAACAGAAAGCAGACCACCAAGCAGAAGCAAATTAGGATTGTGAGTTCCAGTCTTACTGTCACAGAGCTGTGACACAGTCCAGTTGTGTTCTCAAAGCCTGCGCTAGTGTGTGTGTGTGTGTTTGTGGAAACTGATAGGACAGGAATCTCTGAAACATTCCAGTTGTTGACCAGTATCTCGGTATAAACCACTTGGCGTGCAAATAACTACCCATTAGATTATCGTGCATTTATTTAATGCCCTTTTCACGAGCGAGATACGGTCAGGGTCTCATTGGACACAGATGTGACTAAGAAAAAGTGCTTTCGATTCTTTTCCCTTCACAAGATCCTTATAATATGCTCGAAAACATACAAGTTTGATATTTATTCTCAGTGAAACCTTTTGTTTATTAGGGGGCCAAGCACCAAAAGTGGACACACACCCTACTGTTGTTCTACCTTTGCTTCTTCTTCTGGAAACTTTTTGAAGTTATGAAATTTAGTGCATTGATTGGGAAGGGTCTTAGGAACATTGCCACCAAAATTCAGCCCAGTACAGCCAACACTTGCACCAGCTTTGGGTCAAATGTGGATGTAATTGGTGTTTCCAAATGCCAGGCATCTCTGGAGTTTCACATCGAATTGATTTCAAAATTGTCACTATTGTCCACCATCTTAATTTTTGACATTTTTTTGCTACTCTTCCAACAAATGTTGTCCAATCTTCACTACATTTTGAAACAGAATGCAAAAAGTTGGCATGACCTGAGGCTATGCAACAAAGTCTATGAAAACGCCACCTACTGGTCAAATACAGTGGCGGGTCGTGCATTTTACATTCGTGTTTTCAGTGGTTGAGTCAATCCACCACTTAATACATTCATAATGATGCCACGGTAGAAGTCACCAATATTATAGAGAAACACAGGATTGTGTAGGGGGAGTGGTGGCTCCAGCGGTTAAGGCGCTGGGTTGCCGATCGGGAGGTCTGGGGTTCAAGCCCCGGTATCGCCAAGCTGCCACTCTTGGGCCCTTGAGCAAGGCCCTTAACCCAAAGGCCAACCTTTTTTTTTTTTTATAAAACACCCGTCTTGTAAATCTCCTTAAAAAGTATATCTGCGATCAAATCAATTTCGTCTCCTCTGTCAGCCGCTGTGGAATGAAACATTTAAATTCAATTTCATTATTTGTATTGTGCTTTTAACAATAAACATTGTCTCAAAGCAGCGTTACACAGATAATGCTGTAATAAAGAATTAATGAAGATGTTCTTTATAAGTGTACGTTTGTCCCTAATGATTGAGTCGCAACATCAAATCTACATGCTCACAAAATTGAAACTAAATGTGGAATGAGATGTTTGAAAAGTACTGAACCCAGATTCAAACCCATACCTGAACTCTAATCCTAATCCTAACCCAAACCCTAATTCCTGAACCCAATACAAACCCAAACATGAACTCAAATCCCAATTTCGAATCCAAACCAAAAAGAACCTAAATCTGAACTCAAAACCCCAAAACTATTTTAAACACAAATCGAAACCCAAACTAGAACCCAAACCTGAACCCAAATTCAAACCCAAACATAACCCAAATCCAAACCTAAACTTAAATCCAAATCCAAACCTGAACTAAAATTCAAACCCAAACTCGAATCCAAACTTGAACTTAAGCCTGAACCCGAACCCAATTTTAAATTTAAACCCAAACCTGAGCTCAAATTCAAACCCAAACCAGAACCTAAACCTAAACTCAAATTCAAACCTAAACCCAAATCAAAACCCAAAACTGAACTAAAATCCAAACATGAATCCAAACCTGAACTCAAGCCTGAACCCAAACCCCAATTCCAAACCCTAAAACTAATTTAAAAATTAAAAACAAAAAACTGAAAAATCAAAAACAAACCGAAAATCAAAAGTAAATCTCGAGCCCAAACCTGAACCCAAACCAGAACCCAAATTCAAAACCAAACCCAAACCTGAAGTTAAACTCAATCTAACCCAAAACCAATATTGAACTCAAACCTGAACCCAAACCCAAAATGACCCCTAAAAAATGTTCCTGCCTTTTCTAGAATTTTAATTTACACTCCAGCGAGGCCAAGTGCCCGAGAAAACTCTGAGTCACAGTGTTACTCCTGGAAGCACTGCAGTTTGTATTCTTCTCTCTCTCTCTCTCTCTCTCTCTCTCTCTCTCTCTCTCTCTCTCTCTCTCTCTCTCTCT
>JAAIIK010000077.1:2712304-2723332 GCA_014706435.1 Silurus glanis
ACATACACACACACACACACACACACACACACACACACACACACACACATAACAGTTCTCTTTCATCCTTTACTCTATATATTTCCACTCGAATTCAATCAGCACACTTTCAATACAATCTCAATGAATCTGAAATTCTGAACTCATATTCAGCAAATTCTGGAAATGACAATGACGGAGGAAAATAAGCATCGAAATCCCCCTTTCATGCTCACGGTTCCTCCGTATGGTAGAAGTATGTTATCCTTCACCACAGTCGTCATTGGATCACTTATCAGGGATAAACAATTATGAGGGACAAACATACGGGCGATAAACGTACACAGTCTTTTTAACAACCTGCTTCGAGACAACGTTTGTTTTAAAAAGCGTGATACAAGTAAAACTGAATTGAATTTCAAAAAGAGGACCAATGCCGCAGAAGAAAAGCAGATGTTCGCAGAAACGAAAACAAAATAGAAACTTTTGGTGAAGAACAGGAAGGTTGGAGATGTTTAAGAACACACAGTTAATTGAAGGTAAAAAGGAAGCAGGTGTGTGAGTGTTCAGGTGAGTGTGATGTGACACTCCAAAGCGAGAACGGAGACAAAGCGGGAACGGAGGAAAAGTGAGAACGAGAGACACATCACACAAAGGAACAAGTTACCAGCCGGTTTCCTTCCAGAAGTGCACATCGATATAACGTGCATAGGAGCCTCGATGCAAATGTAGAAACGTTTCACTTTTCTGCGGAAAGCATTGTCAGTTTACACACACTGTCTGGACAAACGCTTGTGGACACCTGAACATCCCATTCCACATTAAGACTCCATTTGCTCTTCATTCAGCCAGTTTTTCATCAGGTACTGATGTAGGTGAGCTGAGGAGGCCTGGGGGTGCAATCAAGAACTTGAAGGTGTATAACATGTCTTTGGATGAAGTGTTCCCTTCACTTGAACCCAGACCCAAACAGGCTCCACCATGATGATGCCACTTTGCACAAATCAGCTTCATGAAGATCTACTTTCCATGGGTTGGCGTGGAAGATCTCCTGCTATAACTGCTCTCCTCACCGTTCCTCCACAAGAACCTAAATTTCCTACCACCCTTGTGACCAAGTTTAGTGAAACATCAAGTGGAAAGCACACTAAAATCGAGTAGAACATCTTCCCAGGAGATTGGAGGATATGATGAGCGAATGAGGACTAAATGTGGAATAAGATGTTCCAGAAACAACCAGGTAGTACAGAATAATATTAGAACGAGACATGACATTGAGAACTGGCACAACGTATAAAAGCGCTTGCGTTATTAGCTGTCTGTTCTTTTTTTTTACTCCGTCGCACAAAAATTTATAAATACATTTAAACAAACGCTCATGCAGCCAAACACCTTTTTCCCCGTCCAATGAGAGAAAAATATTTTCTTTTGGTGACCAGCTCTTGCATGGGTTTGCGGTGTTTCTGGAGTGACTTGAACTTCAGACGGGGTTTATTTGTAGCCCAGACATTATTAATCAAATCTGCAACAAACCAGTGATGGTGTACGATAGCTATTACCCTTAATAACAGCGTTAGCTATGTTCGAAGACGCTAAATGACGGGGGTTGCAGACAATACGTAGACGACGTAAGGGGGTTATTTGTTAACGGAGGCCAGGTTTTGATGTGATTTGTTATTGAAAAAAAAGGAAGAAAGTCAGGCTGCAGGCTGGGGTTTGTCACGGGCGATGTTTGGGCAACGTGCCACCGCTCCAGGTGGGAAGGCAGCTTTAAACCCTCCCCGAATCCAGCCTCGGGATCCTCTCTGCTTCACGACGATTTATTTTCCACACGTAATCAAACCGGTGTAAACAAGCTAAACACTGTATATTGATGTATTTTCACTACTGGATGATGTCACTGGAGTGAAATGGCTGGATCTCTCTTTCTCTAGGAAACGTATAATAAGATCGGTACCCTGTGTGCATCTTTTTGAACTTCCGACTCCTCATTCAGTCCCAATTTCCTCTTATAATAACCTCCATTTCTTCTGGAAAGTTGTTCCACTACATTTCAGAGTGTGACGGTCAAGATTGGGAACTGGAGCAGGTTTGGGTCTCGTAGTTCAAACGAGGGAAAAATACCACGCTACGACATCCAAGGACGTTCTGTACGATTGCGCTTCTGTTTGGAAAGGAACCGCGAAAAAGGCTGGTGTCCGAATACTTTTGGTAAGACATAGATATGTGGAATTTCCTTTACATTTTTTTTTTGCTAATGAAGAAATAATAAGGACATTTGGAGCTAAATTGTTTTTGTTCTCCCTTTGTAAGATGTTCTCCCTTCGGAAATGCTAGATCTCAGACAGACAGCAGCAGCGTCTAGTCAAAATCGCCCCGCCCATCTATCTCTCCTTATGAAGAACGGAGAGAAAGAGAAAGAGAGAGAGAGAGCGATAGAGAGAGAGCGAGCCTGCTGTGCAGTACATCACAGGGCTTCATCATTGGGCTAATTATGATGAGTATTCTCCCTGCAGGCTCATGGCTGTGGAAATGTACCGGCTTTGTTCTTCCCCGAGCCTGATGGAGCTGATGGGGCATGGCACGATGCAGATGAGCAGGCCTCCAAATGTGTGCCGCCACCAGGCTCCACACGAACACACACACACCGCGGGACACCACGTGGCGCGCGAACACACTTTCAGACACGAACGTCGCATATTCTCCGTGCTTTTTATACACACGAGGAAACTAACAGGAAAAGTACACACACATGCAAACACTTAAATGAAAATACGGCATAAAACAAACAAAACGATGATCCGTCTATTCTTTTTTATAGATGCGTCGGTTCAACCAGCATAAACATGCTCCACGAGGTGGAATCAAAAAGTTTCGAGACTAGTTTTGTAACATACCAACAGATGGCAGTACAAGGCAGCATGCACAGTCACAGGGAGCACCTTCATAAATCAGTGTGCCAAAAGTCATCGTCCTGTGTACGTCTGGAGCTGCTATTCTGACCACGTGCATCACCGGACTTTCCTCACGCGTGGGTTTCTCACCGGAAACAACACGGTCTCACTTTCGCACTCACTCTTCTCGCAAGATTTGGCTCCCGCGAACTTCGCCCTCTCCCCGAAGATGAAGATCCAGCTCGCCGTTTTGCAGAGATCAGCAGAATCGCAAAAAGAAGACTTCCAGGACACGTTACAGGAGAACGCTGAGAGCTCTGTATTACTGTGCAAGGGGACTATTTTGAAGGTGATCGAATGTAAACGTAGCTGACTTGTAACTAGAGCTCATCTCAAAACTTTTTGATAAAACTGGCTGGAAGAGTCAGGTGTTAGAATAGACTTTTTGTCCCTATATTAAAAAGATTAGCTGACGGTGTGAACATGACAACATGGACAAATAGTTGTTCCAGGGACCAGAGACTATAAACCTGACCCGGGTGTGAATGGCGTAAATATCCCACTTTATTTACACACTTCAGTAAGTTCCCTGGTGGTCTAGTGGTTAGGATGCGGCCCGCCGCGGCCCGGGTTCGATTCCCGGTCAGGGAACCGACCCCAGCCATTAGGGTTGCACAAGCCAGTGGACTCTTAGTGCCGGTCCCAAGCCCGGATAAATGGGGAGGGTTGCGTTAGGAAGGGCATCCAGTGTAAAAACATGTGCCAAATCGAACATGCGGATCATGAATACGGATGATCCGCTGAGGCGACCCCTAATGGGAGAAGCCGAAAGAAAGTTTATTTACACACTTCAGTAAGTTCCTGAGGAACTCACCCACATGAAGGGTAAATGGGTAACCCTCAGGGTTTGTTTTTTTTCTCCCTTCACTTAACAACCTGTATGAATTCTAGGACAAAGCGTCAAGTGATATCAATGACCGGTTGTAGAGCTATCAAAGGCCCATATGCTCCAAATCAACTGCAGGTGTAAAAAGGTTTTTGTTACTGCAGCGAATGCTGACAAAGCAATGCCAGTGATCCTTTGTCCCCCCCTGCGGCACACTGGGTTCAAGCAACAGCTTTCGCATAATGACAGAGCCAAAAGCACATTCAAGGGCGACGCTATGAAGTTAAGTGTCTGTTTTTTTCCCCGGACTCAAAGTGACCGAAAGCCCTGGCTGTCTGGAGTTCTCTCATGATGGAAGCGAGAGGATTAGGCTGCTCTTGAATAGGACAGGCAGCTCTTTCAGTGTGTGTGTGTGTGTGTGTGTGTGTGTGTGTGTTGGGGTGGGTTTTTTTTGTGCATTCTCCATCTTAGGCAACAGCTGCTCGAGAGCAGCGGGTCAGGAACGCCAGTTCTTTTTTTTTTTTTTTTTGCTTTCTTTTTTTCTTTGTGACCTGCAGTCTTGCCAATTCCCAGCACACAGGCAGGCTAATTGTTTACAGGTCTTTTCATAGCCCAGTGAATAAGCAGCCATTTTCTTTTGGTTTCTCTCCACTACTTGGACTGGTCAAGCAGAATAAAGTGGTCCTGGGACTTCATAATTGTTCTTGACAAATTGCCTTTCCTTTTCCCAGAAACGTATGCGTGCAAACAAACAAACAAACGCGCAGCTTTGTTTTATTACGGATCGGACCATCACGTAGCGTCGGGACTGCCGTTTCAGTAGGAGGAGCTTGAGAAGATGTGTCATCTTTTATTACGTGACATTGATAATATACTCATGGCTATACTTTTCGATGTCCCTGCACATTTGTGCAATTATCTAATCAGCCAATCGTGTGTCAGCAGGAGATGGATAAAAGGTCTAAAGCACACTGTTACTAGACGTTTATACGGAATGGTGCGGAAAGCAGAAAACATCCAGTGTGCGGCGGATTTGTGGGCAAAAATCCCTTCGAAGAGAACGACTAGAATGGTTTTGAGCTGCAGAAATTCTAATAATCGACATAGCAAGCGCTACAGCTACACGATTGCTTCGGCTTGTTACGCAAATCTTTAGCGGTCTTAGCCGTCTTTGTGTCGGCAAAGCTCTCACAAATGACCGTAATCCAGTTCCGCCTAAAAGACGCAATCCGGCCCTTCGCGGTAACACCATTAATGGAGATGAATAGGACATCAATGGCGCGCTCAGTGCTCAATCAATCCGAATTGCATACGCAGACTCAATCAGGCAAACTCGCATTTTTGTTTTCTTCATCTTCGCCTGTGCTTCTAAAGAGGGCTGTGTGACTGGTAAGTGGAAATAGATGCATCATGATGCCTGCAACAAATTCTGAAACATTTCCCGTGAAGCTGGTGCAATTTCTTTTGGTGGTGGGGGGGACGGGGGGTGAAAATTGCAGCCGTAGGAGCTGAATGAAGCTGGAGGCTGGTTCAGTGGGGCATTCAGCGTCACTACAGGAGAGCTCTGGTGAGAAGCTGCGATGATGAAACCGTAGCGATTGTCTCTCAATGATGGATATATTTAACCGCGTGTAAGCAAATATACTCAAAAATCGTTTGCCAACGTTGCTTTGAAAGACTACTAGTTAGATTTGTTGTCGGTCGCAACTCCATAATTAAGGCCCCCAGGCGAGCGACGGAACATCGAATCCCGAGAGAACCTGTGTTCTGATCCAGGCTGTTAACTCCTGAGTAACATGGCTTCTGCCTTCCGAAGAAGAAAAAATGCATCTGCCAAACGAATAACTGCAACTTTTACAGTGATTATTTACACCAAACTAAGTGGTTAAAGCAGCGAGGTCATGAGTTCAAATCTCAGCACCACAAAACTGCCACTGCTGGGCCCTTCAGCAAGGCCCTTCACTCTCAGCTGCTCAGTTGTAAGTCTGTCAAATGCCATAAATAGCATGAATCAAATATCCCAATATGCATTTATCTAATTTGAATGGAAACAATGCCTTTTTGGTGGTACATTTACATTATTTGGCAGGTGCCCTTATCCAGAGCAGTTGAGGGCAAAGGGCCTTGCTGAAGAGCCCCAAGAGTGGCAGTTCGGTAGTGCAGGGATTTGAACTTGTACTTAACATTTACTGCATTTTGTAGACGCCCTTATACAGAGCGACTTACATATATCCATTCATACAACCAAGCAGCGAAAGGGTTAAGGGCCTTAGTCAGGGGCCCAGGAGTGGCAGCTTGGTGTGGTTTGGATTTGGTGCCAAAATCTAATACCTTAACCACTAAGCAACCACCTCTCTATTTGTTATATTATTGTGGTTAAATATGAAGAAAATCGAAATAACTTTTTTTTTTTTTTTTTTACGAATACGGAATGCACAATGACAGATGCTGGTTACTTTTTGTCCGTTTCGAGTTACTTCATGGATTCTTCTCTTGCACCAGTTACCAATAAAACTGTCCGCGTCCGACATCATCACGACGAACCCGAATGATTCCAAATGAATATTTTATTTAATTCAGAAGCCCAAGTAACTGCTGTTCGAACCGTGTGATGACATTTCAAATAAAGTCACGTTTTTTTTTTTTATAGACAACCAAAGCAGCATATGTTGTTTTTTTTTCTTGTGTTACTCAAGAAGACCTGCGAGAAAAAAAAAACGTGACAAGGTGGTAAATTATCAGCTTATAGTAATCGGAGCCATATGTTTCATGCGTTATAGAAACGTGCGTTCTGCTGAACACAAACTCGGCCCACACATCGCTCTCGGACAGATCACATGACTAATAAAGAAGATCATTCTAGTAATGCAGGATTCCATCTTCCCAGAAGAATGGATGAGCAAATGAGGACTAAATGTGATGTTCGAAATCTATTACGGTACTTTGGCACGCGACTTTTTTCACCAGATCGACTTACAATTATTAGTTATACTGTACAGCTGAGCAATTAAGGGTCTTGCTTAAGGGTTCAGCGTGGTGGTGCTGGGATTAGAACCAATGATGGATTTCTGGTCATTGGTTCAAATCCCAGCACCACCAAGCTGGGCCCTTGAGCAAGGCCCTTGGTTTCCAGTTGGTGTTCCAGATGTATAACCATGTAACTGTCAGTCGCTCTGTATAAGGATGTCGGCTAAATGTCCTGAATATAAATTATAGGTCATAAATATGAAATAATAAATACTGCAGAAATAAATGAGCAAAAAAAGACATAAATAAATAAAACAATTTGACACAATAACCACAATCACATAGAGTTAAAGTATTAATAAGCGTGAAGTGGCTGATGAGCAGAACCTTCCAGCCCTCATGTGTGTGTGTGTGTGTGTGTGTGTGTGTGTGTGTGAGTGTGAGTCAGGGGGTAAGAATGCACAGGGATGCTCGTCTGTACCAGTGTGTGACGAGACCTGAGGTCTTTCTCGGCTACACTCCGGGTGTCTCGGGGGGGCCGGAGCGAGGCATGAGATGAGGTGCAAGAGCTTCCCTCCTCTAACCACAAGCTTCTGTTCTCATGTATCACAGGTGGGAAGACAGGAGGGGAAAAAGGGAGCTGTTTATCTCTCCCACGCCTCGCACTCTATCTTCACCGAGATAAGCCCTCACAGTGTAATGATTTAAAGCACTATTATTCATCTTGTGCACATGGACACACGTGGGAAGGCTACAGATGCAACTTGGTTGTTTTTTTTTTTTTCTCACTACCGAGCAGGGGATGTGTTCATTCTAATAACCTCCACTCTTCTGAGAAGATTTTGGAGTGTGTTTGTGGAGAAAGGTTTTTAGACACCTGGCCATTAGATTGGTATGTGGATCTTTTTGGGAAGTGGGAGCTCAGTAGATAAGATGTTGCATTTCTGATCGGGAGGGCATGGGTTCCAATCCCAGCAGCACCAAGCTGCGCCATTGAGCAGGGCCCTTAACCCCTAAATTTGCTCAACTGTCTAACTGATATAACTGCAAGTCCCTCTGGATAGGGACACCTGCCAAAATACTGTTTAGTCCTCATTTACTGATAATAACCTCCACACTTCTAGGAAGATCTTCTCGATTTTGGACTGTGCTTCTGGAGATTCAGTCAACCAATTAAGAATATCCTGATGTAGGTGAGAATGTAAGGAGGCCTGAGGTGCACTTAGCATTCACATTCATAGTTCATGATTCTTAATAGGGTTTAAAGCAGGAGATCTTCTGCTCTGAACCCATGGAAAGCATATCTTCACATAGCTGGATTGATAGATGCCCCCTAACCCAGAGCGACTGATGATCTCATTTCTACCACTGAGCAGTTGTTGAGGGCCCAGCAGTAGCAGCCTGGTGGTGCTCCATGAACTCATGACCTTCCAATTAGCAGTCCAACATCTCTACCACCTCCTCATTGGCATGCTGGAACAGGTTTTTGGGTTTCCTAGTTTAAGTGAAGGGTTACTTTTCTACCGCTTTTCCTACCGCTTCTACCGGTGACCACTTTTTCATCATTGTGTCACCGTCTCAAATCCGAAATGGAGATAATAACCATAATGTAGCCGTATATGATAATCATTCTGTTCATACGGCTATTAGAGAGAGACTCGTTTCGAATCCGAATGCAGGAGGCTGAATGGGCCCGTGAGGAGAGGAACGCGTGCCAGCGCCACACCGGTGCCAAGCGTAGCATGTGATTTGGGAGGCCACAGGTGTTCCGTTCACATTCCCATCATTAAGCAGGATCCGGGGCAGCACGAGCCAATCAGAGACCAGCTGTCAAAACACATTACATGTGTGACTTCCCCACCATCCCTGCTTTCCATAAAGCGTACAGTAATTATTCAGGTGGACAATAAACACTGGCCGCTGCTCAGATAAAAAAAAAAAAAAAAAAAAAAAAAAAAAGAGCCTATTTCTATTCTTTGGTCTGTATAAATACACTGTAGTGCCAAAAGTTTGTGGACACCAGAGATTGGTATGTGCTTTTTTGAGAATCACATTCCAAATTTAGTCCCAGTTTTTTCTTCTCATTCTCTCCACTCTTCCAGGAAGATGGTCTACTAGATTTTGGAGTGTGCTTGTGGAGATTTGTGTTCATCAGCCACAATGGTGTTAGTGAAGCTACTGATGTAGGTGATCTGAGGAGGCCTGGGGTGGGACAGCGTTCACGTTCAATAGGGTTGAAGACAGAGCTTCATAGCTGGCGACTCAAGATCTTTCACTCCAATCCATTTAATGCAGATCTTCATGTAGCTGGAAAATCAGATGTTCCAATACGTTTCTATATTAAAACTGATCCATAACCTCCAATCTTCTGCTTAGTCTCGTATGTATCATTAAAATAATTTGCACATTTTCTTTCACATACATTTCCATATTATTGCTCCGTCTTTCGCAATGCTATGCTATGTGTTTTATTTTATAACAAGTATTATTTTTTTCTTTATTTCTCAAAGGTTTATTTCTCCCTTTCAATTCAACGCATAATAACCAGAATTACTGTTTGAGCAGAACGAATACTTAACGTATATGATGGTTTATGATAAAATCCAGCTCGATCCTCGAATAGCTGGTTTATAATATAATCAAATGTCCAGTAATAAATAAAATAAAAGTAAAAATTGTAAAAGTAATTGCTATCATTTGAAATCATCTATTTTTTTAATCGCTGTGATAAGATTATTAAGTATATTTAGAATAAAATGATTAATCTAGGGACAAAAGTTTGTGGATACCTGTGTAGAAGATTGGAATGGGATTCTTTTTAAACATCCCATTGCACATTCACTGTTATAATCACCTCCAGGTTTGAAGGCCTTCAGAGCTGTATAGCAGAAGATCTTATAATCCAATTCATATCTTGCGTCCAAAGACATCCGATACAATCGTGTGCTTCTAACTTTGTGGTCAGTTTGGCGAAAGAACCACATATTGCTGAAAACAATACATTTATCTAAATAATGTATTAAAGAATTGCTTCCACATGGGTAGCGAAGGTTTTGTTTTTACGCAAAGACTCCATTCGAACGTACTTCACAGCTCTTTGGTCAACGTCTTTGCTTTCGAAATCAGCCCCGGTGAACAACCTTGATTCTCTTCTTTCATGTTTCAGTATAATTTAATATCCACAATACGCAGGAATGCGAGCACAGGCAAAATAACGCTGCCAAGCACCCACACGTTCATGCTGGAAAAATCATTTGTACTCGTGTTCCTGCCTCTTACATCGTTAGTGTGCGAATCTGTTAACGGCGTCTCAGATAGACGAGCGAACAGAATAATAGAGGTAACAGACATAACACGGTCGTTCATGATGATTCCTCAGGAAAGCTATTAAACATGGAAGCCAGATGAAAGGGGGTAGATTTGGGAATGGATAATAGACCGGCGTTAGCATGAAGGATCCCAAGCTATAATTCGAGCTGCTATAGGAGCTCATTTGAAGCTGGTAACATCGTCGTTAAATCATGTTGATGGCTCCTGTCAATAACGAACTGGTTTAATTAGCATGACGAGAAGCTCTCACAAACAACTTCATCTGCTGTTTATTACTTATTCGTTTAGCTCATTTATTAGCCAAACAAGCCTCATCAAACATCAGACATTTTGTCAACGCTTTCAAAGTCCTCCCAATGAGTGTGCTAGTAATATAATAGCTAGCTAGGTTCACACTAAAAGACTAGCTGAAACGAACTAGCCAGCTAACACTAGTCATATGAGTATGCTAGCTAGAGCTAGTGTAAACAAAAGTATAAGTTATGTGCGTTCTCATTTCATCCCGTTCCACATTTAGCTTCATTTAGTTCCTCTACTCCCCATAAAAGATGTTTCACTGGATTTTTGGAGAGTGTTTGTGAAGATTTGTGGAGATTCATTCAATTAGGTACTGGTGTAAGTGAGGTGAGAAGGTCTGAGGTCAGCGTTCCATCATCCTAAAGGTGTTTAACAGGGTTTCTAGTGCCACAGCAGGTGATCATCCACTCCAAATTGTGTCTTCATGGAGCTGGCTTTGTGCATAATGTATAATGAAGGAAAAGGTTTCCGAGCTCAAGTGAAGAGAAGAAGCGCATAAGTCTGGAACTGTCGGGTGTCCAAATACTTTTGGCCGTACTGTGTGTACCGTGTTATGTGTATTTAAATAGATATTTATGTTAAGAGAGAAGGAGAAGAGCATCGCTTTAACGCCTTTGCGCCTTTGCGCGTGTGTGTGTGTGTGTGTGTGTGTGTGTGTGTGTGTGTGTGTGTGTG
>JAAIIK010000077.1:2749189-2759583 GCA_014706435.1 Silurus glanis
GATAGATAGATAGATAGATAGATAGATAGATAGATAGATAGATAGATAGATAGATAGATAGATAGGCAGGCAGACAGACAGATAGATAGATAGATAGATAGATAGACAGACTGACAGGAACTCTGCAGCTCAGAGTATGAAATAATCAGATTCTGCTTTTTTTTTCCTTCGAAATGTTATTTTCGAACAAAGAGCTTGAAAGCAGCATCTCTTATTATGAGTCACTTATTCATTCACTCATCCACTGTGTCCTGGTCAAGGTTCATGGTAATATGGTTTTACGTGTAGCATAACTGTTTCACAAAAAGTTTCAAGACTCGCTTTGTTTACAAGAAAGTACTTTTACACACCATCACCTTCAACACTTTTAGCGTTCTTCTGGAACGTTTCCTAGAAGTCTTCTTTTCAAGCACCTTCTGCAATTAAAAAAACGCCGAGCTGGATCTTCATCTTCAGCAAGAGGGCGAAGTCCGCAGGAGCCAAATCTGGTGAGTTGGTTGGGTGTGGAATTGAGATCGTGTGGCTCGTTCTCGTCGTGCACAAGTTGCCAAATGGTTTTCAGGGGTTGAGCTCGTTGAAGGTCTCCCACATCTGTGGAGCGTGCAACTCGAAAACACTCGGAACGGCTCGTTACTGCGTCGCCGTACATCAAATCTATCGCACGTCAAAGTCTCTGTGGCAGATTTGCGCGGTTTGTTTTAGTTTCGATTTGCTGTCCGTGATGAAATCGCAGACGTGGTAATGCACGTGGATCAGAATAGCACCGGGTAGCACCATTAGTCTCGAATAGCATGCTAATTCGCTGAAAGAAATTCATCAAAAATATATAGAAGTATACAGTATCCGGTTGTGCTACCATGATAAAGTAATAGTCAGCAAATTGTTGTGGTATAAAAGGAATAAAACACTATTGAATCTCATATACAGGAAAAAAGCATAGAACGTCTGAGTGGTAAACGAATCCTGGATGTTTTGGATGTGCTAGCATGAAATTTTCACTTTGAACTGGGAGACCCAAAACTGTTCCAGCATGACAAATCCCGTAAAGCCAGCTCCGTAAAGATATGCTTTAAATGGGTTGTGGAAGATCTCCTGCTATAGAGCTCTAAAACCTACTGGAATGAATGTGAACGCTGATTTTACTAACCTGCTAAATGAATCTCCACAAATCTCCACAAGCATCCTCCAAAATCTAGTAACACATCTTACCCAGAAGAGACAAATGGAGGTTATTATGGGACAATTTGAACAAATTCGATCAAAAACACATATCTAGTACAATCTGCTTACTAGTAATAGCAGCTAGCAATAGCGTATGCTTGTATATATTCGAGTTGCTGCTCTATTTTCTCTAGCGCACGTTAAGGGAGCGTGTGGCGCTCCTCATGCAGCTGTGTAAGCCAGGTTCTCACAGCGTATTTATCCAGGTGCAGCTGCTGGCCTTCGATCAAACCGGCTGTTTACGCTGGCAAACCCGGCTGTAATGCAGCAGTATGGTTAGCAAGCCGGCACAGATCCGCGCGATGTTCACCAGCGTAGCGATTACATTGCGAAGGATATTGAATAGATGCTGCGCTCGTGAAACTCAAAGTTTTGAGCTCTCCATGAGACATCAAGAGTAACATAGCGATGTGTGTGTCCTTTTGTGTGTGTGGTGGAGGGGGGGGGTCACTGAATGGCCTCGACACCCTCATTTTTTGACCTCCTGCCAATTTTGTTGAAGTCTATAAACCCGCGTCAGACAAATTAGCACCAATCCTCGGATTTTAATCCGATCCAGATGTAAGTTTTGCACTGCCATACCCGCTAAACCGCAAACAACCGCAGAACCCATAAAGTGCGAGTCTATGTCCTGTTAGAGCGCCGTTTTATAAAGATGCATCTAATTAGCTTAATTGTTCTGACACGTAAATCACTCCCAGTCTGGTTTTTTTTTTTTTTTTAGATCACTTTTTATAACTGCTGCACGTTCCGCCAACTGTTCGGGTTGGCGAAGGCAAGTGGGTGAGCATCGGCAGCTGTGTCGCATATGCTCGATCTATAGAAACAAACACGGCTGCCCCCGCATGAGGCTCGATTGACAGGTATGATTCATCTCGCTCTACCGGAGGGCGCGATAATAATAAGCGCAGATAGATCATTTCCTATTGAGGAGGGAAGCATGAAGGCTAGCAGGGGACAGAGGCAAGATCATTGGCCTCCCACAGCAGAACGCGTGACTCCCCGCACACGCCGACGCGGCGGGGTAAGATTAAAACCGCATGATCCCGTCACTCCTTTGAATAAAAAAAAAGTTCTGCGCTGTCTGGCTCGGCCTGAGATGAATCAACGCGCCAGGCTCATCAGTGCGCCGGGTTTTTTTTTTTACCGTCGAGAATGTTTGAGCGTGTCAGCGGGGATGATTAGGATAGTGTCAAGAGCATTGCGAGTTCCTAAACAGCAGCCAGTTTCTTAAATCCAAGGACAGTGGCGTCTCGTCGCTGCAGACAGCGCGACGGGGAGAGCCATTTTAGCCATGATGAGGAGTAATGGCTTGAAACAATATTCCCTCGGGGCCTCAAATTGAAATCCGCAACTGTGAGATTGCTCCGTCGCTGTTCAATTTGCGACGTCGAAAAGAAAAAAGAAGACGGGGTCGAGTCGTCGCATTTCAAAAACACTGGAGTCGTTCATTTGTGGAGATGGAAGCACGTTTCCCCGAGATGACTGGGTGACGGAGCTGTCTTAGATTATACTTTCAAGCCATCACTGGTGTTCAGCTCGAATCTCTGTGTTTATTTGCGTTTCTCCCTGTCTGTTTCTCCTACATGCCCTCGAAGTATTGCGTGTTATTCACTGGAACGGCGCAGTAATTAGGAAAGATATTTCCAAGCATGACAATGCCCCTATGCACAAAGCCAGCTCCATGAAGATATGATTCACATGAGTTGGAGTGGAACATCTCCTGCTATAGAGCTCTGATCTCAACCCTGTTGGGATGAATTGGATTCCTGATTGCATCCCAGGTTTCCTCCATTTACAGCACTAGCTCGCTCCATAATCTTGTGGGACATCTTCTCAGAAGAGTTATTATAAGAGTACTAATGAAGACTCAGTGTGGAATGGGATTTCCAAAAAAGATTCACAGGCCAATCCTATCCACAATTGTATGGTTATGGTATACAGTATGTAAAATAGGTCCATATTCATGCATAGATTCTTCTTATGTTTATGTGAAATGCTAAATGCGTTCCTTTCTCCGCTGTTCTTCAGACCGACTGGTGGAAGCCTGAGACACGCTGCGAGCTGAGTGTGGGTTCCAGCAGGCAGGCAAACGAGGTTCAACTTTGAGCTCAGGATTACGCAACACACATTGCATCTTGCAATGAATTACAAAAGAGATCATTTGAAATGTGGAAGTCCACCCAAAAGAACACACACACACACACACACACACACACACACACACACACACACACAAACAAACACACACACACACACACACACACACACACACACACACACACACACATACTCACACATGCACGCACACACACACACACACACACACACACACACACACACACACACAGGCTGTCAATTGTATCATAAAATCCTGCATGTTTCATCAGAATCTGTGTAATCTGCAGACGCACCCAGATGCAATGCCTCTACATAGTTATGAAGTCTGTCATCATCTGCCGTCTTGAAGAAATGTGTGTATAAATCTCACACACAAACACACACCTGCAAGTAAGAATGAAGGAAGTACAGAAGAACTCGGAGTAATAACTACTGCAGGGATCCCTCTCTTCCTCTCTTCACTCTTTCTTTCTTCTCGGAAATAAATACACGATTGTCCCGTTTTGAAATCACATTAACGTTGTGAATAATCACATGGTTTCTTCAGTAGCTGAAGAAGGTCACAAGGCCTGGGGTGCAGTCAGCGTTCACATTCATCCTAAATAGGGTTTAAAGCTCTATAGCAGGCCACTCAAGATCTTCTACACACTTCCTCGCCGTGGACAAAATATATTTTTATACAGTATTTCTGGTCATGTTTTGCTTTTTCAAAACAGCAGCGCTCAGCTAGACGGAGCGCTGCTCGAATCTATCCACTGAGTGGGTTCATTTATTACCAACGGCATAAAATACCCTATTAGGTGTTTAGCGACTGTGTAATGTAATGGAAACACCGAATCACATTCATAGTTTTTTTTGTTGTTCCTATGCAACAAACTCGTTAAAAATTGGACAGTGAATGAGTGAAAGAAAGTTCTGTGGAGTACAAATGGGACATTTTTGTCTCTAAAAGAAGAATTTAGAATAACTAAGAAGATGTGATCAGACTGCATCACCCCCACAGTCACACATGGAGGTGAAGGTTTGATGGTTTGGGGTTGTTTTGGAGCAGAGAAGTGAAAAGAATACTAAACCAACATGACTTACATTTCATACTACACTATTACGCTATGCAATTCCATCTGAACTATGGTCCATTGGGACCGACTTCACCGTACGACAAGACGATGAGCCGAAGCGTACGTCCGAGCTCCGTAAGTGTTTTTTTTTTAGAGGGCAAACAGTCGTATGGAACGGCCTGCCCAGTCACGCACCTAAATCATATTGAACTGTTCTGGGATGAACTGGATCACAAAAAAAATCTCCAACTAGTGATCAACACCATGGGCAGAGTTTTGCAAGAGGCACAACAAAGTATTTCAGTCTGATCAACGTTATCAAACATTTGAAGATAAAAAAATTGTTGCCTTTTTTTTTTACGTCTTTTAAAAACTTTGCATTGCCATTTAAGGCTTTTTTTTCCCTCCCTGACCGAGGGCACACATGACCTCATATATTTGACGTAGATGTTGCACATATTGAGGATTGAATTTCTTTATGGGATAAGGTTATAAATTAACATAAAGTGGAATAAATTAACGTCAGGGATGTAAACACTAGAAGATGCCATCTGGGCTTGATATCTCACAAAACATTCCAATGCACGCTTCTGGCTATAAACCCGCACTACACATTGCTACTAAACAAACATACATGAAAGAGCACTTCCAGCCACACACACACACACACAGCTGCACATAATATATAATTCTAATAATAATAATTTGTATTTCATTTAAAAAACTAAACAAGAAATCCTTTTTTTCAGAGGACCGCTCATCTCTGAATGAACTTACTTTTCCAGCTTCAGAGATAGCGAGATCCAGGCTCGGGCAATAATGAAGCTGACATTTACAAGTGCACATGCACTCTCATTAATTAACATAGAAGGACACACACACACACACACACACACACACACACACACACACAAAACCACTGCATATATTACATTTACATTTACGCCATTAGGCAGACGCTCTTATTTAGAGCAGCTTAAATTTCATCGTATTCATACAACAGCGCAGCTATGGGGTTCAGTACCTTGGACAGGTACCCGGGAGTGACAGCTTGGAGTAGCTGTGATTTGAACTTATGACCTTCAGATCCAAAGTCCACTGCCTTAACCACCAAAACCCCTCCCCCATTTAATAAATCCCTTTAAAAAAAAATTTCCGGTGTTTTATTCTCAGTATGAAATTAAAATCTGTCTATCGTGGTACCAATTTCACAACACAGATCTCTGATTTTGGTATATTTCTGCCTAAGACGCCCTCTAAGGTCCGTTATTAATAAAAAAAAACCTTGTGGCCTGTATGCACATCATCATTGATCAAATGCACTGGACCACAAAAACATGGAAGACATCAACCATAAAAATGTCCTTGACATCAGAGATGGCAAATTGTCCCTGAGCTGAAAGGTTGGGTTCAATCATCCTCCGACCGTATAATTAGTAATTAGGCTAGAATTAAAGTCAACTCGTGAAGGGAAGAGTGTGTCCAATCGAAATCAGCATATGAAATTAGATTAAATTATTGGAAAAAAAAATTGAAATATTAATCCTCCGATTTGCACCCAGGTCCCAAGTCTCAGGTCTAAAGCGCCAGTCACAAGCTGTTTGAACTTTTCCTAATTACAGACTCGAAGGGATTCAAGAGGAAAGGAACACTGATCCCCTGACATTTCATTTGACTTGCTTTTTTTCATTTCTGTCCTCTCTCTCTCTCTCTCTCTCTCTCTCTCTCTCTCTCTCTCTCTCTCTCTCTCTCTCTCTCTCTCTCTCTGAACAAAATGACAAAATGAATTATTTTCATTGACACAAATTAACTGCTAATCGAATCCGACACCTCATGCTTGATTACCGCATATAAAGCCATAACCGTACGGTGTATTATAATTAATATTAATTAAATATCACTAAATATATTTGCAGTACCATTCAACAAATGAAACATATCACATTGCATCCTGTAAATGTTAATAAAATATGAATAAAATGTTAATAAAAAAGAGTCACTTTAAAATAAAGAGAGAAAGAAATTAGAAATAAAAAGCTTGCTTAGCCTAATGCCTGTTTGCCAATTACCTGACTCTTGTTTTGTCTAGCCATAACTAATTTAAAATAAATTATAAACCTCCACCTGTGTCCAAATGTCCATCTGCATGTCACTGATAATATTTTTTATATTTCTTTCTTTGTTTCTTGTCCCAATACATTTTTTTGTCACAATACTACTTCCAGGTGCTTTAGTATTGTTATACGGTCTATACACAGTCTTTGTCTTTGATGTTTTTTAAGACACATGCATGTTACTTGATAAAAGGAAAAAAAACACTGTCTCTAACTGAAGAACTTGTGTAAGACGGCGACCAGGAGAGAAAATTTGATCAGACTGCCTCACCCCCCCACAGTCAAACATTGAGGTGGACGCTTAATAGTTTGGAGTTGTTTGGAGCAGGGAAGGTTCCGGAAAATGAAAGGAATCCTGAACCAACATGGCTCCCATTCCATACTTCACTATTACGCTATGCAATTCCGTTTGGACTGGGCTCATTGGAAGTGACTTCACTGCACGACAAGACGATGAACCCGAAGCTTATGTCTGTGTTATTTAGAGAGCAGACAGTGTCTGGAGTGTTATCCTGCCCAGTCATCACACCTAAATCTTATTGATCTGCTCTGGAATGAACTGGACTGCAAAGAAATCTCCAACTACTGACGAACACCACTGGCAAAGTTTTACAAGAGACACGGCTCTTTCAGCTGAATGTTTGGAGAACTGTCCGGGTGCTGAAAGCGTGTAAAACTGGTATTCATGCTAACGGAGGAATTTTCTATGGAAATAAGTCTGGACATTTAGAGATTTGTTTGGGCAAAGTGGATCATGATATGGTTATATTAGAATTTTTTTGTATAGAAACAAAAGGAACATGCATGTGTCTCTCAAAAACTCCTAGCTTTTGACAGGAACTGTATCACACTTTTTTTACTAGAAAAAACAAGGCAAAGCTTGTGGTCAAAAATACGACCTCGAGATCATCATAAAAGCTAATATGTTGCAAATAAATGTCAGTATATTCAAAAAGATACAAAAAGGTGTTTCATGCAGAACAACACACTTAATATGAGAGACGTGAGTTCTGGCACATTGAAAACTGAAATCCAATGTTTTTCACCTTATGCTTGAAATACAACCAGATCACAGATACCAACACAAACATAATTTTATATATATTATATAATATATTATTATGTATATAATTTCACATGCACAGATTTGCGTATATATATATATATATATATATGGGTGTGTATATGTTATGATTTTCAAATTGAGCTAAAAATACAGCTCAATAAATCACAGATACATTGGTAATTATATATACAATATATTTACAAACACAAGCATGTTGCAGCTGTTGAATCCTTTTTTAAAGAATTGTAGAATGAGAGAGACTAGAGTTTTGTCACATGTTCAATTCAAACCGGAATTCTTTCTATTTTTTACCTTGAGCTCAGAATTAAAAACGTTAAAAATCCCCAAACAGGCAGTCTGGAAATAACTCGAGTGCACTTCATCTTCCTGGAAACACGTCCTGGGCTTTTATTACGGCTGTCTTTCATAAAAGAGATTCACAATAAACTGTCATTACGGCTTGCCAATGATTCATAATGAGGGAGGGACAGCTCGAGGCGTCGTTACTTATTGAGTTCTAATATTACACTATTACACTCTATCACCAAAGATATTGGGACACCTGATTACCCATATGTGGTTCTTTTCCAAACTGTTACCACAAAGCTGGAGGCACACGATCATTGGAGTTGTCTTTGGATGTGGTAGCATGGGATTTTCCCTTCACTTGAAATAGGAGCCCCAAACCTGTTCTAAAATTGCAACGCTCTTGTGCAGCTCTATAAAGATCTGCTTTACATGGGTAGGAAGATGTGGAAGATCTCCTGCTATAGAGCTCTGTCTTGAACCGTGACAAACCCCAAGCTTCCTAACATACTTGTGGCTCAGTGAGAACAAATCTTCACAACCAATATCTAGTGAAACATCTACTAAGAAGACAACTTAAATCCTATCGAACACTTTTGGGATGAATGTGAACGCTCACTGCACCCCAGAACTCATCACCCCACTTTCTCACTTCCATCCATACCTGACTTTACCACACTCCAAAATCTAGAACCTCTTACCAGAAAAGTAAACTTCATCCATATAGTCTGTACGAGGTGGTAAGATCAAGAGCATAAGAACATCACTAGAAGAAGATGAAAGATCAAGAAGACCTTCAACAAGCTCAACCCCAGAAAACCGTTCGGAAACCTGTGAATAATGATCGCTGGAAAACGATCCCCAAGATCTCACTTCCGCACCCACCCTACTTGCCAGATTTAGCTCTTGTGGACTGTTGCCGAGATCCGTCGCAAATCGAAAAAGGTGCTTCGGAAATGAAGGCTTCCAGGAAACGTTCCAGAAGTGGTAGGAACACTGTATTGCTGTGCAGAAGGACTATTTTGAATTTGATAGTGTACACACGTACACAAACAGAGTTCCGAAACTTTTTGATATCACCTTGTAGTTCCATTTTTCTGTATTTGGAGTGATTTTTTAACTTCCTGACTCTTGACTGAAAGTTGCTCGGAGAACTTTTATAACACATTTTTTTTTTTTAACCTTAAGTGCACTTTTAAAGCTATTTTTTTAACAGTAATTCTCCAACGCTTTATACATAAAGCACATTGTCGAGCTAATGAGAGCAGCGTATCCTGAGAGCTTGAATAAGACAATGTCTTCAACATATTAAGATTTTAAGTCTGAAATTTGAACCTTTGGTTCTTAACAGCGAGCCATTTTAATGAATCGAGTACATTCAGTTCACACAAATGACCAGAGGCTATTTAGGTGAGACTGATACTGAATGCGCATAAAGGAACAGGGTGCTGGAGCTCTTTGATTCGATCAGTAGGGAACCTCGCGAATGTACAATCAACCTCTCAATGGCTATTTCACTCGCACATCAAGTTTCTGTCAAACACTGGCTCAGGCCTCGAGTTGAAAGTTTCAGTTCGTGTCAAATGGGCAATTGGATTAATTTTTAACTTTATGACTATCATTAACATATGCAGCCTGAATTGAATTAATACGTGGCTTTGATATGTGGAACTCTTCAAAGGCCGGCTGACAACCATAAATTTTCAAAATTGCTGAGAGAGATATTTGGATATTAAAATAACATTTTTATTTCATTAAGGCCCTGAAATAAAACCTTGGCTTTTCACCGTAAAAGAAGTCAGAGCTACAGGAAAACGAGAAGGTTTGAAATGTCACGCAATACTACACCAAACTTTACCTTACGAGCTTCTTTTTTTTTTCTCACACTTGGTAATCTTTTATTAATCACAGTCTGGACCTCAATTTGTACCTTAAAATAGCAGAAATAATACGTAATACTGTTCTGAAATTCTGCATGATTATGCCGCTACACAGTCGGGGGCGAGATTTTCTGCATCCTGATCTCAAACATTTATGGGATCTTGGAGACATTTCATATGTCGGAAAGAATAATAAATCCACCATGTGTGAAATATTCGTGCATCTGTGCGTACATATGCGGGCCATCAGTGTTGTCGGATCTTTTTTTTTTTTTATAGGAATGAAACCAACACAAGTTCAAAAATCAGTCAATAAAAGATGTCATAACTCATTTCCATATTCATTAAATGAATGCAAACATTTGCATAAATTAGGAGCGGTGGTAGAAGGTAGTGGGGAAATAGGGATGCAGGGAATACGTGTAAAATCACTAATCATTCATAAAGAACAATGTGCACAACAGTGGCTTTTGAGAAACAAATGTGGAAAAGATGTTTGTTAATTCTTTATTAGAAACTAATTGGCTATTGGTAAAAAAGCGTTCAGAGATTGGCTATTGGTGTCAATGGTGTTCAGTGATTGGCTATTGGTGTCAATGGTGTTCAGTGATTGGCTATTGGTAACAAT
>JAAIIK010000077.1:2774839-2792661 GCA_014706435.1 Silurus glanis
AGATAGATAGATAGATAGATAGATAGATAGATAGATAGATAGATAGATAGATAGATAGATAGATAGATAGATAGATACGCACACACTCAGGAAATGTTCACATGCAGGCAGAAACACAACGACACTTAGGATTTACACACTGAGCCAAGTTCTCAAAAGGCCAGCAAATAAACATATGTGTTTCCTCTTAACATTCCACATGAAAAGCGCTCTCTGTTCAGTAATTACCAGAGTCCTTGGTTGAAAAGACTATGTGTGTGTGTGTGTGTGTGTGTGTGTGTGTGTGTGTGTGTGTGTGTGTGCGTGTGACAGAGAGTGAATACAAGCCAGTATGGGTCTTTATTGTCTCTGTGTGATTGGGTTAGCTCTTATTGGCTGAGCACACTCTCAGATGTGTGAAATAAGCTGCCGCTAGTTGCGAGTTAGCCTCGGGGCAGCCACTTGCTCATCACTTCCAGCATCCCGCTGGGGCCGCCAGCATTAACTTCCCTAAACACTGGTGGTAATCAGACACCCACGAGAGGGAGAAAAAGGAATAATTATCACGGGCGATTTCCATAAATGTTGTCTTCGGCAGCAGACATCTACTCCGAATCTAATCAAAAGTGAATCCACAAACAGAGGCGTTTTTCAGGGGTCCGTGCGCTTAGCCTCAGCGCTTACTGCACATTTTGCTGATGACTACGACCTACAGATTTGACCTTTGTGCCATTGCAAAGAAGTTAAATGTGAATAAAACTGAATGTGTAGTAGAATATTGCGATGGCAAAAGATGCACAAACAGACTTATTTTGTATGAAAGTGCTGAAACATAAAAACAATGAAACCTTGAAATCATTAAATAATACATTTCGCATGTGGTTTAGCATCTGGAAGAGGAGGTTAAAAAAGAAAGAAAATAGGAAAAATATATAATATTATCAAATTATATAATAGAATTAATAAAAAAAATAATAATTTGACTGTAATAAGATTTTGGTTAAGCTTTTTTTTTTTTAGAATACATAAATAAGAGGTTGGGGAAAGCGTAAGGGCTTAATGGTTACGGGATTAGGGGTATGTTATTAAAGTAGGGTTAGAGTTAGGGGGTTAGGGGTCGGGGTAAGGGTTAGGTTAAATGGTTACAGGTTAGGGGCAAGAAATGAAGGTTGGGGTAGAGTTAGGGGATTAGGGGTAAAGTATTAGGGTTAAGGTTGGGGTAAGTTTTAGGGTAAATGGTTAGAAGTTTGGGGTAAGAAATTAAGGTAGAGTTAGAGTTGGGGGGTTAGGGTTTGGGTATTAGGGTTGGGGTAAAGGTTAGGGATAATGTTTACGGGATTAGGGGTATGAAATAAAAGTAGGGTTAGAGTAAGGGGTTAGGGGTTAGGTATTAGCGTTGGGGTAAAGGTTAGGGTAAATGGTGAGTGGTTAGGGGTAAAAAATTAAGGTTGAGTTAGAGTTAGGGGGTTAGGGTTTAGGTATTGGGGTTAGGGTTTAGGTTAATGGTTAGAGGTTAGGGGTAAGAAATTAAGGTTGGGGTAGAGTTATCAGTTAGGGCTTAGGTATTATGGTTGGGGTAAGGGTTAGGGATTAGGGGTATGAAATTAAAGTATGGTTAGAGTAAGGAGGTTAGGGGTTAGGTATTAGGGTTAGGGATGGGGTAAGGGTTAGGTTAGGGGAAAATAGTTAGGGGGTTAGGGGTAAGAAATTAAGGTTGGGGTAGATTTTGGGGGTTAGGGGTTGGGGTTTTGTATATACTATAGCATAAGTTATTACTTTATCAATTTATTCCTTCATAACTATTTGTACATGAAGATCATTATTTCCCTTTTTCACATTAAAAAGCTCTCGCAGGTGCAACCACGGATTTTAGGTTGTAACGTCGGTTCTGCGTCATCATTTCTCCCCACATGATTATTAGAAGTTAGTTATTAAAACTCAGTTTACTACGACTGACTTGAGAGACTGAAGCACTGGTCACCGTCGATTAAAAACTATGAACAAAGTTCTGAAAGAAAAATTAAGAAAAAAGAGCACTTATGCAGCAGGTAATCGTTTGGGACCTTGAGTCGTAACAAGGCCCCCTGAAGCCTAACACCAAGTCCTTGAAAATGTCAAATCTCAAAGTGCAGGACTCAAAATCTGAGAACACTTATGCTTTTTCACATGAAAAGAGGAAGCAGAAATGCGATCATCTAATAACCAAATAATTACAGATAAAGGTACTGATATTTTATACAGTATGACATGCTTTCTGAAATGTCATTGTGACCAGGAAGCATAACAGCAATACAGAGGAAAAAAAAAAGAGCTGCTACAAGGAAAATAAATGGACATTGAATTTCTTTTGTTAAAAAAAAAGCTCTTATTCTTATAGATGAATAAACCAGTCACATGATCTGATTTAATCATAGTACAATTTCATAAGGAAAACGACTCAATTACAGCAGAAGGAGTCGCTTTTAATGTGTTATTTTATATCATTATAAAGATCAGGGGAAGATGCAATTTAACAGTTGCACATGTAAGTTCAGGTCACAAGTAAATAACAAGGAAATAATATGTTACCTATGTAGTAAATAAATACGATAATAAAATAATGCAAAAAGAAATGAATCGTGTGGAAAAATATAAATATGTAAAAAGAAATATAAACATTAAAAAAATGTAATAAAGACAATAAAAGCATCAGGTTTAAAAAATCTGGACAGTTTTATACATATGAATATAATATTTATTTATTTATCCTAAATAAATGAATGTTTGGAAAAACTATTTGTTAAATATATGACTGGGGAAGTTTGTGTAATTTATACACAGTTTAGCAAATTTGGTGCCATTATAAACATTATTAGTTATTTTTTATTAAATAGATTTATATTATTAATTATAAAAAAAAAATAAAGCAAACAAAAAAAATAAAAATAAATAAAAAAATTATAATAAAATATAAATATACACACACACACATTAAATCTCCTATTACTAGAAACAGACACGACATTGTTTTCTGGAGTATCTTCGCTCATCAGAACTCCGTCTACGCTCTTTTGTTTTCTCATGAAGGCAAACGTGAAAACCCTTTTTACTTTTTAAATTATGCGTCGATTTGCCCGCGCGCATGATGAAATTAAATAAACGCAATATGCAAAAGCATGCCTAAGCTAATTAGAGGAGGCAGAATGACAATGAGCTAGGCATACAATTAATCAGAGACTGAAGGTGGTGGTGGTGAGGGGGTAGATTGGGAGGGGGAGTTGTCTGGGGGTGTTTGAGGGGGTCTTCATTTATGGTCTATGTATTCAATGTTGAATCCCCCCCCCCCCTCCCTCTCTACTCTCCCTCATAACACCCCCCGACTCCCCCTTGTAAAGGTAATATTAAAAATAATAATGATAATGTTTTATTCAGTACAATACTGTCTGCAGAGAGCTACTGTCTAATTCTTGTTTTTAAATGGACTAATTTGCAAGTCAAAATGCACACTACAGATTTTTTTAGTCCAACATTCATCACTATGAAAAGCATGAAATATCATATAAATCGTTTTTACGTTTATATATATATATATATATATATATATATATATATATATATATATATACATTGTGGACAACAGTTAATGCTTGTTTCTATTTTTTTAAAGCCCCTGAGGAATAAGGATTAGGTTTTGACATGAAGATTTTGCTCAGCAGTAACCCTTGGCAAGGCTGTGTAATTAACCAACCTTCAGTCTCTGCCAAGAAGTGCACAGGGGTTTTGGGTATTTTCATGTGCTATCTAGGAAGTCTGTGTGAAATGAACAGCGATCCCCAAAGACCAGGAATGAATTTGTTTTTGTGGACACCTGACCACAAGAGTTAGTCCCCATTTGCTCTCATAATAACCTCCTCTCTTCTGGGGAGATCTTACAAGATCTTGAATTTTAATTCTTTCCAAAGGGTTGAAAATAGTGTTTTTAGCTCTATAGCAGACCACACTAATCACAGCCCAAATCCAACCTCATGGATCCTTGTGGAACCACTCTTAGCAGCAGTGAGTGGCCTTCAGTTGAACATGAAAGAGCTCTAAATGTAAAGCATATCTTCATGGAGATGGATTTGTGCACAGAGGCATTTCCATGTTAGAATAGTTTTGGATCTCCTATCTCTGAGAGGAAATTTCCTTCAACAGCATCCAAAGACGTCCTACACAAATGTGTGCCTGAGGGTTTGGAGAAGAAGCTCATATGGCTGGAAATGCTAGCTGACCCAATACATTCATCCATATTATGTATATACAAGTGCTGATTATTGGGTGCTAAACAAACATGTGACCAGCATATGGGAAAATTTGTCGCTGTCCATAGTCCTGACTTGTATTTTATAACATATTTACAGTAGAATGGTGTAAGAATGAAAAGAGATGAATGAAGGATGTGATCTGATGAGGTGAGAAGCCTAGATTCAAAAGGAAAAATAAATCTATATAATACATATTTGAAGAGTGTGGCAAATATAATGATGTATTAATCTGTATCTTGGAGGTTCGTACAATTAATGAATGAAGTAATATGGACTAGTCAATATCTATGAGCTCAACAACGCACACCTTCACACACACACACATATCTGCATTAGGTTTAGTAGCAAGTAAAGGACAGCTCACATCATCTTGTGCTTTCGCCCATTTTAAAAGAAACTACACTGAAACATCGCAGTGTCGTAAGCTTTTTAATCTCTTTAATACTCCTGCTTGTCTTCAGATCCTCATCCTCAAGACTTTCCAAAACCGCTCTCCAGAAACTCATTTCCTTCTTCTTCTTCTTCTTGCTCTTTGTCCTCATTTTCTTATCACCATCGCCACGCTTGAGCACAACGTAGCCCGAGGCACAGCAAGATGAGGAAACCATATTGAAGTGTTCTAATGTATTACATCATCCTAAAAAATGGCGTTCCGGCCGAACCGAATTAATAAACGCGGCGATGTAAACCAGTCTCCAAAATAATTGCTGAGATACTGAGTTAAATAGAGCAGACCTCGGAAAATAAGTGAATGGGGTCGTTGTTAATGTGATACAATATACTACTCAGAGCGCATAATGAGACCTGATGCTCTGTGTCAATCAGGGTTCCCGACTCGACCGTTTGCGTTCTATTCATTTGTGCTACAACGGCAAGATCAATGTTGTGGATGAAGTGGAAAATAAGCAGAGATGCTTAAATCTTAAATGGCCACTAATCCACAGAAAATACCCCATAATGTGCAGCAAATCAGAAAAGATGTGGAGCATTATCGTTTCGCTATTCTGCTGGTGGGCTCCGTCGTATTATTATTATTATTATTACCAGGAAGAGCCATAAGAGCCATGAATGGTTCGGTATTACTTTAATGGTCAAATAAAGATTCAGTCGCATTGTTTGGCTTGGATGCTAGAAAATCGAATAAGTCACAGGTGACTGGATGGATTAACCTCTTCCGTCCTGCTAAATCAAGTCTCATAATGGAGGCTTTGAACGAAAGACGAACGAAACGGTGGCTTTCAGTTGAAATCAGAAAAATAATTTAACAATGAAAGGACACGCGCACAGTCCATCAATTACTGTGCAATTATCCAATCAGCCAATCAGCTAGCAGCAGGGCAATGCATTAAATCATAAAGGAACGGGTCAAGAGCTTCAGTTAATGTTCTCATCAAACATCAGAAAGAGGGGAAAAAAAATAATCTCCGTGATTTTAAGCCCCATTGTGGTAGATTTTCTGGTTTCGTTGTTTCAAAGACAATGAAAATATTTCTTTACACAGAACTATGCAAGGAAAAGCATCTAGTGAGCAGCAGTGTGAAAGGTCTAAGAAGGTCTAAGAACACTCTAAATAATCACTTAATTAATGAAAGTATTTTCATCCATATGTGGTTCCTTCTCAAAATGTTTCCACAAACTTGGAGGCACTCGATTGTACAGGACGTCTTTGGATGCTGGGAGACTGAAACTTGTTCCAGTCTTCTGTGTACAGAACCAGCTCCATGAAGATATGCTTTATATGGGATGAAATGGAAGATTTCCTGCTTTAGATCTCTTAACCCTATTTAAACCTTTGGGATGGATGTGAACAAACCTCCTAACCTGAACTAAATCTCCAGCACAGATCTGTACAAGCACGTTACAAAATCTAGAACATCTTTCCAGAAGAGTGGAGGTTATTATAAGAGCAAATGTGGAATGGAAAGTTCAAAAAGCACAACCATGCTGTGTATTTTATATATGAAATTATGCTTTTCTCATCCGCAAACAACAACAGTATGTCAATCCTCTACATTTTCAGAAGTTCGGAGCAGGACCACCACCAAGAATGTAGAAGAACCAGGAATATCACGCTGCATCGAATTTTAACATACGACCACACACTGTACAGTCGTGGCCTAAAGTTTTGTGAATGACACAATAATGATTTTCATAAAGTCTGCTGCTTCAGTGGTTTAAGATCTTTTTGTCAGATGTTACAGTGGTCTAATGAAGTATAACTGAAGTCATTTGTCAAATGCTTTTATTGACAATTACATTAAGTGTATGCAAAGAGTCAATATTTGCAGTGTTGACCTCTGCAATTTTCACTGGCATGTTCTCAATCAACATCTGGGCCACATCCTGAATGATGGCAACCCAGAATCAGTTTTTGGAGTTTGTGGGTTTTTGTTTGACCACCCACCTCTTGAGGATTGACTACAAGTTCTCAATGGGATTAAAGTCTGGGGAGTTTGCTGGCCATGGACCCAAAATTTCGACGTTTTGTTGAAAAACAATTAGTAATCATTTTTGCCTTATGGCAAGGTGCTTCATCATGCTGGAAAAGATGATCTCCGAAGTGTTTTTGTACCATTCTTTATTCATGGCTGTGTTCTTAGGCAAAACTGTGAGTGAGCCCACTACCTTGGCTGAGACGCAACCCCAAACATGAATATTCTCAGGATGCTTTACTTTTTTTTGGAATATCTCATATTTAACACATAACTACACACTATACAACAACAGAATCATGAACATTCATGGTTCATCAGAGCTGTTTAAGACCACTATTTTCCTGAGATGTTAGATTGCCCCTAGTTTATTATTTTTTTTCCTTGAAAACCTTGAGTACAAAATGCAAATTTTGAGAGGACGCTAAAGAGGAAGATGTTTTTGTGCCACCAGTTGCTCTTTTTATGGCTTCATTTAAAAGATAAAGGAAAAGGATTTTGCTAATTGAAAAGTTAAGGGTCATTTATAAGAGCTCCAGAATGAAAAGCCTATTGAAAAAGATTGTCGTTTGTCTACAGCTTCTGTTCACTGACTTAGGAGCAGCTCTGCTACAGGAATGTCTTTCTTTCTTTCTTTCTTTCTTTCTTTCTTTCTTACTTCAGCATATACATTACACACACACCACAACTGCAAATATCACAACTCCATTCATACCTGCTTGGAAGTAACCTAGCCAATCAAATACACTATACAGAGAAATATTTGTGGCCCATGAACATCCCATTCCGGATTTAGCCTCAATTTGCTCTTATAGTTACCTCCTCATCTGGGAAGATGTTCTTGGAGTGTGCTTGAGAAGATTTTTGGAGATTCATTCAGCCAGGTAGTAAAGGCAGATACTGATTTGGAGTGAGAAGGATAGGAGGCCTGGGGTGTAGTCAGTGTTCCAGTTTATTCCAATAGGGTTTAGGTTTTAGGTTTGTGTCTCCAAGTTCAAAGGAAGGGAAAATTTCATCCAAAGCCATTAAATACAGGTGTGTGCCTGGGAAACTTAGGTCCCAGTAGGCTACAATAGCACTTTGCAATTGCGTTTATGTGTGAGTCAGATCACAAGTACAGCAGTAAGAACAGTCAGTGTTCCTTGAAAACTTTCTAGCTAAGTGTCAGATGTCACATTTTTGTCGAATAGCCGTAGGTGGCATTTCAAAACGGACATACGGCGAATCAATTCAAAAGAGGGAAGTGTGTTTGCACACTATGTACAGAACACATCTCACTGAATTAAACAGCGCTTCTTTTCCTGCTGATGTTCCTGTGAACAAACATCAATGGCGCGATGAGGTGTATCAGCGGCGATGAAATGCTCGTGTTCCGATGCTCAGCCCAAGTGATGAGATTTAACTTCCCATTTCCATCTAGGAGGTGGTATCAAAAAGTTTCGAAACGAGACTTGCTCTTTTAACAAGAAAGTACATCATTTGTCTACGTTTCCATACCGTCACCTTCAAAATATTCCCTTTGCACAGTGCTGTCTTCTGGAACGTGTCCTGAAAGGCTTCTTTTCGAAGCGTGTCAACGGTCAACGTGGAATCTGGCGAGTAGGGTGAGTGAGGAAGTGAGATCATGTGGTTCTCCGACGATCATCATGCACGAGTTGCTGAATAGTTTCCAGCGGTTGAGCTTGTTAAAGTTCTTTCTGATCTCTCGTCATTTTCTAGTGATGTTCTTCCGCTCTTTAAATTTAAGAGAAGGCAGGGCTTGTTTAAATGCAGTTTGTTTCCTTTTCACCACATTTTAAAATACTAGCGTGTACACGTAAACATATCTACTGCTTCAAATTAGATATATGTGTATTACTGTATACACATACAGTATCTGACAAAGTGTTCCAGACTTTCCTGTTCAATAAGTCAAGACTTTATTTGGATCTTTTATTAATTCAGTGAAGAAATTCATTTATTTATACATTTCCTTTTCCTAGAATCAATGCTACATAATTCCACAAACTCCGCACTCTTTGAGAAGGTAGTTGTGAGTCATGGTTATGAAATCTCTATGTCACAAGGGTTCACTTATAGAGCAGAGATTGGATAAAAAGTCACATGGAATTAAGAAGCACAGCAAAGTCTTTAAAGCCGTGGCAATGCTTGTGGTTGCAGTGTGCACTGGAGTGTAAAAGCGTACGCATTGTCATTAAAGTTTAATTCCTTAATACATAAATTGCTACCTGGAGTTATAGGGTGTTAAGTGGCTTGTTAATAAGGTGCGGTGCATTAGTGTAATGAGCTTGCGGAACTTTGCGCAAATGAACTTGTTGCTCCTGGCAGATAAAAATCACAACGAATTTGCTAATACTGTTCTTTTCCGGCGTCTTTGCCAAGAATGCAACCGAATTCCTATTGAAATGGAAGAAAGACTTCATCATGTCCTTTGCGTAAACAAAATTCCTGAGCTGGGCGGTCTGTGAAGACTTTTCCAATCGCAATTGTATAGGATGTCTACGGATGCACAAGCGTGACAACGCCCCTGTGCACAAAGCCAACTTCAGGAAGATATGCTTTACATGGTTTGAAGCGAAAGCTCACATCAGATGAGCTTCGCAGGCAAAAATGCCATTGCAAAGTTCTAATGTACCCCGTCCAGACACCTGAGTTTCCCATTTATTATTATTGGATGTCTTGTATTTTCTAGAATGATATTTTCCCTTTTTTTTAACTAGCTGTTCCAGCATGACAATGTCCCTGTGCACCACTGGTGTTGTTACTGGTTTGTCCTTTCTCAGTGTGATTAGAGAAGTTTGGGCAAGTTGAATTCTAATAGCGTTGAGCTGCCCACTCCACTTAGCAACACTAACAAAAGACCTAAAACCATGAAAAAATTATAGAGCAAATCTCACAGACAACGTGAGCCTTCTGTTCATGGACTTCATACCTTCACATTCTAATTTGGATAATCTGTACAAAGCCAGTGCTTTTCCTCTCCCAGATTCACCCCAAATCCCTGCAGCAAGGCTGCACACAGCTGTCTCTCCCGGCTGCTTATCTTCTCCAGCTGAGGGCAACACTGGGAGTCCCAGGCACTGCTTAATACCAAGCAGGTGCTGTTTTCTGTTTTCTATGTGTGTGTGCACGATGGGTAAAGCCCCAGCTGGTCACCGGCTTGAGCCTTAGGCCAGTGATGAAAGGGGGCGTGTGAGTCCTCGGGAGTGCTAAGTGTCTTGTCAGCCATTGAGGCCATAATGGGCTCCCACCATTTCATTCAGCATTCATGGGCATTATGGCTGGAGCGAAACCAATTGCTTGATTGCGCCTGTTGCCTGTAAAGAAAGCTAGAGAGGCCTGTTGAAAGTCAATTGCAAAGAGCTTGGCGCTTTCAAATCTATCGTACCACATGGTATCCATCGCTCTCCCTCTCTACCCCCTCCTCCCCCCCTCCCTCTCTCCCTGTTTAATACCCAAAACCACATGGGGAGAAAGTGGCTGCAGGCTAGCAGAGTTCACAGCAGTCATCTTTCACTGTACTGGCAATGTCATAGACTCCGAGACTGCTGCCAGTCATTTACGTCTGAACATCTTAAAACGTTTAAATAAAACAAAACACAGAAGCCAGAGCACTTCAGGCTAAATTCATTATACGCTAAGCAGCAGCGCTAAAGAATCGATGGCTCGCACACTAGCGCGAATTGCTTTTTTTATTTCGGCATATATCAAATATTCCTACAAGTTTGCTGCTAAAATATGATTTGTAACTCAGACAATCTAAGAAGTTTCAGTATTAAATAATATATATGAATATCCTGAGGATGCGGTGCATTGCACAATTGTGATCCTCAAGGTGGTTCAATCCCCGGTATCGCCAAGATTGTCAGATCTTGTCAAAGATCTTAATGATCTCTGGTAGTCTTTCAGTTATGTTCTTCCTCTCTTGAAGCCACTCATACGCCATACGTCAAACATCTGCCATGTCAAACGTCTCTGTGGCAGATTTGCAGTTTTACACAGAATTTCACATTTGCTCTTTGTTCTAACTTCCTGTTTATGATGAAATCGCAGACGTGGTCAGCAAGTCTCAAAACTTTTTGATACCACCTTGTACTTCAGCCCAGATTCAGGTTTTCTTTGTTGGAGGATTGAGATTTGGCCCTGGATAGAATTTAGAGCACAATTATATTTCAAGCATATATGCAGGTAAATTAATGATTGCCAGACTAAAGATTCCAGTCTAGACATTGGCATGGTGTTGAAAACTTAAAAAGGTCACCAATAATTTAGTTTAGACCAGAATCTTTGGTCTGAGTTGATCAGGATTTTATAAAGGATGTTGATGGATGTTGATATATACATCTGCATAGAAGTGTCATCAAAGATCTACACATTTCTTCAGACTTTGCAGGAAATAAAACAGACTTGTCACTCTCTTCAAGGTGGCATCACCAAATAGGAAATGTAATGAATAAAATAGTCCTACATTAGATAACACTTCATATTTAAAATGGATGGTCAAATCCAGCAACAATTAATGGACTGTTAACTGTGTAGTCTTGGTCACAGTTGTTGGCTCATTGGTATGTAGGCTTCTCGATCCTCATGGCAGCTTGCTGACTTGCCTTGGCTCATTAACCGGCCTCCCCACTGCAATGCCACCAGCTGACATTGGTGTCCAGTCCTTCTCCAATTTGTAAACCCCACTGTGTCGTCCCTGTTTTTATGCTTTGGGGTCATTAAAGGGGGCTCTTCCATGATTCTTCCATTATGGATTTGACTCGCAAAATTCTAAGACACCGTTATAAACTCACAACATCAGTCTCTTTCTCATCTCAATCCCTTCAAGGCACCCTCTGATGACTATGTTTTAAGTATGCCCCTATGGGATAAATGAAGAATAAGTTCTGTCCCCTAGAGTTACAGATCCAGGGTAGAAGGTGTACACATGCCTGATGTTGATGAACACCCAGGGTACACACTCACAAAAGTGAAGAGCTGAGAGCAGAACAACAAAGGAAGATGGATGCATCTTTGGGACACCAGGGAGCTGTCCAGTCTTCACAGCCCACAGAAAAGGCATTGGACAAGTACTTGTGCAGTGCTTCATGAAATACACATATATAATGCACCACCTACTGTACTTTTGAGAGATATAGCCTGACCCTAACTTCACTCCTTACCTTTCCTTTTCCCAGAATTCAAACTCTTCCAGCATTACATGACTGACAGTATGGTAGTAAAACAGAATTCTCAATTTTCATTTTTCTTTCGGCAAAATTTTTTCTGCTCAGAATTTCAAATAAACTAAAAAGGATGATTTTCCAATACACCATCAGAAACTCCTGGTTTTGACATGTATCATAAGATGCCTAATACATACCTAAACTAATCCGCCTGATGCCTAGCTGACATGATGAACGATTCAATCTTATTGACACTGATAAGTGAATATTTTGTCTCTTGATTTCAACAGTCATCACACTATTTTGGGAAATGTATAAAGCATTATAATTGCAGCCCCAATAATCAGCCCCAGGGTTCAGTGGTTAAGGCTTTGGGTTGCAGATGGGAAGGTCTGGGGTTCAAGTCCTGGTATCCCCAACTGCCACTCTTGAGGCCCCTGAAAAGGGCCCTTAACCCTCAGTCCTCCTGGGGCTGAGATATGCCAAGAAAAATACTGTAATGTGCATACAACAAGTAAAATGCATATGAAGCACCATCCTATAAAGATTTCTTGGGTAAAGGACATTCATATCCAAAATTGCAGACATATGGCAATAGAAGGTCCCCACACAAATTCTTCATAGCATTTGTGGGATATTACTTTTTAATCCAATTATCTTAAAAAATCCATCGCATTGCTTCCATGATGGGACAGACAAATCAGGCAAAATTAGAAGTTCCTTTTTGAGTTCCCAGATTATGCCCAAACACCAACGCAAATAAGACCAAAAATATGACCAAATGTCTCTACTTCGATGAGAGGAGGTCCTTTTGAGAAGATATTGTCAGCAAGATCACTATATTAGTAATGACAACCCACATCATGTGTTGTTACCCAAAGAGGCAGAATTTGACCTATAAAGAGAAACTGCCCACATACCGTTTCAGACCATACCAAGCTATGGGAACAGAGAGGGTAGTAGAGTTGCAACAGAAATAAGACACATTTGCTTTTCTTTGTGACTCTTCAAACAATGAAAAGAGACCCCAAAATAGTTATAAAGTGACCAATGGATATCCAATAAAATGATAGAATAAGCCAATAGATGTATATAAGAAAACAGAGATTAAAATTTTCATCTTGTTTTGATCAGAACAACTACCCAAAAGCCTGCAGAGAAATTGTCAGCATTGATTATTGACCACGTCAGAGGTAAAGAGATCACACAGCATGATGGACAAACATTGTGCTTGCAAATTCATCAAGAATTATCGTCAAGAGCCTGGCTGATTAGGAGGCTTCTGGCTGAGATGTCATGGAGCATCAGCAGTGCAAAGGTCAGGGTGGAGTATTGTTTACATGGAATGGATGGAAAAGCATTTGGACTGGAGTTTTATTGGTATGAACAGAGACTGCTGTGGGGATAACTTTTTTTTTTTTATTGACTTGTTTGTTCTCATTGGAGCACTTGTTTTTTATTTTTTTATTATTTCAACACTCAAAGTTTTGGAGGACAGTGTAAATTTTTAAAAATGTTTTATATTTACTTTTTCTGTTGGCTGAAGAGAAAAGAGTTCACTGGCAGTTCTGCTTGTGGCCAAAAGACTGAGGTTATGATTCAACACCATCTTGACTTTTGTATTGGATTCAGTTTTTTCTCTGCAGACCATAATATGCACTTTTTTTTCTGCAAGTTAACTAATTAAATTATTTATTTATATATATATATATATATATATATATATATATATATATATATGATGAAAACAAACCTTGCTCATGAGCTTAGTCCTTCTCTACATATCCTCCACCTAAGTCAACACACCTCTCCAAACGATGGATAAACTTGTGGGGACCATCATTCAAATGCCTGCCAGAAAGTGATTTCTTCAAGTGATGGAAGAGGAAGAAGTTCCTGAGTTCGAGTTTGGGGGGGTAGGGGGGGATCAGGCAAAGAATTTTAGTTGAATGTTTGGAGAACTGTCCAGGTGCTGAAAGTGTGTAAATCTGTTCTTAATGCTAAGGGAGAATTTTTCAATGGAAATAAGGTGGAACATCTGGACATTTATATAGTTTTTTAGTCAAAGGAAATCTCCATACTGTTGTTACATGACAAACAAACAAAATGAACATGCATATATCCTTTTTTTCTGTAATTATCACAAAATACTGATGTGGAGATTCCTTCCAAAATAAAAATTTAAACCTACAGAAAGCTTTATTGTAGTAATGATGAAAAATATCAATAAAAATCCTTTTAATTTTCTTAATAAATTGAAAATGCAAATTTTTTTTGCTGTTTAATCTTGCTCTTCTATTAATATGTGATGGGTAAGAAGATTCCACCATGCCCTGAAGTTCATTTCTGCTTTTCCAGTCGGGTAAAAAAATATTTTTTTTTCTTTTATTGATCGTCACAGCATTGAAAAGAGCTATTCAAGTCCTTAAACCAGATAATGGAAATAGATAGTAAGTGGGAAATGGCTACATAAATGCTTTGGTAGACCGTATGGGGGAAAGAAAGAAAAAGATAATATAGGATATTTCAGGTGTACATGGATTGAACCATGCTTTTGCATATTCCTTACAGACCGAGAGCAGGAATGATTTAAGGGCTGGAGGTCTGAAGACACTGCAAACACTCCTCTTTCTCTTTTCCTGAATTCTCCTAACAGCCTTGGCCTTACTTTATCTGCAGCGCTGTCAAATCCCAAGCAGCATCAACTCTTCGATTCCATCCAACTAGCGCACTCTCTGCGAAACTTCCAGTCTCGGGGAAGTGAAGGGTGGGTTTTTAAAGCCTCTTTGAGCCACATACTGTGCACAGCTAATTGGAGCTCCATGCAGCACAGAGCCTGACACACTGGCAATGTCACAGTCTGTAGTGCTCATAATGATGCCGAGTTTATTTAGTGGACAGCAGATAGAGCCGGGTACATGTGGGGGTGTGTGTGAAAGAGAGAAATGCGGAAGGAAAACAAGCCAGTTAATCGTTTAACGAAGAGCAAAGCCCCCATCAGCCCGACATATGCCACCGCTGGCAAACTGACAGACGATATGATGTGGAAGACGCCGAGGACGTGTAGAGAGATCAGAAAGACGGGCTGAATCTGTGTTATTAGCATGTAACAGAAATTTTTATTGACTTGGTTGCTTTATAAATGACAGTACAAGATCTGTCAGGATTAAAAAAATATTCTGTAATAAAGGCAGACATGTTGCTGATTCAACAGGTTTTTAATGGGTGAAGAAAATACAAAAATGAAAAGAAACTTCCTCGTTTTTTTTTTTCTAAATCCGTCCGCATCTGTAACCGGCTAACAGGCCATGATGCATTTATAAAATATGCCACAAGTGGATGAAATAAATAAATAAACAAATAACTAAACGCCTTCAGAATGCTAGAGAAAGCCTATGGAGGAAGAGGAAGCGAAGGAAGGAGCAAGGGAGGGCACCGGCTCTGGTCGGCACAGCGAAATCGGTCCCGAGTGGGCAATTATTCATGTGCAGGCAGCGGCCGGGAACTTTCAGTGGGTGGTAGAGTGGTGGGTAAACGAGGGAATAGTGCTCTATTAGAATCCATCACCTGCGGTTTTTTTTTCTCCACGAAAGAAAGAACGCGAAGGACTATCACTGTCAATGTTACAACTCAACCCCCCGAACATAACAAGCACAACTATTCTCTGGAGAGACTTCAGGTTTGCTGCTTGTCCCCATTTTTTTCTGAGACAAACAGGGGAAAGGGCATTCGACTTTGTTATGGGTATTGGAGAAAAAAAAAGGTGTCTGAAAAAATAATATCAGTGGTGGGCCTGATTGGTTGATCAGAGAAAAAATGTTCAGCCAAGTTCAACTAGCAAAACACGTCTGTAGCACTCTACACACATTAATACATCTGAGTTTGAATTTTTTACTCCCACAATGGCTGATGGATGAATAGAAATTAATTTGGTCTCGGACTTGAAAGTCCAAATTTTCACGGCGGACTTTTCCAGAAAAGCTAGACATCGTGAGAAGGGTTCGGCCAACCCAGAAGCTAGCTAGCTTGTCTCAGCCCGGGAAAGGGTTTGTTTGCCACTTGCAGACCTACGAGCCGTACCACTGGCTTACAGCCTCTGAGGAGCGCTGCAAATTATATGAGTATACATTATGAGTCTGCATCTCTGGTGAGTAGCTTGTATTTTATTACAATTTTTTGTTTTGTCATACTATTAGACAAATATTGATTCTAAACTGCTCCAGATGTTGTAGGTGCACAGTTGCGGATGTAGTGTAGCGGTTTAGAGTCTTAACTGGTTTTCTTGTTTTAGTAAAATGGTCTTCACCCTTCGTATGTGAAATGTCTCTCTCTGTAATGCATTTGCATTTACATTTGCGTCATTTAGCAGACGCCCTTATCCAGAGCGGCGTACAAAAGTGCTTTGAGTCTCTAGCAATGAATAAATCTACACTGGTACGCAATATTACAAACTTAATATAAATCTTCTTTTTCTTTCGGCTGCTCCCATTAGGGGTCGCCACAGCGGATCATCCGTCTCCATACCACCCTGTCCTCTACATCTGCCTCTTTTACACCAACTACCTGCATGTCTTCTCTCACCACATCCATGAACCTCCTCCTTGGTCTTCTTCTTTTCCTCCTTCCTGGTGGCTCCATCCTCAGCATTCTCCTACCAATATAATTCATGTCCCTCCTCTGCACATGTCCAAACCATCTCAATCTCACCTCCCTCACCTTGTCACCAAAACGTCCTACATGCGCTGTCCCTCTAATAAACTCATTTCTAATCCTGTCCATCGTCGTCACTCCCAACGAAAACCTTAACATCTTCAGCTCTGCTACCTCCAGCTCCACCTCCTGTCTTCTACTCAATGCCACTGTCTCTAATCCATACAACATCGCAGGTCTCACCACAGTCCTATAAACTTTTCCTTTCATTCTTGCAGATACTCTTCTATCACAAATCACTCCTGTCACTCTTCTCCACCCACTCCACCCTGCCTGCACTCTTTTCTTCACTTCTCTAACACACTCTCCATTACTTTGCACTGTTGACCCCAGGTACCTGAACTCATCCACCTTCTCCACCTCTTCTCCCTGCAACTGCACCACTCCACTGCCCTCCCTCTCATTCACACACATGTATTCTGTCTTACTCCTACTGACTTTCATTCCCCTTCTCTCCAGCGCATATCTCCACCTCTCCAGGCTCTTCTCAACCTGCTCACTACTCTCACCAAAAATCACAATATCATCCGCAAACAACATAGTCCAGGGAGACTCCTGTCTGACCTCGTCCGTCAACCTGTCCATCACCACTGCAAACAGGAAAGGGCCCAGGGCCGATCCTTGATACAAACTTAATATAAATATAACTCTTAAATTCTACAAGGCAAACTTGGAAAGTGCTAATTTAAGTGTTTCAGGAAGAGGTAGCTTGAAGATGGTCAGGGACTCCGCTGTACGGACATCTAGAGGAAGTTCATTCCACCACCTCGGTGCCAGAACAGAGAAGAACCTTGAAGTATACTTATTTCTCATTCTGAGAGAAGGTGGTACCAGTCGAGCAGTGCTGGAGGATCTCAGACAGCGTGGTGCAGTGTGAGATGTGATGAATAATAATATGATATTGCCAAGCAGTGTTATACTGCGTTTCTGTATAGTATTGATGGTTTCTATAATCGCAACGTGGTAGTGGTGGTATTAAGAGGTGGATTCGGGTAAGTCGAGTAAGTCCCCACTGAAGGCCCAGGTACCAAATGCATAGCCCACCACTGATGTGTATATGTGTAACTGCCAATTCGCATCTCGATGCATAGCCAACGATACGATGCATTAAAGATACATATGAAGCAGCTACCGATGTGATGTGATGCAATGCATCACCCCTATTATTCAGTGCGATTCGATTTCGTTTAAATTCAATGCATGTGATTCAATGCAATACGATGCAATGGAAAAAATATGATGCTATGCAA
>JAAIIK010000077.1:2817392-2835957 GCA_014706435.1 Silurus glanis
CGTATTTTATTTTATTTTTTTCCTTTTTCTTTTTATGCTGCACCCAAAAATCAAGCAATTCCTATCATCCGACTTGAACTGAAGTCACCAACTCAAATGATGCATTTTTGTATTTCATTCTTAACGTCAGTTTCGCGCATGCTCCGGACATGAATATTATTATTATTATTATTATTATTATTATTATTATTATTATTATTATCATTAAACAGCTATGAAAATAAATCTGTATTTATCGTCTGTGCAAATTCCTGCCATCGATGGGATTCCAGAAAGCTGTGTTTTTTGACACAATCTGCTGCAGAGGAATCTCCCCTGTTTCAATTCCATGGATGATTAAGCAGGATAATTAAGGTTTTTGGACATCCTCCACAGAGACAGACAGAGCAGCTGGTGACATTCATGCATTTGAAACAGAGCGTCACAGTGAATTCCCATTAATGTCAACGTGTTCTGGCGACGTTACATAAAAGACTGGAAAAGTGGCAGGAAAGATGAACAAAATGATGAAAAAACTTATAACCGAGCCCCAAAACAGACTCAGCACAAGTATATATTGTGTACACGTTTGTGGTGTGTATGTAGGTGTGGATAACATTGTCAGAAAGATATGTGTGTTTAAATACTACTGTGGCATGAAGGCCAAGAATCAGAAATCTCAAATATTTATTGGTCAGTTTAAAAAAAAATGATAAAGCAAACTAGAAAATAACTTGCCAGATGGCACACCATGGTGTCCACCAGCCTGAGCAGCTCGGTCTCAGCTCTGGCAGCTGATCAGACAGGGGACATTAGCAGGCTAATATAAATTAGACCACAAATTGCTCAGTGAAATGTCTGAAATCGAGATGGCAATAATAAATAGACACACTGAGGGATGTTTTTATAAGAAATCTATATTTGTTAAATAAAAAAGTCAATTAAAACAAACAAAGTGAATTTTTTTTTTATACAAAAACAGTCCAAGTTAAATGAAACAGACTATTTGGGAAAAAAAAGTCAATATTAAATAAAGAAAAGGATTCATGAAAAAAATTGTCTATTTTAAGTAAAAAAAAACAAAAACATTATAATAATTTTTAAATAAAAAGTCAATTAAAAATAAAGTATGTTTTAAGTAAAAAAAAAAAAAAGTAATAATAAAAGAGACGATTTTAAAATTAAAAAGTCAATTTGGGAAAAGAGTTCGTTTTAAATACGTTTTAAATAACTATGTTAGTTTTTTTTCTAAACAATTTAAAATAAAAGAGTTCATCTTTAATAAAAACTTACATTAATTAAAAGTCAATTTTAAATAAAAGAAAGTCCATTTCATATTTTAAAAAATAATACATTTAAAATTGTTTTTATTAAAAATAGTATATTTTAAATTAAAAAATCGGTTTAATAAGATATATATATTTTATTTTGTTTTAAATAATAAGTCGATTTTAAATGGAAAAACTCAATTTGGGGAGAAAAAATATATATATAAATATAGTATAAACATCCGGTTATACCCGGAAGTGCCCGCGCGGCTCCATGGAAACAGCGCACGCCTTTTTCGAATATGCGCTTAGCTAATGCTAGCTAGTGCGAGAAAGATAAAAAAGAAAGAAGAGAAAATCTGCGTTATATAGAAAGAAGAAAACCAAGTATTTGTGTTGAAAGTATTTGGAGTTTGGAGTCTCGTCATTTCTGCGTCATGATGAGTCGCACACCGGACGCACGAGCGAGGTAAACAGAGCTGGTTTTGCTAGGTGGCTAAAGACTGCTAGGCTAGCTAGTTAGCCTGTAAGTTAGCTAGCTGGCTAAGTGTACCAAAATAACACGTGTCAATATGTTTATGAACGCTGTGTGGCCAAAAGTATTCGGACACCCTCCTTTTCCTTCCCTTCGAATTCTCCACCAGCACACTCCAAAAACCCAGTGGAACATCTTCCCAGAGGAGTGGAGCTTATTATAAGAGCAAATGGAGACTAAATGTGGAATGAGATCCTCAAAAAGAACATAATCCTATGCCCAGGAGTCCACATACTTTGGCCCATATAGTAAATATGTAAATACAGTAAACAAAACCATGTGGCTCAAATATTTGTATCCATATAGAGACACCCAGACCAAGCAGATCCATGACAGCATCAGCCATGTGGAGAAACATTTTGGGGAGATGTGCCAGCTTCTCGCAGGGTATGTACGTAAAACGGCCCGGCTCAGGGACAAGGCTGACCTGCTGGTCCGAGAGATCGGTGTCTACGCAGACGTAGAGACGCCCAATCTGAAAAACGGACTGAAGCATTTTGCTGATCAGCTCTCCAAGATTCAGGACTACAGACAAGCTCAGGTGGGTTCATGAGATCTGTATTAACTCTTGATAGAAGTCCTTAATTGTTTCAAACTCTGTGTTTGATGGATCTACAAATCGATCAAATGCAGTGAAACGAGGTGAAGAAACGAGATGTCTGACATCACGGTTTGAAAATGTGTTAAAACCCGAAAGCTGTGATTGCAGGAGATCCTTCTGAGAATCTGGAATTTCTGATTCAAAGGAGTTTTTAAGATACGCCTACAATTGTTTCTGCTGTCTTGTGAAATTTGGTGTGATTACATTTTTTTGTTTTTGAAGGGATGGATGGATGGATGGATGGATGGATGGATGGATAGATAGATGCATTCCTTTATCTGTACATGCAGCAGAGTTGGATGAATATTATGCAGGATTGATGAAGAGCATTGCTATGCATCTTACCATATGGGTGGATGGATAGATGGCTGGATGAATGAATAAACATTTGGCCAGATGGATAGATATGTGCATGCATTTGTCAATCCATAGACACAGGGATGGTGGGATGGATGGTTGAGTGGAGAGAGAGAGAGAGAGAGAGAGAGAGAGAGGAGATTTTTTTTCCAGATGTATGCATAAAGAAACATTTCACCTGATTGGTTGATTGATTAATTAATTAATTGATTGATTGATTGATGGGTAGATCACTTTATTCTTCCCAGTGAAACATAACAAGAGGATAAATATATATAAAGAAGAAACAGATACAGTGTGAGAGTGTGATGTAATAATAATGATTCTTTTTGTTTATTATAAGGGTGCAAATTATTATGCATTCATTTGCATATTGATGAAGAAAATAATTCCACTGTCGAATCATTTTATTGATTGATTTATTCTTCGTTCAGGTTGAAAGACTCGATGCCCGAGTGGTGGAGCCTCTGAAAGCGTACGGTTCGATTGTGAAGCTGAAAAGGGTACGTTTCTGGTTCCGTCTAGACACCAGACGCCTCGTCTCTTACTCAGAGTGATCACATGAGGGCAGCATTACGTTATTCCTGTAATGAAACACGTTCATCAGTTTATTGAAGCAGGTGGAATTCGGTGAAATTAACGGTCACATATGATACAGTGAAGAAATAAAGCTGATGGTTGGGATTGAATTATTAAGAAACGATTATAATAAAGTAATAAACCATATACACTATATAGAATTTGTGGACACCTGACCATAACTTTCTGAGCTTTTTAAACATCTCATTCCACAGCTAGTCTCCATTTGCTGTTATAATAACCTCCACTCTTTTAAAATCACATATGTACCTTACGGCCAGGTGTCCACAAACTTTTGGCAATATTGTATGTGTGTGTGTATATGACATGAAAGTCTCATCTTCAAACATGCATCTTGAAGACCTCTACCCTGGATATTCTGATATTCCCTGGTGATTAATCTTCGTTCTTCCGAGGCCCACAGCACAGCGTTGTGAATATCTTCTGGAACGAGGGATCTGTCCGAGTCGTTTTTTCCATCATTAAGACAAAACCAGAGACGACTTTTCTGCTCCCTCATTCTGCCATCTGTGTTTTGATAAAGCGAGATTAATGAAGCTGAAGCAGCACAGGTATGACGCACAACGTTTTACTTCGGAAAACGGTTCCTTCTATTGTTCCTCACTGCTCGGCTTCTCCACAAGCATTGCTCCTTCCGAGTATTGCGCTTAGTGAGCGGTTTTCCCTCAACATACCATCAATCGTCCCCTTTTTATCCCTTATAACATCATACGTCTCCTTGTCAACGACTGGTGCCCCATCCTGGAGGTTCTTCATGGAGGAAGCTGACAATGACCCAGTGGTTATCGAGCTTCAACCTCAACAATGTCTGAAAAGGGGTTTGGATCGAGTTGTCGAGGGTTCTGGGTCTTGCTCAAGGGCCCAGGAGGATTTTACGTTTGGATACCAGTGCTGGGGTGGCAGATGGGGTGGCAATGCTTGTTCTTAAGGTGGCAGTTGCCACCCCGGTGGATCCGCTCCCTAGTCATGAACAACTCGTGAAAAAAAAAATGACATCTCCATTATTATTATCCACTGCTTCAAGTCACCTGGGTGATGTTGAATTTGTTTTGTGATCTGATGTCATTTTTTTCACGCGGCAAGTTCTTGCAGGTTCGGCATCAAACCCAGTTTGGAAGACCGTAATCACCTATTTATCAAATGCTAACAGACCTGAGATATGAAGTTCAGACGGCTGGTTATCGAGCAATTGATTCACAAAACGTACAGATAGTTCATGAGTAGGGGGCGGAGCTACCCAACTGCCACCTTTACGAAAAATCATTGCCACCTGTAGCTCCGCCCCCTACTCATGAACTATCTGTACATTTTGTGAATTAATCGCTCGATAGGCAGCTAGCGTAGAAAATTTTTTAAAAAGAGTGCATATAATCTTTTCAGCACTCTTCTTTGTTTTAAAATAGTTTTTTTTCCATTTTCTTGTCATTTTCTGCATTTTTCTTTGCCTGCAAATAGTTCAACCAAGTGCACCAGTAGGGTCTCTCTTTAATCTGTGTGTATGTGATGAAGCTCAGCGTGCTTGTAAGTATCTCCACAGCTTCGATTGATCTAAAAACCAAATGCGATTGGAAAAAAAAAAGTCTCTCGGTGGCACTGCACAGGTTTGTCGTATCTATCCGAGGCCTGCGACACGGCGCCTCGGCTCGCCACTCGTTCCTGACGTTTTCCTCGAACTCGCAGGAGGACCTGAAACTTACCCAGAGTGCCAGGAACCGAGAGGCGAAGCAGATGCAACAGCTGGAGAGAACGAGACAGAGGAACCCTTCTGACAGACAGATCATTGTATCCTTCCTTCCTGCTTCTTTCTTCTTTAAACCCGCTCAGTGCACATGAACAAACGCTGCAGGTTCAGACTTGTGTCGCTCATCAAAGGTGAGGAGGTTCATTAGGAGTAAACAGGCAGCGGGTGGAGTCTACGGTGTAAAGCGGGCGTGGAAAAACATTCGATCCGCTCCAGCGAAGAAATCAGTTAAATGTAAATGATTCGAATATTAATGAATGCATTCAAATTTGTATTGAATGTCATTGTAATAAATTTGAATATTCTCGAGATACATAGGAATTGCATTAGCATGAATCGGAACCGGGGAGGTGGTAGCTCTATGGTTAAGGCATCGGACTTTGGCCATGATTTCAAATCCCAGCTGCCACTTCTGGGCCCCTGAACAAGGCCCTTAACCCCATAGTCTGCTGCCGTATGTCATATGAGACTACTCACAGCCGAGATCATTTTTCGCGCAGGAGCTGAAGAAGCGGTGCAGCCCCGAACACTTTCGTTTTACATAAACGCCTCGTCCATCGAAACCCCCCAGTTTCGACATTTCGACATTTTACTTCTCTCTCGCTGCCGCGAAACTCGCGTAGCCTCGAGAGGGAAGCGGCACGTCGTCGACCCGAGCGCTGCCTACCGCAGGCCTTCGTTTCCTTCATTCATTTATTTTTAACCCTCACTAGGGTTGCAACATTCCAGGAATTTTCAAGAACGGAAACTTTCCATGGGAATTAACGCACAGGTTAGCCTATAACAGGAAACATAAACGTAGTTGAAAAAAAAAACAATCTCGCAGGATAGTTTCGGTTAAAACAACCAGATCGAAGGCCTTTTCAATTGAATTTCTCTCCTGCACACTGCATTCTTACTGCAGGGCCACTGAGGCCACACCCCCTACATGCACTGCGCATCCCTCCGTCACATAACACACATCATTTCTTGAATCCTGCACGTCCAAAAATCGTCCATCTTCACGAGTATTCACATAAATTACATAAAAATTACATCGATTTTTGTTAAAAACGTTTTGTGCAACAAAATTATACTAACAATAAAATCAAAGTCAAATATGTCATTTTTAAAACAACAAAAAAAAAATCTGTAAGTTTGCGGGCATGTCCGCTTGTGCTCCAACGAAATGTTTATATTTGTTTCACCAAATTTCGAATAAATTTGCATAAATTCCTGGTAAGTTTCCATTTTGGAATAGTTCCCAAATTCCCCAGATGAGGTCCCCGTGGAAAGTTTCCGGAAAGTTTCCACCCCTTCGCAACCTTCGTCCACACCGATGCGTTTTACTAAATTTTTCTCTCCGCCTTTCGCCGTCCGTCACAACGGGAAGGTAGCTTTTCGAAAGCGCGTGAGAAGATTCTTTGGGAAACGATCGAAAAAGTGCGGATGGCTTTTAGACGCTAGTGAATGTTAGTCAAAGAAACGATCTTCTGAACGCCTTTTTATTCTTCTATTCTCCTTAACAGCGTTTTTTTCTCTTTCACAGTCACAGGTGGGTCTTCACATTTAAAATGAACATGTTGAAATGTTCCGGAACAGACCGCACGTGTGAACGGTTTAGTCCTGCATCGTGACTGTCGGTTGTGTCGTGACAGGCTGAGAGCGAGCTGCAGCGAGCCACGATGGACGCCACGCGCACGACTCGCCAGCTCGAGGAGACAATAGACCTGTTCGAAAGGCAGAAGATCCGAGATATCAAGGTTACCACGATTGCACAATTTTCTGTCTGTCGGGTGAAAAGCGTTGCATCACTTCCCGAGTTGTTACAGCAGGATCTAAACGTCTAGCGAGAACTGGAGATTTGATCAAATGCACTATGCAGAAATACACAAGATCGTTTAATTCATAAAAGTATTTATTTTTAGAAGCTTTATTGAATTAGGGATCTGAAAATTCTGAAAATCCAGCAGCCATGGTTTACATGAGTTGGAGTGGAACATCTCGATTGGCCTGCTATAGAGCCACGCCAGGCCTCCTCACATCACCTACAGCACCTTTTGTTGAGATTATTATAAAAGAAAATGTGGACTCCATGTGAAATGGGAAGTCCAAAAGGATTAGGCGTCCACAAACTTTTGTCCGTATAGTGCATATGTAGGCAACGCCAACATGACATCGTAGTGCATGATGTTAGTTGGTTTTTAAAGTGAAAACTAGTTAAATAATAATTATATCAGCGGAATAAAGAAAAAGCGACCCTTTTTTTTTAAAACCTGGCAACCGTGGGCTCTTCTGATCAGCCGAGTCTTTGGAAATAGTTCAAACCAATTTCTATAAAGCAGAAGAGAAAAAAACATCTAAAATACAATAAAACACAATTTATTAAAGTAAACATCTCCTCGGGTGTTTTTGGAGATCTAAGGAGTAGCTTTTGGTGGAAAGAACGTCGGCACGAGGGAAGACGGATTGCGAAAAGGCAACCCGTCCTCATCACCGAATGTCCAATGCTGTTATTCATTTCCAGTCCAAATCCGCCCTCAAAGCTCCCGTGTTGCTGGTAATCTCACGGATCCCCAGGCCGTTGATGCGAAACCATCACCAGCTGCACAGAGCGGCTTCCAATCCAAAAGATCTCCATCCAGGCAGAGCCGCGGTACAGGCAAACTGATCACTGGTACCTCAGGATCTCCACAGGGAGAGAGAATGAAATTATTATTATTTATTATTATTATCGTTCGATAAAAAGATTTAGACATTTTTTGCTGCCAAATATATAAAGATTAAAAAAAAATGTATTCATGTATTTTCACTTCAGAAATCAACAATGTGTAAATTGGCGACTGGCGTTTTTTATTTTTCATCGATTTAAACAATTGTTTCTGCAGATATAATAAGAGCACAGCTGCATTTTTTTTTTTAATCTATTTTTTTTTCCACAAGAAAATCTTCGGTGAGTTTGTGACGGTCGAGATGGCATTTCACGCCAAAGCGCTGGAGGTCTACACCACTGCCTATCAGCACATCCAAAACGTGGATGAAGAAGCCGATTTAGAGGTGAAACAACTCAGTAATTGAATGTAACAACCTCCACACTATGAATCCTATGATAAACCTTTTTGCCCTGTAGTTTATAACAAGAAGTCCAGAGGCTTAATGACACTAAACTTCCTTATGGCTGTTTTTTTTTAACCGTCGTGTCGTTTATCAGAGCAGAAGGGCAAAGACTCTTCAGTCTCGACACACGTGCGCGTGTGGGGTACAACGTACTGTGATTGCCCTGTACACGTATAACTCGCTCTGTATCACGAGATGTTTACCCTGCTCTGTTTTTATTTTTTTTTTATTTTTTATATTTGGGCAAAAGTATTGGGACACCTGCCATACGTAGCCATACCTTCACTTTCTACTCAAAAAAAAATTCAGAGGCACACACTTGTGTTCGGACACGAAATTGTCCCTTCACGTGAACGTGTTCCAGCATGCACAAAGCCATGTGCTCCATAAAGATTTATTGTGCATGGGAAGATCTTCTGCTATCCGCAGGAACGGAGTGGAAGATCTCTAATGGTCTGCTATAGAGCTATAAACCCTATGAAGCACCTTCGGGATGAATGTGAATCGATTGTTTTACCCCCCTCACCACGCCCCCCCCCCCCCGCGATCTCCTCACCTTCTCGCACCTACATCAGTACCTGACTTTACTAAATTCCTGAACGCGCACACATATCTATTGAAACGTCTTCATCGGAAGAGCGGAGAATATTATAAGAGCAAACCGGGCACTAAATGTGGAACGCGATGTCGAAAAACCACATACCAATCGTACTAGCAGGTGACGAATGGCGGTTCGACGATATGTATGTGGCAGGGATCAAGTTCTTCCTGCTGTTTTTGGCACTGAAACTGAACCGAAGAATAATGGCTCCGGTATGAGGATTTTTGTAACATGAGTCAAAAACCAGTCGCCAGTGTCGCAACGGCCGCAGAAATCCAAATCGCCGATTGCGCAATCTTGAAGATCACGCTAGGCGTGTATTGTTTAGCGCTATCTTTACCCGACTTCTCATCCAGCTGCGGTTATCTCTTTATTGGAACGCAGGCCCCTTTTTTTTTTTCTAAGATACAATCGGTGCGTTTAAGGTCACACGCTCTCCGAGTCACCGTTCTGTACGTACGCTGTATAGGCAAAAGTATCAGAAAACACCTGCCTGGGGTGATTCGTTTCCTATCTGAAGGCACACAGGATGGATTTGGATTCGTTAGCATGAAATCTTCACCTGACTAGGATTCTTTACATGGGTTGGAGTGGAAGATCTCCCGCTATACAGCTGACTGCACCCCAGGCCTCCTCAGTTCCTCACCTACAAAGCAGTATATACTCCTGCCTGCAGGATGTTTTTTGTTTTCCGCACCAGCGTATGTGAATTTACAGTTATGTTCAAAATAATAGCAGTACAATGTGACTAACCAGATTAAGTCAACGGCATACACTGCTATTTTTTTGAACACACCCCTTTCAACTAATTGTCCAATTGCACAGCCTTACGAGCGTGCATATCATGAATGATGGGTCTTGTTTGTTTTCTGAGAATCTACTGCACCTACTGGTAACTTGTTTGTCACGTAGCAATAAAAAATATACTAAAAACTGTATAAGACTGTTCTTGTATTTACAAAAATCTCATCAGAAGTTTCTCGAATATCTTAATGACTGTTCCGTACTAAAGCTGTTTAATTCTCCTCCTACTTTTATATAATTGTGAAATGAGTTTTGTAGCTTTTCACAGAAAAAATATCGAATCCATTTTTTTTTTTGTCAGGTTTTCCGGAGCACCCTGCATCCCTCTGACTATCAGTCCCGCATAGAGATCGTCCGTGCTAACTCCAAAACGTCCTTAAATCACACCAGCGCGTCCATGAGTAAATCGGGGACCTTGCAGGTGAGCGTCGTAAACGTCTCCGTCAAATTCTATTGCTTTGTTGTTGATCACGCCCATTGTTGATCATTACCGGATTGCTTCTCATAAATCACTCGATGTTTGTTGTTTTTTGCTACAAAGCTTCCTGTTTCCCCATTCGGCATAGTTACAGCTTTTACACTGATATACCTTTATAGTTTCATGACTGCACACAGGTATTGAAGTAGTTATCTGTTATTGACTGATCATGTGATCAGTTATTACCTGATGAAGTCAAATGTTCATGCTTGCTGGTTGTTCAGGTTTTGAAAGTGTTTATAGGATATTGGAGAGAAGACAAGACCAGATAAATCTAATTATATCATTAATAATTTATATATATATATATAATAAATGCAGCGCTCTCCGTGCAGCATGCAGTTTCAGCACGTGGCGTCAGTGAATCGCCTCTAGAGGCCGCTCTCGTAACGTTTTGTATTTTTGCCGACGGCTGATAGTTCCAGCAATCAACTATCGATGGCGATTAATCGGCAAACCGATAAAAAAATTGTCCCACGGCGTTCCACGGAAATCCGCTGCATGTTCCGATTGCCGCATTTCTCCCACACATCGGCATTTAGCAAAATTGTTCAAAAATGTCAGTCTTGCTCCAGTTACACAGCAAAGCTAAATCGGTGGTTTCTGAAACAGTCCCAGGCGACAAAAGGACAGAGGAAAGGGGTTGAAGACGACGAAGAAGAGGAGGAGGAGGATGATGATGACGACGAGGACGATGACGAAGATGACGATTTGGAAGACGTTACAGACGACGAGAAATAATTCGTCTGCTTGTGCCATGGTACTTTTTTTTTTTTTTTTTTTTTTTTTTTTAATCTCTCAACGTCTTGTGTATTAATCGACCAGAAGTCGTTATTAACTCTGATATTATTGCCTATTTTTTAAGTTTTATATAAAGCATGTGCAGTGTTTTTTTTTTTTTTTGTTTTGTTTAGTTTTTTTCTTTCTTTCTAGTGCCAACAGTGTTTCATTCTTTGCTCAGTGTTAAAAAAGCAGATATGATTCATTCACGTGACTTGAATATACTCCAGATATTTTTAAACGATGGTGTAACGGTGTCGGTTCTTGCGCAGAGCGGGAAAAAAAGGACGATCCTGAAGTCCTATTAGATTTACTCATTCCACAATTTGATGACTTTCCCGTATGAAACGAGTTTATAGAGAATGGCGTGAAAAACAAAAAACATCCCGTGAGTGGAAGTTGGAGGGAAGGTGGATACCTGAGGTCTGAGGAGAGTGTGCTGGAGACATGAAGGCTTCAGAAACACTTTCCTCGAGACAGAAGACTGTGTAGGATTTCGGTCCGATCGGGACACGAGATCCTGCGGTGACCGAGTCACCAATCAGGTTCGAGCGCACGCTCTGTTCTACTCGTGTTCTGATCGGCGCTCGGTGCATCTACTGATCACCAACGTGCAGTTCGGCATCAGTTCAACATCAAGCAGAACATTTAGAGAGGAATAAACGATGAAGAAACTCCAGACTCGAACTCACCGCAACACACGTGACCTCGTTTACACGTTTTTTTTTTTTTGTTTTTTTTTTTTTAAGTAGTTGAGTTTTGGGCTAATTAGTCATTAATGAGTCATTAATATCATTCTATTAATAGATCAGTGTGCTGAGAGTCTCATTCGAGTCTTTTCACATGAGCTAAGATGATTAAGTTATGAGTCTTGTGATAAAAATGATCAAAGGAACATTATAGTTATAATAAATTATAGTAGTTCGGATACTTAAGTACATTTGAAGGTAAAAAATTGTGTAATTTTATTTAACATTTAAAGGGATACTTTTACTGGAGACATATTTTACCGAGTGGATCTGTACTTTAACTCAAATACATGCTTTGTGTACTTTATATATTCATATATATATATTAGTATCAGTGTACACAGTAGAACCTGGACCCACCTGGAGCTCTGTGTCACCATCCTTTATGGTTTTTGTGTCAGTCATGCATGAGTCAGGTGGAGTGAAACGAGGATCAGCTCTTGCCCTTCCCTCTGACACTCTCACATACACACACACGCCACTGCAGACATCACGTGCAATTAACGTCTCAACGTTCAGCACACAGAGCTGCTGCGAGCCTTTCCCAAGTCACGAGTTCAAATATATATGCCCGGATCCTCGTTTCAGAGAAAGGAAATGGAGACAAAGCGAGGCCAGGCTTTGATATCGTGAGTCATTGATGGTGTGTGTGTGTGAGTGAGAGAGAGAGAGACTGAGCGAGATGCAGATTGATTGAGTGACTCATAACATCTCGCCCAGCCGATCAGGCCTTTACCGGATGCAGTATGTACGTCTGAGACAGGTGGTCAGTGGTCGAGACGAACCGCTAAAGACAGCCAGAGATTAAAAAAAAGAATAAAAAATTTGCATGGAAAAAAGAATTCCAGGAAGAACCAAAAAGAACCATCTGTGTTTACATTCAATGCCACTACCACATCCACATCACGCTGTATCTGTTCCTTGTTGCTTGTGCCTCTTTTTGAACATCCCATTCCAGATTGAGTTTCTATTTGCTCTAAAAAAAAAAAAAAAAAAAAAACAAGTTCAACTTTTTAATTCTGATTGTTCTACCAGATTATGGAGAGGAACCAGTTTGAAAAGTGCAGGTAGTGATGTAGGTGAGGAGGCCTGTGGTTTACTCAGCGTTCATAATGTCTTCAGTTGATGTTTAGAGCTCTATAGCACAAGATCTTCCACAGAACCCGTGCTGAAACAGAGGGTTGGGGGGGGGTCTCCTAGTTTAAGAAGAAAACATCTGCAACATCATCCTATACAATTGTGCAGGTTGCTTGATTTTGAGCCAGATTGTATTTAGTGTCAATAAATACAAAAATTATAAAATTATAAATGTAATAATGTTTTCTAAAAAAAAAAAAAAACACTGTGGCAATGTCATGACCATCGTACCATCAGGTTCCACCTGCTTTACGAATGAATGAGATCATCAAATGCAATAATCTTCATCCCTTATAATAGGAGTTACCGAAACTGCATGGCGTTTGGGGTTTTTTTTTTTTTTTTTTTTTTTTAAAAGATATTTAAAGTGACACAGACGTCTGTTAAAAAAAAAAAAAAAAAAAAAACATTCAGGTTTTTTTTTGCACTTTAAAGGTCTTTTGTGAGAGATGCACCTGCGTGAATGAGTCTGCTCCATTCACTTTCAGGCTTTCAGTCAGGTCAATAAAGCCCAAAGCTGGGATTCCTTCCTCGCCCTCTGACTCATCTTTACACAAGCCTTAATGGAAAACAGTTTTTGTGGTTTCAAAGAACAGTGGATGCATGAGCAGGGTGTGTCCGCGTGAGTCACCGCGAGCGCTAATGGGTATAGAGAGAAAAAGGAGATAAAGTTGTTATAATTATCATCAATATTATTATTGCGTCACGATAACTGCATATTGCATCATATTCCTGAATGGAGTTTTTATCTTTTTTTTTTTTTCTTTTTCTTCAAACGTCCCAGACGAGACTTCTGCAACTTCGTCAAATGTAAAAAAAAAAAAAAAAAAAAAAAAGCGCAACCACGTCAGCCGGGGTTGTTCTCGTGCTCCTGTTGTCACGCGAACGCTGGTTTTTATGATGATTTTTTTTTCCGCCTAACGATTTCGAAATCGTCCTCCGTCGCACTCCGTCTACAGCGAAGAGCGTTGCGTAAGCGCCTTATCTGACGCGATCTGACAGAGAGGCCCTGGAGGTCATTAACAAACCAGGCGCCTAAATGTGTGGCCTCGTGTCCTCATAGCAGGAGCTCACAAGTGTGTGTGAGACTGAAACACATTCAGGAGCTTCCTTGGGACATCGGTGTCAAGGTTTGTCTAAGCCACAGATTCCTCATGCTTGTCTGGAGAACCTCTGGAGAAATGATCACACGTATGACGCATTCGGACGCAAAATATTTCTTACCGAGGAAGCAGAACGAGCAAGAAGCGTGAAATTTGAGGGGAAAAAAAACGATTTATTTGCGAGAATTAACAAGGTTTCAAAAGTGACAACGGAACGGAAGCTTTAGACTTGTGGTGCACGAAGTAATTTTTGTAGTTGTTGTTTTTTTTTTTTTTTTGGGAGAAACACCGCCGGGTTTTGTTTAGAGTGGAAAGTTTGTTTGTTCGCTAACGGACTCCGTCTTTGTCTCTCTCCCGTTTCTGCTTTTATATCTCAGTAAAAACAAGGTGACCCATTTATGGGTGGCAATAAAACTTTTTTTTAAAAAAGCTGTCGCAGTCATTTCTGCATTCCGAGGGTTTTTACGGCTTTGTACGTGCTCCATCCTGAAGACTTTCCCCTTTACAAAGCACTGACGCCGGAGACTCCTTCAATAACCGTCCCTACGGAAAACGTATACGATCCTACATTTACTGTGCAAATGACTATGAACTAGTTGTTGCTATGGAAACGATAATATATTGAGTATCTTGTTTATCAAAATGAATGAATCTTTTTTTTTTTTTTGTCATTTAATCACCTTCATAGAGTCTATAGGAGTCATTTGACAACAGGACGAACGACTCGGAACAAAGGAATGAATTCTGTTTCCTGTGTAATGCACTGCGTAGCGTCTATGGGAGTCACGTGATAAAAGAATCGAGAGTCGAGAGGTGAACGACTCTGTTCCGTTTCCTGTACGCAACCTACGGAGATTTTGCCATGCTTCGCTCATGAAATGAACGAATCCCTCTTTGAGACGACTCGTTCTTCTAGTGTGTGTGTGTGTGTGTGTGTGTGTGTGTGTGTTTGAGTGTGTTCACACACACAGAGGTTCTCACAGACATTTCCTTAGGGACCTGCCCCCGATTAAACCCAACAACAGAGCTAAACGCCACTGCGATGGGAAACGGATCCACCGGCCTTCCTCTGACAGCCCGTTGCTTTCACTCGGAGCTAATAACAGGTCTCTAATTGGGAAAATCCCAAAGGATTCCTCCAAAGAACAACTTCAAACGACCACACATGCAGCCACGCTCACTTTCCGTGCTTTCAAACCCAGAGCAAACATTTCCACTCCATTAATCCTTTGATGGACAGGACGCTCGTGAAAAAGTTCGGTGCCCGGCGCATTCATTACGCGCCTGAAATTAGCGGTGTCAAGGGCTTTTTTTGTGTTTTGTTTTCTCCTGGGAGCATGCGAAGCGTCATCGAGTTCAGAGCTCCAAACACGGGCCTTCAAGAATAAATAGAGCGGCCTAATCGTGTTGGCAGCCGAGGAGAAGCGCCCGTGTCACGGAGCGAAAGGGAATCTTGTTTTGGAAAATGTTAAAAAAAGGTTGCCATGGAGCCTTTATTTAATCCTGTGGTAATTAGCCAAGCCCATTGATTGCACAACGCAATGTTGCCCCTCCTTCGTTCTACAACCCCCACCACCATCCCTGTTTTTTGCCATCGGCCTCTATTTATGTTTACGCATTCTGGGATTCCCGTCTATAGACGCTCAGCCTCGGTCAACACAGGACGTCTGATAAAGGGTCTTTTGTGCTCCAAAAGCGTTGAAGATTTTCGAGGCCTGAGACGCCGATCCCCCCACACACACAACACCCATGAGAAATAACAACCATCTGCTTAGGGGGGAAAATAATTCAGCCCCAGATCCTCATTTGGAATGCACAAGCCTCCTATTTATACTTTCAGGAACTTTGTATAAAGAGGTCACGTGGGAGTTCCAGACAACCTCGTAGACGAGAGACTGAGAACGAGAGACGGATGAAGAGAGAGGAGTGTCACTTTAAGTACCGCATACCGATAAGAAAAAAATACAAGTCAAGGATTTGGGTGATGCAATATCACTATTCGAATGGAAACATTTGCAATGAAACCTAAAATTCCCTGATCGAATTTGCGTAGACTTTGCAGTACTGATGCACGGAAAGATTTGGTGCTCTGGCAAAACATGCAGTTTTTTTTTTTTAACGGAAGTATAAATCAGTCCTGCTTTTTTTTTTTTCGTGCCTCTGTTTAGCGCAGGTTGTTATGAGAAGCTGTTTGAACAGTTGTGCAATTGGCTCATTTGCCCAGAGCAAATAGCAGCATTCTGAGAAGGGGGTGAGGGAGCATGTAGATGCATATACAACCAACGCTGCTTCGCTGTTTGTTTGTTTTTGTTTTTTTTTTGTTTTTCCACTGATGTCACAGGATTTAATCTCTTTCACTTGCACAATTTACTTTCATTTGAAAGCCTGGTTGTGCAACGCGACGTAGAGCTGACTTCACAATATTTCTCTCTGTTTATGGTCAGGTTTCTTTCTACAGACTACCGTAAAATCAGAGTAAAAGGTCACTAGCTGAGTTTGTATATATAAATATATACATGGAGACGGAAAAATATTTAGGTTTTGCTTTTTTAATTTGTTTGTTTTTATATTTGAGGTATTACGGTACATGGCAGCTTGGAACGTGGAAGGTCAAACAGTCCATTACCAAGAACTGTTTTCATTCTATCATTGTTAAGAAATGAATTTGACACGACTCAGCATTGAGAAACGCCTTATGCAGCGTGCAAACATACACGGTTATCCTGTTCATGCACTACGTGGGGAGAAAAAAACTGGAGACGACATTTCCAGCCGTGGTTGCTTCTTCTCCAAACTCGGAGGCACACCGAGACCCGAACCTGTTCCAGCATGACAGCGTTCCTGTGCACAAGATATGCTTTCCATGGGTTGGACTGGAAGATCTTGAGTGTCCTGCTACTATTCGGCTGAATAAATCCCCAGAAGTACATACGTCATGTGACTTAAATTCACAAACCAGTTTATAGTAGTTCACACTTTAGATCTTCTGTGTCTATAGAGTATCCTCAGCTGGCACACCCCCCCCCCCCCCCCCCATGCTGAAACACCGACCTGAGACCAGAAGGACAAAGGAAACGGCTGTCAAGGGAAGCAAAAGTAAACGCGACCCCTTCGCACAGGACAGCCGTTACTCCGAACAAACATTACGCCTTAGTGCTAAAGCAATCGACACTACATACTTGTCAATATGTCTGAGGGCAAACACACACACACACACACACACACACATGGACGGGTGCCACATTCAGTGTTATCAGAACCCTAGGGGATGTGACTCTGATAAGGACGAGCGTCCGATTGTGAAAGTACTGGGAATCCCGTGTTCACCGAGTGTCCATGCTGAGCAGCAGTCACCTGATTGGCTGAACCAGTAAACAGACCAGATTAGGACAGGGCAGCGTTGATAACATACCTGGCACATGCGGGATGTTTCCGTGAATAAGAAATGTAGAAATGCTGAACCTTATAGTGCACTTTAACATGTGGACCAGTTCGAGGGGGTCAACACTTATGCAAGATGATATATGGATATATTGCTAGATTCCCAGATTTCGTACAGACTTTATTGCAAAAGGTGTACAGATTGGTGAGAATGAATGCTACGGATAAACTTGTGATTTACACAATTAGAAATCATCATTCAGGCCCACAATTTATTTCGATTTTCTTTTATTTGTATAGTTTGAATTGGTTTATTAGTACCAATAAGTTTATTCCTAATGAGTGAGACAGAGGTGACCCTGGAAAGGAGAAATCTCTGAGACTTTATGAGGATGAAACCTTGAACTCAAAAGGAAAACATCGTCCTCATCCTCAACACCGAATATCCTATCATTACAGTTCCATCACTCTTCAGTAACAAGTGCAGAACTGTTCATGCAAACTGTGGTCCTGATCCGTTGTAGCAGACTGATAATATTAATTACCTGCAAGTTCTTGAGCTGTTCTTCATGGATCTTTAGGCTTGGCATTTATAGCATTTGTTAGACGCCTTCATCCAGAGCGACCTACAATTATATTGTTTATACAACTGAGCAGGGATAAGGGCCTTTCTCAAGGGCCCTGCATTAGTGGAGCTGGGATATGAACTCATGACCGTTTGATCAGAACGTCCTAACCACCATTTAAACCTGTTTTTGACCAATTACTGTATAACCATTATCACTATTACCATTTAATTCAAACCAAATTTTCTTTTCTTTTTTTAATTAAAGAAATAAAAGAAATAATGAGAAATAAAAGAAATCATTTCAAGAGGTGGAAAATGCCTTTTTTTTTTTTTACGTACTCCCCTGCAACATTTCTACACTTATCCAAGTGTTTAACTTGTGACTGGAAAGTAAGATTTTGTCAGTACGCCTGAACCCCCCCAGGGCATCCTGCTTCACTTCTTCACCAGGGAACCACCGCGACCGGGATCGTCACTGACGGCCATCTGTGAAACGTTTGCACCATCGAAACGTCTTACGTCTTCCTGCGGCTGAACGTCTCATCACCGTACTGTGCTTGAAGTCTTCTGTAGATATATGCTTGTTTTACGCCTTTTTCACAAGAAACTTCAGCACCACGCGCTGTTCCATGCAACTCACTAACACTGTCGTCGGCCATCTTGATTAACGTCCTCGGGGACGTCCCATCGAACGGAGCTGCAAATATATAAAACGTCTAAACATTTTTTCAGGGCTTGAAGTGTGTGTGTGTGTGTGTGTGTGTGTGTGTGTGTGTGTGTGTGTGTG
>JAAIIK010000077.1:2846334-2873720 GCA_014706435.1 Silurus glanis
GTGTGTGTGTGTGTGTGTGTGTGTGTGTGTGTGTGTGTGTGTGTGTGAGGGAAAGCTGCAAGGTGGGCCAGGTGGGATCTGTTATTCAGAATAGTGTCAGTTCTGTTTTCACTCAGCTCTCACTTCCCTCTGTCACACGCCTCAGGTGCTTCTTCCGAGTCTCTCGGGCAGATCGCTTTACTCACATTTCTACAGAACAGGAAGCGCGCAACAAATCGGAACGGTGACTCACTCCGGGGAACGTGAGTCTTCCCGAAGTCAGCACGCAAAACACCAAAAATGGTCCGATATGTCAAATTCATCCAATTTGCCTGAACCGATTAATTGCAGGAACCTCAAACAAATTTGAAACAAATCACCAGACGACCGCGAACGGAATGCAGAACAAAAGGAGGAATAAGAAAAAACACCTGACGTTATACAGCACACACTAATCCAATAAAAAAAAAAAAAAACCCTGAACGAAACAGAACAATAAGTGTTGTTCCTGGAAATTCCATTGAAACGCTCATTTGTTTAAACGTGTACGTGTAGACACGTAGCAACGTCTACACCAGTGATGCTCCACTAAACCTGCAGATTCCCTACATACTTTTTTGAGGCACAGCCCTTTCAAATCGGTCCGAGAAATCAGAAATGGTCACGCCTGCCATCGTCACCAGGTTTAGATACGTGATTCATTACTTTGTTCCAAAGAGGAGATGAGGAGAAGGAAGAGCAGGAGACTGGGAATCTGCGACTCAGGATCCTGGAGGATCCTCGTTCCATTTGTTGAGGGATCTTTTCTTCACCCGGGGAACCTGGTTATACTTTTTTTTTCTTATCTCCTGATAAAGTTCACGTGCAGTCAGCGATGCACATTGGCATACCTCAAGTAGCTCAGCAAATAGATGTGATAAGAGCAGGCAGGAAAGGTTGAAATTGGCAATGACAGAAATGACCCCTCACACACACACACACACACACACCCACACACACACACACACACACACACACACACACACACACATGCATGCATGCATACACAACATCTTGGAATGCATCTTAGAAAGACACCAGCTGTTCCTGCGTCACTGATCTGGCAGCAGATATCTTCAGGTAATTAAACCCAGGCAGATGTATGCTGAGAGCACAGCCCCAGCTGCAGCATGCACCGAGGACACAGCAGCGTTAGTTCTGTACAGTCAGTTCTCTGCCTCACACACACACACACACACACACACACACACAGAAAGAGAGAGCTATGAGTCACTCTCTCCACCTCTCTGGCGCTATGCTCTCGTGTCATCTGCAAACCCCTCAGACTGCAAGTCTGACAGTCGGTGATGAAACATAATTCACTGCTCTGCAGCTCGGCTTTCACCAGGCGGGAGAGCGAATATACACGTTTACAACGCAGACACAAATCATCAAACGCAGCCTCTGCTTCTGGAAATAGGGCCGAGCATCGTTAAGCGTTGATGAGACCCTGTGTGTGTGTGTGTGTGACAGAGCGAGATGTTTACTCTGCATGCTGTTGTGCACATCTTTGTTTAACAGAAGGCCGTAATTGCACAATGATTTGCCCTGCACTTGTTCTGCTTCTCGGGCTGCTGAGAGAGAACGGTGTGTTCCAGGGTGCCTTGATTTAAACACAGTTACACAAAATCGAAAATATGGTTATAATCACTCTTCTAGGAAGATGTTCCATTAGATTTTTTTTTTAGATTTAGATTAGATTTTGGGGCGTGCTTGTGGACATTTGTGTAGATTCATTCAACCAGTTAGAAAAGTCAGGGACCTTTAAAAATCCATTCTAAAGCTGTTCAACGGGGTTTAAAGCTCTAAAGCTGGAGATCTTCCACAACGTCCAACCAATGCACAATCCTGCACAATTGTGTGCCTGGGAACAGTTTGGTGAAGAAGCACATGTATACGTATGTGGATATAGATTCCATATATATATATATATATATAACTAAAGCTTTAGCTACAGAGCCACCACATGTCTAATGATAGATCTGCTGTCCGTTACCAAAGTGCTGAAAAATAAACTATATGGGATAACGGGTTTACGGGTTTGTGTGATGAGGTAGTGTAGACAAAGTCAAATAGAGGTCAAACAGTGAACCTATGCTGTAGTGAAAAAAGCAACCGTGAATTTGTTATTCGGAATGGACGCATTATGTGTTCTAAATGGATGCTAATAATCTCGGCAGGAAGTTTAATGTTTTATTTAGGTTGCATATATTTTGGGAAATTTAACTTGTTGCTGATGGCTACAAACGCCTGGTGCAGGATTGACTAAGTGCTCTCTAGTGGGTCCTCAGGAGAAACTCCTGAGCCATGTTGACTGCACTTTGAAACTCTGTGGATTCATTTTCCAGTCACTTGCCATGGTAGGATGTTAGAATGGGATATTAAAAGTACTACACTGATAATAACCTGCATTGGTTTTATTTCAGGTCTCATTTAAAGCTGGGAGGCCTGGAGGACTGTAAGATCCTGCCTGGTGAGGACGATTCGGTTTCGGACACGCACGGCTGCCCTGCTTACGTCAGCCCTGAAATCCTGAGCGGTGGAGGCAGTTACTCAGGAAAGCGAGCGGACGCCTGGAGCCTAGGCGTCATGCTTTACACAATGCTGGCAGGCCGCTACCCGTTCCATGACTCAGACCCAGCTACACTGTTCTCCATGATACGGCGTGGTGCCTACAGCCTGCCCGAGGGCCTCTCAGCCCGGGCACGCTGCCTCATGCGGAGCCTCCTGCGCAGGGAGCCCAGTGAGAGGCTGAGCGCCGCCGACGTTCTCCTCCACCCATGGTTCCACGGCGCCAGCGAACACGACGTCGACGAACACGATGTGGGCTCGGCCGAGCAGAGGGTGCCTCAGGTGCACGTGGAGCTGAACGAGCATCTCTTCTGCTGACAAAAGCTCCTGCTCTCTTGCTCTCTTAAAGGCTCTGATTAGGAACAAAATTTGAAGGTTTCTCTAATTGGAGCAGCTCTTTTTTTTCCCGACGGTTGAAATTTAACTCCGAATGGTTGTTTAATTTAGAAAGGCACGAGCAGCTGATGAGATCTCGCCAGCGCTTTGGCTTCGAGATAAAGATGCGCTCTTACGGGTTTTTAGTCTTGGGCCATAAGGTCGGATTCGGACCAAAATTTCGACATGCCCTTAGGGAGCCTTTAATACTAAACATTCATTTACGGCCCCTTTCAAAGCGCATGCCCTCGTCCGGTATTTTGGTGCTTTATCATGTTGAAGTGAGCGGAAAATACAAGGCGCTGATCACCTCTCCCGAGTCCTGAGGACTAACGTTTCAAAGTAAATGAGCAAAGTGGGGAGGAAACATAAGCCTGAAGAGTAGCTAAGAACAGCGGCGCAAAAAAAAGAGCACGGATTTGAGGATCTGCGTCGAAATTGTGACATCACAAATCTCCAAAGGAGTGAAATACAAAATAATAAGGCCAGTCTCTGACCTTTGCGATGAGTTCACCCATACAGGATTTTTAAAAAAATCATATTTAATTGACCCAAGCTTTATGTTATGTGATATTATGTTAAACTGCAGCCAGTAAGCACATTTATTCTGCACAGTCTTTTCAAGACTTTTGAAGGACACTGAAGGACGTATCCATATTGTTCGCAAATGCAACATTACTTGAATGACTTCAGCACAACAGACAAAGTCGTGTGGAGTCCTGACAGGGAAGCGGATTATGACTGGGTTTTTTTTTTTTTTTTTGTTGTTGTTTTTGTTGGGTTTTTTTCATCGTAATCCAAGGTGACTAAGAGACCCACAATAGCTCTGCTAAAAGGGTAGAACCTATTTTTGGAGGCTCTAATGTTTCCTCCCCCCTCTCTGTGTTTCGGGAAGTCGTACTGTAAGTTAGCTCCGAGGCCAAGCGCCTGGGCTCGGAACAACGTGAGGTTGTAAAAAAAAAAAAAAAAAAAAAAAAACGACGTTAAGAGCGGCGACACGGGTGCACAAAGTTCATATCGCACTGTGAATTCTGTATTTCGTGACACGGCCTCGGGGTTAAACCACGAAATACTGTTTGTGGAAGACAAAAAAAAAAGTGTAAATATGTACATTATATATATAGATATATATGTGTGTGTGTGTGTGTGAGAATGAATAAAGAAATCCTTTTTTCATATCTGGCTTTTCTGACAATAAGCTTTTCACACACACACACACACACACACACACACACACACACACACACACACACGCACACACACACATCTGGAAATCAGTAAATTCTTTAGTTTTATACTACATCAAGATTTTATATTAAATACATATTAAATGAGAGGGAAATAATTTACTATGTGTTTGTGACTATTCACCCTTTATATCACTCCGAACACCTGAAATTACCTCTGGCGCAACCATTTGCTCTCATAAATCACATGATTGGGCGTGAACCTGCGTGTGACTTAATTATAAATACACTTGTTCCTGGAAGATCTCAGAGTTTCTTGGAGCTCATTTCTCAACAAACATGACAATGGTGATCAAAACAAGTCACCCAATTAAGTCTAGGAGGAAGTAAGTAGGCATTTTTTAGGTTCTAATAAAGAACCACGTTCCCCTGTTGGCTTCTGGCTCAAGATCAAGACACAAATACGTATTAATGTATTGTGGATAAAAGTGTCAGCCAAATTGAAAAAAATTTGGCATCACTGAGTAAGTTGTTCCTGCAATATTTTGACTTCCTGGAAACGGAAAATAACAATTCAGACTGTAATGAAATACCTTCATTAATGAGTAATGAATTCATTAAAACATCTTTATTGGGTTTTAACACAGTGCTGATGATCATCAAATTCCAGTTATAGTTTGTCACCAGTCACTAGTATCGGTTTGTGCGTTGGCATGGCGACCCAATAGTACAATGTATAATGGTGTCTGTGATGTGGGTGGAGCTTCTGGAAATGAATTGTCATGACGACTGTATGTGTATATGAACACTTTATTTGCTATTGTTTCCCGTGTTGTTGAGGGTTTGGATTAAACCCATATCAATAGTCCTCTTCTTCCTATCAGTCCTTCCTTCCTCTTCCTCTTCTTCATTTTCTTCTTCTTCTCTTTCATTTTCTTTCTCCTTCTCCCCTTCTTCTTCATCGTTTTCTTCTTCTTCCTCCTCTCCCCCCCTCTTCTTATTTATTCTTTTTTTTTTCTTGTCTGCTTTTGCATTTGATCTTCTTCCTTTTTATCCCCTTCTTTGTTTTCTTCTTCCTCCTCTTCCTCTTCGATTACTTCCTCTTCTTCCTTCTTTATTTTTTTTCTCATTTTCTTCTTCTTCATTTTCATTCCTTTTTATCTTCTTTTTCTTCCTCTTCTTCTTTCTATTTATTTTTTTCCTTTTCTTCATTTCTGTATTATTCTTCCTCCTCTACTACGTCTCCTTCTTCTTCTCCTCCTTCTTCTTCTTCCTCTTCTTTATCTTTTTTTCTTCCTTTTCTTCATTTCTTTTCTATTCTTCTTCAATTTCTTCACCCTCTTGTTTTTCCTTTTCTACTTCATTTCCTTCCTCTTCTTCCTATTTTTCTTTCTTTTTTGTCGCATTTTATCTTCTTCATTTTCATTCATCTTTATCTTCTTCTTCTTCTTCTTCATTTTGTTCCTCTTATTCGTCTCATTTTCAACATCTTCAGTTTCTTCTTTTTTTTTTCTTTTTCTTGATCCTCATTTCCCTCTTCCTTTTCTTCTTCTTATTACTAAATTAGCCTCTTTTTTTTCTTTTCTTAATTTGAAGTTCCTATTAAGCTCATTGTCTCGTGAGGGATCTTTTCTCACCGCTGTGGCCTCTCCCTCACTCTTACATGAGTATAAACTCAGTATAAACAAGTATATTTTGAATCTTGTTTATTTCTGTGAAGCTGCGCTGTGATGTTAAAAGTGATGTACAAACATCAGTGAATTGAAGTGATATTTAGACTGATTTCTGACATTCACCGTGAGTTGAGTTCAGTTCCAGATCTCGCTGCTACTGAATGAAAGAATTCAGGATGCAACTTCATCCTGTGTTCAGGGTGAAAATGCCGGTGATCCTTCGGCATCCTGTAACTGAAACACTGAATGTTTTTTGCTCGCTCGCCTGCAGGGCCTCACCTGGATCAGGTGTCAAAGGAAGGGCAGGTGAAAGTCTGTCCTGTTCGAAGCGCTTGGGGACTGAAAGCGAACGCTTGGCTTGGTTTATGATGCAGGGAGTCAGGTATCTGCAGAAATCTATTGCGGCTTCAGATCGTCTTGCGTAAGCAGCTGATTAGGTCGTGGATTAGCTATCAAGATTAAAGCGTAGCGTTATGGTTACTGGGAGGCTGCCAGGCAGCGTCTCACGCCACACAACTCTCGAAACGTGTCACAACCTGCTTTAGATGATGCGTACGCTCCTTGTGTGTAGGTCATGCTTTCATAGCTTGTTGAGGACCAAATGTCCTCTCAAAGTAGAACATTTTTTGTGAAAAATTGTGCATCAAATTTACTTGGTTTCTGACGTTAGCATCGGGGTTAAACGTAGGTGTAGGTGAAAGGTACGTTTATGGAAAGTCCTTACAAGGATAGTAAGACAAATGTGAGTGTGTGCAGTAAATCAGGACTTGTTGGCAGGCGTTGTTGGACGCTAACACCTCGACTTCAACACCTCAACAACTGGGATATTATTTTGATTCAGGTGATAACTCTCAGGGCAAACGTAAATCTAACTCAAATATCCCTGGCTTTGTTGCGAATGTGCGTGTCATATTTTCCATTTCTTTTTACCTAAACCCAGTGGTGGATGAAATACACGACCCATGTATTCGAGTTAAATTCGACTCCAGTAAAAGTGAAAAATGCTCCCTTTAAACGTTAATAAAAGTACAAAAGCCTGCAATTGTGCGTACGTTTACAAACTACTACGATTTATTCTAACTACAATGTTCCTATTATCACGATCCTTTACTTAATCAACTCAATTTAGGTGAAAAACTCGAATGTGACTCTGAACTATTAATAGAATATTAACGAGTCTGATCGATTTCTACTGCGACGATCATGAGCCCAAAACCTTCTTTTCAACCGCTTCGTGTAAACGAGGTCACGTGTGTCGTGGCGAGTTCGAGTCTGGAGTTTCTTCATCATCCATTCCTCTGTAAATGTTCTGCTTGATGTTGAACTGATGCTGAACTTGATGTTTTTATCCTCCTAAATAAAAAGCAACGACCGATTTCACAAAAAAGGAGTAAAAAGTATGAGATTTGACTTGATAAAGTTAAAGTTAAAGTCTCACGCTTCAGTAAAGTACAGATACGTTCACTTCCTTACTGCCTAAAGCATGCACATATGTACATAAATCCCTGAAACGAATATTATCGCCTCTTTAACCGAAAAAAAAAACGCTGACAGAACGATCCAGGAAGAGACGTCTCAGCACAGCGGTCCTGTGTAATTGTAGCCTGAGGGCTTCATGCTGGTGCTGAGAGTAGTGTAACCACATCACAGCTTCAGGATCCTAAGCTCAGGTTACTGAAGTTCCACATTCTCTCCCTCATGTTTGTGTGTGTGGGTTTCTTCTGGGTTCATGAGGTTTTCACACTCCTTCCAAAGGTGCAGATGGTGAAATACACACGATTGGTCCAAAGTAAAGGACGTTTCAAGGCTTCTTCTTGCAGCTGTTAACACCAACACAACTGGATAAAATGAAATGTTTCCTTCACATGAACTAGGAGACCCAAACCTGTTTGAACATGACGATGCTCCTGTACACGAAGCCGCAAAACCAGGAAGATATGCTTTACACGGGTTGGAGTGGATGATCTTTATTGCACGTCTGTAGAGCTCTAAACCCTATTGAACATCTAGTGGAACATCTAGACAGAAAATGAGTTACTATAAGAGCAAATGGAGACTGAATGTGGAATAAGATGTCCAAGTCTCATGTTTAGGTGTTCGATTATCTCCATATAATGTAACCCCTTAATTGCCCTCTGGTGGGTTTTTGAACCGAGAATCCCATCCTGGATAACACCATGCAAGTTTAACAAGAGTAGGAGGTTACCATGATCAAGCTGGAGTTCAAACTTCAAAGAGCAATAGAAAAGGAGACATAAACTATAAAGACAAAAGTAGTGGGACTTCTGACCTTTTCTGCTATATGTGGTTCTTCTCCAAAACTGCTTTCACTTGAACCTGTTCCAGCATGGCAATGCCCCTGTGCACAAACCGAGCGCCATGAACATCTGAAGAAAGGTCTCGAGTGGCCTGCTATAGAGCTCTAAACTCAACCCCTAAAGAACACCTTCGTGATGAATGCAAAACGCTGACAGCACCTCCTTCTCACCTTCTTCACCTACATCAGTACCTGACTTTACACCCTTGTGGACACAAATGTCTACAAGCACACTCCAAAATCCCAAATCTTCCCAGAAGCGTGGAGGAAATTAGAAGAGCAAATTGGGACTTAATGTGGAATTCGATGTTCAAAAAACACCAGGTGTCCGCAAACTTTTGGCAATATATATGATGCAATATATATGATGGATGCGTGTCCTGGGTTGGAGGAACTTTGGAATGAAGTTTGGGACATTGTGGACGAGCGTAATCATGTGAAAGTCATTCTTGTGTATCTTCAAATCACTGGATGTTACTGGAGTAATGGGTTGAATGGTTGCTCGGGTTAAACCTGTGATTCGGAGGGTTGTGTCACCGCCATGTGGACGTTCGAGGAACTGCAAAGGGTGTTTATTTCATTTCTATCATTATTATTCATCAAACCCTTTTTGGTGGTTGTTTTATCTTCAGTAGGGTTGTGTTGGACCTGAAGTCGACCCTGGGAACAATATTTATGAGGTTCATCACAACTATTACTAAGACATAAAATAATGCAATGAATGACAATACGAAACTCATGAGTCATACAAAAAAAAAAAAAAACAGTTCCCGGTTGCTAGGCCAAGTTCCTCTTTTATTATCCGCAGTAGGAATCTACAAGTAGGAAGTAATACATTCCGGTTTAAAGTAATAACTTGAAATCAGTTATTAGTAATGTGATATTGTTAAAGAAACAGAATCATAAGTCATATCCTGCTCATGTACACTATATATATATATACCAAAGGTTTGTGGATTAGTGTGCACTTCTTTCTGAACATCTCATTCCACAATGTGTGCTCATTCAGCTAGTTAGTAAAGTCAAGTACTGATGTATGTGAGGTGAGGAGGCTTTGGGTGCAATCAGAGCACTATAGCAGGAGATCTTCCAATCCAACCCATGTAAAGCAGATCTTCATGGCATCGTCATGCTGGAACAAGTTTGGGTCTCGTAGCTCAAGAAAAAGGGAGAATTCAATGCTGCCACTTCCAAAGACATCCAATACAGTGGTGTCCTTCCAACTTTGTGGTAACAGGTTGGTGAGGAACCACATACAGTATTGTTCAAAATAATAGCAGTACAATGTGACTAACCAGATTAATCCAGGTTTTTAGTATATTTTTTATTGCTACGTGACAAACAAGTTACCAGTAGGTGCAGTAGATTCTCAGAAAACAAACAAGACCCATCATTCATGATATGCACGCTCGTAAGGCTGTGCAATTGAGCAATTAGTTGAAAGGGGTGTGTTCAAAAAAATAGCAGTGTATGCCGTTGACTGTACAAACTCAAAACTATTTTGTACAAACATTTTTATTTCTAGGATTTAGCAATCCTGTGAATCACTAAACTAATATTTAGTTGTATGACCACAGTTTTTTAAAACTGCTTCACATCTGTGTGCCATGGAGTCAACCAACTTGTGGCACCTCTCAGCTGTTATTCCACTCCATGATTCTTTAACAACATTCCACAATTCATTTACATTTCATGGTTTTGCTTCAGAAACAGCATTTTTGATATCACCCCACAAGTTCTCGATTGGATTAAGGTCCGGGGATTGGGCTGGCCACTCCATAACATTAATTTTGTTGGTTTGGAACCAAGACTTTGCTCGTTTACTAGTGTGTTTGGGGTCATTGTCTTGTTGAAACAACCATTTCAAGGGCATGTCCTCTTCAGCATAAGGCAACATGACCTCTTCAAGTATTTTGACATATGCAAACTGATCCATGATCCCTGGTATGCGATAAATAGGCCCAACACCATAGTAGGAGAAACATGCCCATATCATGATGCTTGCACCACCATGCTTCACTGTCTTCACTGTGTAGTGTGGCTTGAATTCAGAGTTTGGGGGTCGTCTCACAAACTGTCTGTGGCCCTTGGACCCAAAAAGAACAATTTTACTCTCATCAGTCCACAAAATGTTCCTCCATTTCTCTTTAGGCCAGTTGATGTGTTCTTTGGCAAATTGTAACCTCTTCTGCACATGCCTTTTTTTTAACAGAGGGACTTTGCGGGGGATTCTTGAAAATAGATTAGCTTCACACAGACGTCTTCTAACTGTCACAGTACTTACAGGTAACTCCAGACTGTCTTTGATCATCCTGGAGCTGATCATTGGCTGAGCCTTTGCCATTCTGGTGATTCTTCGATCCATTTTGATGGTTGTCTTCCGTTTTCTTCCACGTCGCTCTGGTTTTGCTCTCCATTTTAAGGCATTGGAGATCATTTTAGCTGAACAGCCTATAATTTTTTGCACCTCTTTATAGGTTTTCCCCTCTCCAATCAACTTTTTAATCAAAGTACGCTGTTCTTCTGAACAATGTCTTGAACGACCCATTTTCCTCAGGCTTTCAAATGCATGTTCAACAAGTGCTGGCTTCATCCTTAAATAGGGGCCACCTGATTCACACCTGTTTTTTCACAAAATTGATGACCTCAGTGATTGAATGCCACACTGCTATTTTTTTGAACACACCCCTTTCAACTAATTGCCCAATTGCACAGCCTTACGAGCGTGCATATCATGAATGATGGGTCTTGTTTGTTTTCTGAGAATCTACTGAAATTTCACACCATCCAGAACCAGGGGGAGAACCCATAAAAAAAAAAAAATAAAAAAAAAAAAAAAAAAAAAAAAAAAAACAGGTGATGAGATGTAGAGATGTAGGTCAGCTGAGGATCACCATCAGCTTGGAGGTCTATACGTATACGCTCTCGCCACTTTAATAGGAACAGCTCCTACAATGCAACCATCAATTCAGCCAATCAACAATGCAGATACAATACAGAGTCGGGATTTTTCGCTATTTGTCCAAGATCAAACATCAAAATTGTGATCTCAGGAAACGTTATACCTGCTGGTTTGAGTGTTTCAGAGACCACTAACCTCCCAGGATGTTCACACTTTCTGCACACACACACACACACACACACACACACACACACACACACACACACACACTCTACACACACAGGATGGTGCAAAAAAACTAAAAACATGATGGCTGCCATTGTTTGAATTTCAATGTACAGCTGTTCCAGATGTCCTGGGTGGTGAGTACACAGTTTATATTCACTCCTATGGTTCACTTTTATAAATAGAGCAGAAAAATATCCTGGAGCTCAAATTCCGGTAAAAAGATAGACATAGACATGTATTATACTGCCAAAAGTTTGTGGACAGCTGAGCATAAGATTGGTTTGCTCTTTATAATAAGCTCCACTCTTCTCTCCTGAAAAGATGTTCCACTAGATACATGGAGATTTGTGGAGTAACAATTAGTTAGTATCTTGAAGGAGCTGATTTTGTGGGTCTCCTATTTCAAGCGAAAGCCAAATTCCTCTCCATTTTTGTGCTAAATGTTTGGAGAAGAACCGCATATGGCTGGAAAAGTCACGTGTTTCGAAACGTCTGTATGAAAAGCATGAGCTGAAAAAAAAACCATGATGATGCCTGGTGTCTTGATTCATGATCCATAGATGGTTTAAAGAGTTTAGGATCAAATAGATCCGCTTTAATAAACACAAATGCCACAAATCCTTCGAACGTCAAGAATGTGTAATTTACTCATTAACGTTCGCTTCTAAATCTTTGCTAATAAGTGACCAGTGGCAGCTAATTGCATATTATTCCTCTGAGCCTGTGTGTCTTGTTTCTCCACCTGTCTGACTTCCCCTGTGTGTGTACCGGAATGTGCATCTGTTTATAGTGTTAGTTTCTTACATTGTTTCTCTAATAAGCTCTAGAGTCAAACTGCATAATAAAAAAACAATAAAATATAACAATAACAGATAAAGTCTACAATATATGAAGAAATATATTCATTAAACAATTTACACAGGTTTGTACGGAGAGTTAATTCGTAAAGTCTAGAATAACGTCTTTAAATAAAAATATTATTAATGATATTCACCTTTACAATAATCTTCGTTACATTAAAACATAATGTAAATTGTTTTACATTATGTGTTAATATAACGAAGATTATATTATATAATATATAATAAATAAATAATTGAAATAATAATAATAATAATTTTTTTTGGTGCTTTCCAAGCAAAAAATAGGAAATAAAATCAATAATAATAATAATAATAATAATAATATTTTTTTATCTAGTGCTTTCCAAGCATAACAATAGGACATCAAATTCAAAAATATAATAATAATAATAATAATAATAATAATAATAATAATAATAATAATAATTATTATTATTATTATTATTATTATTATTATTATTGTTGTTATTTTTATTTAGCGCTTTCCAAGCATAAAAATAGGAAATAAAATCCAATAAAGAATAATAATAATACAAATAATATTAATAATAATAATTTTTTTTATCTAGTGCTTTCCAAGCATAAAAATAGGACATCAAATAAAAAAAAAAATAATAAAAATAATAATTATTATTATTATTATTATTATTATTATTATTATTATTATTATTATTATAAAATTATTAATAATAATAATAATTATTATTATTTTTATTTAGTGCTTTCCAAGCATAAAAATAGGAAATAAAATTTCAAAATAATAATAATAATAATAATAATAATAATAATAATAATAATAAATAAATAAATAAATAAATAAATAAATAAAATAAACATCACAAAACATACATCACAACAAAAAAAAATCAGCTGAAAGCTATCCTGAAAAAATAATAGCAGATTTAAAAATACAAAAAAAAAATTCAGCCTGCCTAAACTCTAATTAGAAATTGTGATCATAAAATGAATTTGTTAATTGCGATGTATACAAGGATTAAAACAGAAATAAAATAAATCACGCATGGACTCGTACCAATCAGACTGACGCTGCAAAACCCTGCACAGTAACCCTGCACCTTATTTAACCATTCAGACGCCATCGTCAGACTGCTTTCGAGCTTTTTGACACGTCGACTTGTCGTTTTAACACGTCACCCCACAATACTAATGACAGCTCTCGAGTGAATTCACGGCCACTTTAATATTAACAGGCCTGCTTTTAAGTCATGGGCCAAAGTTCTAATCATCAGTGACATAATTAGACCTTCAGTGAGCTGTTGAGTTGCATTTATAATCAAAGCACAAAGAGCTTTTACCAGTCTTCTAGACTAGAGTCTAGACTGTTTCATTTATTTTAGTTGTTGTTATGCCATGACTCAACAGTTTTCAGACAAGAACGAGACAAGCGTCACGAATCGATAGCGTCTGTGTCCGAGCGTGAAACAGGACGACGACGACGACGACGACAATAGATGTTCGGCCCTGTATAAGTTAACCGCTTTCCGCCGGCGCCGAATTGATTTTCACCAGGAGTGAGATTATTCAGACCATTTCACTTTATGAGCGTCTGACTCAAAGATAAGCGGCGTACAGAATGCATAATGTTTCGTGACTACAGCGGTACATAATGAGAAGACAGTGGGCCTCGGGCTCCACCAATAAAACCATGATGTGACATTATCGAGGTTCATTTTAGCGAATAATTCACATTCGTCGGTTCATGTAAACATCCAGAATTAAACGAAGGGTACATCAGAGATTAGACACAATCATCAGAGAACATCATATATCTCAGAGCCGCACTTTAACACAACCCTTATCGCATTATCGCTCGGTAAAATACCTTCTTTCGAAAGGAAACCTAACGTCGTTACGCACCTACCGACCTCCTGCGCCGTCCCCATACCTTTTGCCACGTGTGAATCTTTTCGTAAACTGTCCCGACCCAAACCTGTTGACATTTTCACGAAAAAATCCACATATGAATTGAACTGTTGTGTCTCCCAGAAGGCAACAATGACAACAATGCCGTTATTCCGAGGTGCACAATGGCGTCACGCGTCGCCGATACAAAATATTCTTTTTACCGCTGAGCGGAAAAAAAACAAAAAAACAAATCAAAGAGTTTGTTTTAGTTTTCGCTCGGAATACACGCTGGCTTTCAGCCGAAGCAAACAGCAGGTGTTCACTTATGTCTAACCAAAACCACCCCCCCCCCCCCCCCCCCCCAGTGACCTTCACCTGTGCTGGATGAAGGTCATTCCCTCCCCCCACCCCCCCCACACAGGCTGACCGGCAGGATTTCAAACAACTTACACAGCTTTGAGTAGATCCCCTGGCTTTCAGAAGCCGTAAATATAAAAGGCCCTATGATGCTGAAAAACAAGAGGATTTTCTGGCTTTCATCTGTTCATCTGGGTTAGCTGACGTTCTGCAGAATAATGTATGGAATGCTGCATTGGGAGCTGGAAGCACAGCGTGCATATCAAGCGAATATTTATGACTTACAGAAATCGAAATAAAGTCAAATATATACAGGTTTCTGGATTTCCACAACTAAACTTGATTTTAAAGGAATTATGCCAAAGTGACGTCTGGTTTTGTATATAACTCCACTTGGGGTTGTATTGGAATTGATTGGAGAGACACATAGGTGATCTTCAGACAAAACTCCAGACTCATGCACTATTCAGATGTTAGCCAAGGAGCTTCAGTATCACGTCTCACATACACGTGATAACGTTCGTCATTTGAAACTGATTTTGTGCATCAACTCCAGCACCATTCCGGTCTGAAAATCAGTTGTAACTATGACGATAATCAACTGGCTTTTTTTTTTTTTCACATGGAGGAGGCTGCATCTTCATCTGAGACCTTGGTTGGACCAGTTTTCCTTATTATTTATGCAAATAACAATTAGGAGTATGGAGTACTGGGTCAACTTATCCTTCAAATCATGAGCAGGTGTTAATGCAGGTCAAAACTCATTCAACAACTCAAAACAGTGCATTTCAATGCAAGATATATAAAATATACAAAGTTTTGTGGACACCTGAGCATAATTTGTGCATGATTTGTGCTCTTTTACTCCCCATTAGCTCTTATAATAACCTTCACTCCTCTAGGAAGATGTTCCACTAGATTTTTAGAGTGTGCTTGTACAGATTTTTGTAACTCAGATACTGATGTAGGGGAGAAGGTGAGTAGGCCTGGGGTGCAGTCAGAATGTTCACATTCTCTCAGATCACTGCTCCATTCCAGACCATTCGAGATCTTCCACTCCAACCCATATAAAGTATATCTTCATGGAGCTAGCATTGTGTATGAAGGCATTGTCACGCTGAAAGAGGTAGCCTTCAAGTTTGTGTACTTGAGCTAGTTTCGAAATGTCTGTGTGAAAACCATAAAACAGAAAAAAAAAAACAATGATGGAGCCTGGTGTCTTGATTCGGGTGTTCAATAGGGTCCGAGCTCTATAGCAGGAGAATCTTCCACCTCGTGTCATGCTGGAGCAGGTTTGGATCTCCTACAGCGGTTCAGGTGATGGAAAATTTGCACTCGGCTTATAATTGAGAGATCCTATTCAGAGAAGCATCAATATGATGTATTATGTGATGGGAACGGGAGAATGGAGAACAAACGATAAAAAGATAAGGTGGTGTGAAACATCGCTTTTGGGTGTGTACACCATCCTGAGCCTTGTTTACTGTTCGTGTGGATTTTCAAGTTAGCATCCTGTCAGCATGGGTTTTCTCCGACTTTCATCTCACCTCTCAAAAACATGCCAGTAGGTGGATTGGCTATTCTAAATTCCCCCTAGGTATGTGTGTGTGTGAGCGAGAGAGAGAGAGAGAGAGAGAGAGAGAGAGAGAGAGAGAGAGAGAGAGAGAGAGATGGATGCCCTGTGATGGGCTGCTCTACTGTTTTATATGCAGTGTTCCTAGAATAGGCAACAGATCAACCACAAACCTGACCAGAATAAAGTTCTTAGTGAAGAGGAATGAATTATGAAAAATGGAAAGCATTTCTGCCGCTCACACCACAGCGCTTTTCAGCCCCTGACAATGTAGTTCCATCTCCGTTTATTCTCAAGTCGTTATTGGAATATGGGTTTTTAGCGATTTAACAGATGTTTCAAGAGCTAATAATTGATACATGAAGGTTATGACGTTGTTCTACAACGTCCAGACTGAGAAAACGTACAATTTGCTGTAGGAGAAGAATAAATTGCTCCTGGATGGACAATATTGGGGGGGAAAAAACCCAATTGGTTGTCGTTGATTATTTAGTTTTTTAACAGCACACCATTGTGTTCTAGTCCTTATCATAAGATGAATCCAAAGTTTAGTCACAGTTTATGAGCCCAATCTCAAATTCAAACATTGGAAAAATTAATATATGTATGTGTGATTTGTTTCATCAAATCAGTCATTTATGTATCCCCCCTGCCTATTTTCCTCATTCACTGGAAACCGACAGGTCTCTCCCTCGTTTTATTCTCTCGTCCCATTATTCATGCAGTCATGTCAGAATTCAGTGTGAAGTATTTTGGACCTCCTGCAGGCCAGTTTCCCTCCAGAGAGCCAGAGCTCGTCTCGTACGCAAGAGCAACCCTGTCGAATACCAAGCAACCAATCATATTGGTTCCAATTATACCAAACAAAAAAAAAAAATCACTGCCTCCACGGCCCATTGTGCTCGCTACAGGTGACAGAAACGAAGACTTCGCACGTCACTCCAACTTTCCCTGGATGAGATGAATGATTCATTTGTGAAGTTTCCACCCTGCCTGCCCGCCAGTGACTGCCTCAGCTGAATTCTGAGTCGTGAGTACTTGACGCTGCTTCAATCCCAAGGTCAGATTAATCCTTATTGGGTTTGGCGGGATCGGTGGGAAAGCGAGGTACAACATGGTCGAAAGATCTCGTCAGTCTCACGTGATTTACCGAAATGCATATCTTCTGGTTATGACCCGTAAATGCATCAATGCAAAATAATAAGATGGGCTGTATTTGGTATTTAAACACCTGACTTTTTCAGGCATGTGTAGTATTAAACTGTACATGAATCAATGCAAAATAATATAATAGGCTTAACCACACTGGACTTTCAAAAGTATTGGGACACCCGACTTTCCCAGTGCAGTTCCTCTCCCCCAAACTGTTGGAGTCATACACTTGTATACATCATCTTTTGGTGTGTGAGCATAGAATTTTCCCTTCATTTAAACCTTCTTCTTCTTTCGGCTGCTCCCATTAGGGGTCGCCGTAGCGGATCATCCGTCTCCATCCCCCCCTGTCCTCTACATCTGCCTCTTTCACACCAACTACCTGCATGTCTTCCTTCACCACATCCATGAACTTCCTCCTTGGTCTTCCTCTTTTCCTCCTTCCTGGTGGCTCCATACTCAGCATTCTCCTACTGATATACCCCATGTCCCTCCTCTGCACATGTCCAAACCATCTCAATTTCACCTCCCTCACCTTGTCTCCAAAACGTCCCACATGCACTGTCCCTCTAATAAACTCATTTCTAATTTTCCCTTCATTTAAACTAGGAGACCCAAACCTTTTCCCAGCATGACCATGCCCCTTGTGCACAAAGCCAGCTCCTCACCTACCTCAGTACGTGACCAAAATGGCCGAATTAGCACAAAAATCTAGTGGAATTTATTATAAGAGCAAACAAGGACTTAATGTGAAATGAAGATCATTGCTTCACGTGGGTTGGATTGGAAGATCTCCTGTTATAGAGCTCTGACCTCAACCCTACGGGAATGAATGTGCACGCTGACTTCAACCCAGGCCTTCTCACCTTCTCACCTTCTCACCTAGTTTACTAACAAATGTCAATCCTCCAAACATCTAGTGGAACATCTTCCCAAAAGAGTGGAGCTTATGATGAGCAGATTGGGACCAAAATATGGAATGGGATGCTCAAAGAGAAGCAATCATATTTGTCCATATAGTGTGTGTGTGTGTGTGTGTGTGTGTGTGTGTGTGTGTGTGTGTGTGTGTGTGTGTGTGTGAATATGATATCTCACGATATTGTCATGCAGAGTGCATGCTTCTTGGCTGCCGTGATTATCATCGTGCTCAAGTCTTCCTCGGCTCTTTTATGTCTGCTCTCTGCACCCTGCATGACTGCGCTTGCTGTGCTGCCTGGGCACGCTAACACACAGACGGCTAAACACTGAAACCGGCTATTTTCTATTAAATCCTTCCTCCCTTCCACTTTTACGATTGCTTGGAGCTCAAACCGGTGCATTTGATAACTGACTGTGATCCATTAAACATTAGGAATTATGTTTTTTTTCACATCTATGATGGCCATTTCCATGAAATGTGTTGCTGGAGGATAGTTCAATAGCTCTTGAGTGGATGGATACTACACCGCCTAAAATAGCTCTGGGATACTATAACTGCTATAAATGATCAAAATAGGTTTTATTAGGCTAACAGTCATGCTAAAACACATTAACACGCATAAGCATATGCTAGTCTACTTCTGTAATGATTATTATATTTATATATATACCTTTATGAGAGTGATTTGTACTATTGAGGTTTGCTTAGCTTTCCTTTGCTAGATCAGCTTCCAGGTTACTGCTCGGCAAATGAGCTTTCACTCGCTAACAATCATGCTAACATTAAAACACATCAACACACATAAGCACATGCAAGTCTGCTTCTGTAATATTATATACATTTATTTTTTTTTATATATTTCTTGTGAGTGATTTGTACTATTTAGGTTTGCTTAGCATTCCTTTGCTAGGTCAGCTTCCAAGTTACTGTTCAGCATATGAGCTTTCAATCGCTAGGCTAGTTTTCTTTTGTTAGTTTAGCATTTGCTTGTTATATTATTATCTCTTGCTAGGTCATTTATATAACCTACTAAGGTACCCCTAATGTGTTGATAGGATAGCTGTTATCTTCTAGATCAGATGTTTTATTAACTAGGTAAGTTTTCTTTTGTTAGGTTAACGTTTGCTCGCTATCACTTGCTACGTACTAAGGTACCCTTGATCGTTTGATAGGGTTGTTCTTGGCTAGATTTTGCTCACGAGATCAGTTTTAATCGTTAGGTTGCTGTACGTCCTCGAAGTCAGGTCAGTTTTCAGTAGATCTGTTCATTTTTAATAGTTTAGCAACATGTTTTTGGGAGTTGGGAGGACCCGGAGAAACCAAAAGAAACCCCGGTGATCCTGGGAAAAGAGAAAACTCCACACAAAGAGGAATCCTGGAATCGGGATCCAGCAAACACAAAAACTTAAAGGAAAAAAGTAAATAAATTGGCTCAACTGATATTACTTTTTAGGGGTGTAACTGTGAAAACCTGTAGAAAGTGAGTGAGAGAGATGATTGTTTTCTCTAAAATTCACTCAGTGTGTGGTAACTGCACCACTAGCCATCACTGCTGTTTAGATAACTGATAGTAGGCGACTTGATTGTTTGGTACTCAAGCCCTCCAAACTTGACTCCCATGGTCACCCCCCCTGGCATATTTCAGCACTCGTATGCAGCACTCGTCGGTTTATAATTCGCCCCCCCCTCCTGAGTTAATCAAGTTAGAATAAGGCTTTCAGTCTTCTGCCACCCCACGCAGTGCCTTTCCATTGTGTTTATTATTGCGGCAGCCCAGCGTTGTAATCAGTCCTCTCAGAGCTGGAATTTTCATCGCTGTGACTGACCTGGCAGGCACTAAAGCTTCGAGTGATCAAAATATGCCCGGTACAAGCGCATTGCTTCTACAAATGCGAAGAATGCAAATGAAGCAGGAGGTCAGGAAATGTGTTCCCACACCACATTTACATTTCATCCATTTTGCGCTCGCAAGTACGGCAAACAAGCAATCGTCGTTTTAAACTCCCAATCTTCCAGTCACTACACTGGGGCGTATTTTACTTTTTTTATTTTATCACTTTCAGCAATTTTATTATTACACAGTTTAAATGTCAACGCCGGTGGCTTATCTCATTAGTGGCTTATCTACACACACCAGCTCTCTTTTGTGTTCTTTAATGGCTTAGACAGGGTTCAGGGATATTCAGTCTCCCTCTATGAATATATGCCTTTTAGGAAAAAATATCTTGCGTGTTTTGCGCTCAGCAGTGATGCTGTGCTCCACAACGATAGCTTTCATGCTTCTGATTAGGAACGCTTTCTATATTATAAAGAATATAAAGCAGGGATTCATCTTTTGAACGGCGTTTAAAAGGGGAAACAAAAAATCCGCCATTCTGAGAGCCCTAATGGATTTGTCTTTAATGTTGCACGTTGATAGACTGCAATAAAATAAATGACAGCAGCTTAAAAAAAAAAAGTTTGGTGATCGTGAGCTCATCCAGGACAAATAAAGGTATTTTTCAGACATGTCAACAATGCAGGCAGAGCAGGACTAAAGGTCTGACACTTGTTGGAACCTGGAGCTACTGAGGCAGGACGGCAGCCAGATGTCGTGGCGAAAAAAAAAAACCGAACGTGTGATGTGTTTATGCAAATGAAAACCAATTAACCAGCCAAAATAATTGCTCGCTCTCATACTGTCTAATGGCTGTAAGCGAGATTACGGGTTGTAATAAGTTTAAAAGAATGTTTAATGAGTGAAGAAGTGGTAAAAAAAAAATGGTGGGCTGATGATTGGAACAATGTGAGATCGAACTGTTGGGTCCTTGAGCAAGATCCTTAATCCTCAACTGCTTAATTGAGTCCTCAACACATTGTAAGTGAGTTTGCATCGTAGTTTCACATTATAGTGAAGGTACCTTCTTGATCTGCATCAATAAACCTGACACACACCTGCTCCAGGTTTTCAATGTTCTTGTTTGTTTGGTTCTTCTGCCTGGGGAGCTACAGTAGAGACAGATCCCAGGGGACTGGTTCAGGAAACAGCGGTATGAAATAATGAGATGAGTAGGACAAACTTTCCATGGAACTTCAACACTGGGCACAGTTTGCAAATTGAAAAATATTATTACTTAAATCTCCTCCAGGCATGTCCTGATAATGCTGATGTCCCATTCAAGATTTATTCCCCTCCTTGCTTTTGTAATAAGGTCCACTTTTCGGTGAAGCTTTTACACTCGATTGTGGGAATAGGTTCAGCTACAAGAGCATTAAGAAGATTGAATATTGATAATGGGGTGGGGAGAAGGCTTTCTTTGGTGTCCAAGTTTATCCAAAATGGTGTTCACTGGGTTTGAGGAGGTCAGGGATCTGACACTCGAGTACTTCAGCTCCAGTTTTTATTAAATGAATTATAAATTGTAGTGACAGTTTGAGAAAGAGCCAAAGGTTACAGGTATTTCATTGGTTAATTCCCTGGCTCAGAAGGTTGTGAGTTCAAATCGCAGCACCGCTAACCCTCAGGTGTGTAACTGTCACTAAATTAAGTATCTTAGGATAAGCGTGTATGGTAGCTCAGTGGTTAAGGCGCTGGGTTACTGATCGGAAAGTCAGTTTATTGAATTGTGTTTTTGTGGAGCCCATAAAAAGTGTCACTGCCTTTACACTCCATTCACGAATCAGCTTGCATGGGCAAGTTTTTTGTGTCATAAAATGAAAGTCTTCTAAGGCGGCGGTTCTCAAAGTGGACTCTGTGAAGCATAGCCAGAGGGCGCTTGCTTTTTTAATTCAGTTACCGCGCTGGAAATGGCAACCCGCTATCTGAGTTCTTAGATTTATTACTCAGTTATAATAATTATTAGTTCATTTACCAGGTCCCTTGATTGGAATGTAATTATTCTAAAGCTCTCAAGAATATCCAGGATCTGATTAACATCAGATTGGTGTAGTGTTGATGGAAAATTGAAACATTAAAAAAAAAATTCCGTCTTTATTAAAAAGATTAAATATCACACACATTTGAATAGTATTATTTGTATAACGCTTAGGGGTGTAATGGTACACGCACCCTCACTAACGTATGGAACTAGAGTTAGCGCAGTGTCACTGTGGCTACACACAATGTACCCGAAATACGATATGTAGCGTGTTGTAAATCTCAGATTTTGTTTTGCCCATGCGTGAACTCGCTCCCACTTCCTGCTTACAACGTTAATGCTATTCTGGATTCTTTAGCTTTTTATGTACAGCATCAAGAATTTCTCTTAAAAGGAGAAAATCCTGACAATTCCGCATATCCAGGGAATGAATGAAAGAATAAAGACATTTGTAAACTATACTGAAATAAGTAGAACATCATATTTTTTAGAAAATTAAATATTAAATGTAAAACACACTTATATACACATCTGTATTACCCAAATGGGTTCTAAAAGATGCAAACTATTTAATTAATTTAAAATGAATTTTTCCCATTTATTTAATTTTATTTAATGCATCTATGCATGTCTATGATTACTCAGTTTAATCAATATAATAAAAAAGTGTCTTGCATTATTTTATTATATTTCATTCGTATATATTTCATTTTTTATAAAATATTATTTTAGATTTTATTTAACCGAGCAAACTTCAAATAGTTAAAAAAAAATGTAAATATTTTATGTTTTGCTGAAATCGATCCGAACCCTGACTTTTTATAATCTTATAACAATCGACATTGTCCCATGGCAGCTTCACACTATTAAATAGATCGTTTATCCCTAATGAACGAGCCAGTGTTGAAAATGGCAAAGAAAAAATCCCTGAGACTTCATTAGGAATGAACCTTGAGACTGAAAATGCTGTAAAAGAGATTTTAAAAATCCACAGTGGTGTCTTTTTAGCAAGTAGACGATGGAGGACAGGAAATGTGCAGCTGTGCTAATGGGTAAGTGACGACCCGTGTGCTCCGAGTCGCAAACTCGACTGACTCACTGCTCTGGAGACACCGTGGGATTTCCAGCCTGCCATGGTGTATGCACAAAAGCCATGTTTTAACACAGGATTGAACAAATACACAGTGCAAATACACGCATAGCGAAGAACGCGATATATCGGTGTGTATGAGTTCCATTTTATTAAAAGATGAATGCGAGTTTTGGTTTCTGTCATAACTTCCAGGAACAAAGCAATTGTGTGCAGCAAACAAAGAGCCACCTGCATGGTCCCTCAGGATGAGAGCAATATCACAATCATCTACACACACACCACTCAGCCACAAATCTTCCACCAATCACCGATCAGGCTCGCCACTTGCCGCCGAAGCGCTCGTTAGAGGGCGATTGTTTTGCCCTGGCTTCAGAGCCAGAACTAATGTGACGCACAAAGACTGCCTTGTTGCCTGTAGCCATTACTCACTGATGACGGCAGCTGTAATTACGTAACTCTGCCCTCAGAGTCCCCGTGTTTACCCACAGAGTCTCGGAGGGGTAAAGATATAGAACGAACACTTTCTAAGGTCATAAAGAGCCTCGTCTGATCTCGCAGGTATACCAAAGGGGACCTGTTGTGTTTTTTTGCTTTTTCTTCCTCTGGTCATTGAGGCAAGGTTTTGCAAATACACTCATATATTTCTTTAATGATTACCGTCCACTTAGAGACTGCAATTATTTATTCTGACACATTATATATATATATATATATATTTTAGGAGTACACAAAATTCACGGTTCAGTACGTACTTCGGTTTTTAAGTCACAGTTCGGTTACATTGTGATACAGTTACAGAGGAATAAATGCTAAACATAAAATTGCTTGTCGTTTTTTTTTAAACGCAGTTTATTATTATTAACATTTGCGAAAACTGAGTTTACATTTTGAAAACAATTTTTTAATAAAACTGCTTGGTTAAATAATAAAAACAAGATAGAATCAATCAAATGAATGCAATACATTTTTTATTATATTGATTACATCGAGTAATCAGTTCAAATGGCACAAAATGTTCAAATAAAATCAAATAAATGGCAAAATGTTTTGTTTTTTTTTAAATAAAATTGTTTACATACGTTAGTAATACAGGATAAAAAAACTCAACTAACGTCCTCATTCCTTCCATCCTTCTTTCACTCCCTCAATATGCAGAATTGTCAGGATTTTCTTCTTTTAAGAGTAATTGTTGAAGCTGGACATGAAAATGCTAAAGAATCCATAGCGCTAGCGTTAGCAACTTCTTGGTTGACGGCTAACGCTAGCGCTATGGATTCTTTAGCATTTTCATGCATGTGCAAAACAAATCGTATTTCCGTTACAGAGCGAGTAGAAACAGTGACACTGCGCTAACTCTAGTTTCTTTTTTTATACCCCTGATATATATATATATAATAAGTTTGGAAAACAGATGTACACAATGATTCAAACTATATTGAGGGGTTTTAGGATTTCTGCAGAAGTATTAAGTTCATAAACACTGTGTGAAAGGGGGGAAATCAGGGTCAACGTAAGGTCAAATATTTTATCTTCAATAGCTTCTTTCCTGCTTGGAGTATATTATTGTAAATCCTGGTGTAGATTTTTATTATGCTGAACATCACTCCATCCTTTTTATGGAATACTGTGCTGAATAATAATGCAAGAGTTTTCAAAAATCTTCCTGAGAACCGATGGAAAAAAGTAATCTGAAATGTAAAATGGGCTGCTGGAAAGACACTTCTGTCCATCTGAATGTAGAAATGTTCACAGCGAAGTGAACTCCCGGAACACGGCTTCAGATTCAGGCGTACAATTTAGTTCAATTCAGTTTTATTTGTGCAGTGCTTTTAACAATGGACGTTTCCGAAGCAGATTTACAAACATCTCTACGTTCATCCTATAGCTTCCTCTTCTACATTTAATTTCAAGAGAGAATTGAAACTCTTAGAACATACACTTTTGAAATAAGACATGGATTTTGGAAATTGTGTTTTATAAAATGTGGTAAATTTCTTCATGAAAATGGAATATGAGCTCATCTACGGGATCACAAAGCAGGTATAATCGAGCCTTAAACACTAGAATATCAAAAGGATATAGAATATAAGAATACATTGGGAGGGTGGGGATGATCTGTGGATGATCTGTGGATGATCTGTGGATGATTGGAAGATGATCAGGGATGATCGTAACTCTGGTCAGTTGTAACACCCTCACATTTGTTTAATGCTCTTTGTAGCATTAAAACGTGCACCTGAACACATCTACAAGCCCTTTGCAAAGGTTGTGTTTCTAAAATAGTTAAATGTGTAATATATTCTATATATATGCCATTTTATTTGCCACTATGTGCCACTGTGAATTCTGGACTACTAATGAGGACCATGAATAAAATGTGCTTCCTCCATGCCATCCAACTGCAATTTTCCAAACATCTCCATCTACATTATAAAACGACTGGGGCATCCGACTTTTTGAACCATGTGGAATACGATACTCACAAAGCAGCTTATAATCAGGTCTCCAAAACTTTTGTTTATACAGAGTTTCTGCCCTCTTCTACATACACAAGCATACACATGCTCGTCACCAGCCAGGATTAGCTACGTCTGACATTGTAGACGTGCGTTTACGTACGATTATTAGATTATTTATCTGAAGGCACCGCATTCAGACCATAGACTGTTTATTATTACACTCTGATGTTAGTTCTGGCTATGAGCTATTATAAGGGTTTTTTTGTTTTTTGTTTGTTTGTTGTTATTTTTTATTTAAAATGGCAATAAGGAAAATAATATTTCTCCATGAATGAACAGGGGTATGCATTTATTCTCTCCACATCATATTCAAAACAGCTGTGCCAGCTGTTCAGTCTGTAGCAGTGGTCAAATGTGGTACCATTAAGCACTTCTATGAAAAAAAAAAAAAACACACACATCAAATAACATAATTTTATGCTCAATCCATAAATATGAATCCACAAAAAAAGAAAGAAAAAAATCGTCCCTGCTCTCCTGAACAAGATAAGATAAAGAGAGAGAGTGGAGAGCATTACAGATGATCTGCTGGGATATGGTGTTCACTTAACTCTTCCTGTTTCTCCATCAGAACTCTTTGGAAACTCTTTGTGAGCTCCAGGTGATGCAGGTATTCTATTAAAAGCATTGGATGTAGAGTATAAGGTGCATATCTGTCAGTTTACCGATGTCCCTCAAGCTCCTGAGGCGGTTGGTCCACACTGTCCATGCGCCTCCTCTCCATGATCGCGTCCTCGAGAGTCTGGAACTCGAGCTCTCGAGAAGTCGAGTCCTGGAGGAGCTTCAGCTTGTACGGCTGCTTCCCGATGCGCAGCTCTCCGCCAGTCTTGAACTCGCGGCGGCCAAACTTGCACCAGGCGGCGAAGCACTCCGAGTTTCTCCAGCTCAGCTCGCGCTCGCCCACGCGCTCGGTGGCGTTGCGCACAACGGCGACGGCGCTCAGCGGCTCGTACTTGTAGAACCGGGTGGCGATCCGGCAGCGTCTTCCGCGGGCCGCGTCCGCTACGAGTGCGCTCCTCACCTCCGCCCTGTGCAGGTGCACCACCTGGGAGTCGCCGATGTACACAGCCCAGTGCGGGCTCCGGCCGGCGGCCACGAACTCCACAAGGTCCCCCGGCACGCACTCGCGCGCCAGGCTCTCGGCGGAGCGCGCGGGCAGGTCGCGGGCGCGCCTCTCGTACACGCACGCGGCCGCGTGGTAGACGGCGCACTCGAGCTCGTGCTCCGGAGAAAGCGGCGTCCTCCTCACGTCGTCCGTCCCGTCGTCCTCCTGCGCGCCTCCGTCGCCGTCATCGTCCGCGGAGAAGATGTACGAGACGCCGACGCGCGCGATGCCGCCGCCGCCGTCCTCCTCCGCGTCCGCGGTGGGCACTTCGGCGTAGCTCAGGCGCGCGAGCTTGTCGACGTGGCCGCCCATCGGCGCCGTGTCCGGTGGTGACCAGAAGCGCGCGCGCGCCGCACCTGCTTCTCAGCCGCGTGCCCGCATCCCGACACGCGCGGGCCGCGCTTCATCCGCGGCGCGCGCGCACGCACGGCCGGTGCGCAACTTTCCTCCGGTTGCCGCACGTGCGAGTGGAGCCGATTTCGAACCGATATCCAGTCACCATCGCTTCCACCGGGAGGGGTTTGAACCGGAAATGTGCATTTATTCCTCCAAAAAAGTTCAACCTTCTTTAGATGCGCTTTGGAGCGACAAGCGGCTGAAATATTACAGATACCTCTCTCTCTCTCTCTCTCTCTCTCCACTTCTCTCTCTCTCTCTGTCTCTCTCTCTCTCTCTGTCTCTCTCTCCAGGAGCTCAAGAAGAAAACTCAGCAGCAAGCGGCTGTATCCGTCTGATGTGTGCGCGCGCAAAATAACTAGATGTAAACACACACACACACACACACACACACACACACACACACACACACACA